>CM053032.1:275982869-276007869 GCA_028564925.1 Lithobates sylvaticus
ATTATCCTGAAACATAGAGATCTGAGTGTCAGACATGTCAGGGGCAGAATCCTACATTCCAACTAAACCCCCCCCCCCCCCACTACACCCACCCCACCCCCACTACACCCACCCCACCCCCACCCAACAAGGAGGTTCTTTTCTCCACACCGGTTACTACACAAGGAGATCATCAAATATCTTAAATAACAGAAAATACATAAAAATAACAACGTTTTCTTGGCTGTCCTACGGCCCGATAAATGGAATCTAGAGGGATGGGGAACGGAAGCCAGCCCCCCCTTCACACACCCACAAAAGGAACAGAGCTGAGGCTGTCAATCACAGGCTGTGTGCTGGAGCTCCCTTTCCTCTGTCACCTTTTATCTCTTGGGTGTCAGGAAAACTTGTAAGAAGTGACTCATGCAGAGGAAGGAGGCAGCAGACAAGAATGACACTTAGTGCCCTGGACTGAGACAAGTACACACTATATATTACACACTTTGTTCAGATTTCAGGTCTGAGGTTTACATCCACTTTAAAATCAGAAAGTAATGAGCTTTGGATTTCATTTAATACCAAATTGAAAATGATTTTAGCACATAGGTGGCACAAATCTTTCCATAAACATGTCCAGCATGCGCCCAGCTCTGGAGGGAAGAGAAGAGCGCAGGAGGGAAGGAGGGCAGAGCGCAGGAGGGCAGAGCGCAGGAGGGCAGAGCGCAGGAGGGCAGAGAGCAGGAGGGCAGAGAGCAGGAGGGCAGAGAGCAGGAGGGCAGAGAGCAGGAGCACAGGAGGGCAGAGCGCAGGAGGGCAGAGCGCAGGAGGGCAGAGAGCAGGAGGGCAGAGAGCAGGAGGGCAGAGAGCAGGAGCACAGGAGGGCAGAGCGCAGGAGGGCAGAGCGCAGGAGGGCAGAGCGCAGGAGGGCAGAGCGCAGGAGGGCAGAGAGCAGGAGGGCAGAGAGCAGGAGGGCAGAGAGCAGGAGCACAGGAGGGCAGAGCGCAGGAGGGCAGAGCGCAGGAGGGCAGAGCGCAGGAGGGCAGAGCGCAGGAGGGCAGAGCGCAGGAGGGCAGAGCGCAGGAGGGCAGAGCGCAGGAGGGCAGAGAGCAGGAGGGCAGAGAGCAGGAGGGCAGAGCGCAGGAGGGCAGAGCGCAGGAGGGCAGAGCGCAGGAGGGCAGAGCGCAGGAGGGCAGAGCGCAGGAGGGCAGAGCGCAGGAGGGCAGAGCGCAGGAGGCATCCCTGTCCGTATCTGTAGGGACAGGAAACTGACCACAGACAAGGAGGAGGGTGAATGGACGCTGGAAGTCGTCCCTCCGATGGGAATAGAAGTGTGAGAAGGAGGGAAGGAATGAGATGTGAGCAATTCCTAGAATGACGCCTGAGGAGCCGACATCAGATAATTACAGCTCAGATCTGACATTTATTGTACTGAGATGTCACACCCCACATAATCCGCTAATACCCCACACCCCGCATGCACAGCGCGCCGCAAGTCATGTATTACTAGACTGTTAGTACAAAGACAGGTGAGGAAATGAGTCCTACCGAGAGAGCCATCCCCCCCAGCCTGACCCACACGAGCCCTCACCCCCTCCGAGCTCCACCCACACCGAGCCCTCGCCTCCTCCGAGCTCCACCCACACAGAGCCCTCGCCCCCTCCGAGCTCCACCCACACAGAGCCCTCGCCCCCTCCGAGCTCCACCCACACAGAGCCCTCGCCCCCTCCGAGCTCCACCCACCCCGAGCCCTCGCCCCCTCCGAGCTCCACCGACACAGAGCCCTCGCCCCCTCCGAGCTCCACCCACACAGAGCCCTCGCCCCCTCCGAGCTCCACCCACACAGAGCCCTCGCCCCCTCCGAGCTCCACCCACACCGAGCCCTCGCCCCCTCCGAGCTCCACCCACACCGAGCCCTCGCCCCCTCCGAGCTCCACCCACACCGAGCCCTCCCCCCCTCCGAGCTCCACCCACACCGAGCCCTCCCCCCCTCCGAGCTCCACCCACACCGAGCCCTCCCCCCCTCCGAGCTCCACCCACACCGAGCCCTCCCCCCCTCCGAGCTCCACCCACACCAAGCCCTCCGAGCTCCACCCACACCAAGCCCTCCGAGCTCCACCCACACCAAGCCCTCCGAGCTCCACCCACACCAAGCCCTCCGAGCTCCACCCACACCGAGACGCCCCCCCCTCCGAGCTCCACCCACACCAAGCCGTCCCCCCCTCCGAGCTCCACCCACACCAAGCCGTCCCCCCCTCCGAGCTCCACCCACACCAAGCCGCCCCCCCTCCGAGCTCCACCCACACCAAGCCCCCCCTCCGAGCTCCACCCACACGAGTCGCCCCCCCCCTCCGATCTCCACCCACACCGACGCGCCCCCCCCCTCCGATCTCCACCCACACCGACGCGCCCCCCCCCCTCCGAGCTCCACCCACAACGAGCCGCCCCCCCCCTCCAAGCTTCACCCACAACGAGCCGCCCCCCCCCCCCCCTCCAAGCTTCACCCACAACAAGCCGCACCCCCCCCTCCGAGCTCCACCAACACAGAGCCCCCCCCCCCAAGCCCAACCCACACAGAGCCGACCCCCTCTGAGCTCCACTCACTCAGAGCTCCACCCACACAGAGCCCCCCCTCCGAGCTCCACCCACACCGAGCCGCCCCCCCTCCGAGCTTCACCCACACCAAGCTCCACACAGAGCCGTATCCCACACAGAGCCCCCCCCCCCCCCAAGCCCAACCCACACAGAGCCGACCCCCTCTGAGCTCCACCCACACAGAGCCCCCCCAACCCAACCCAACCCACACAGAGCCGTCCTCCCAACTCGAATCTCTGTCATTCTATACAGATCAGTCCACACAGCCCGTTGTCTGGTAGATGTCCTCATAGCACATCTAAGGTGGTCTGAAGATGCGATCTGAAGCTATGAAGTCAGTTGGCAGCTGTGGGCACACAGATGCATTGTGGGAGCACTTTGCTGACCTATATAGACCAATAGCCTGTCCTGCACATAGCATGCTCACACTATGTTATTCTCTCCAGGGTTGGAGAAGTCTAAGAAGTCACCCAGACAGCTAAAGCACCTCATCACCTCCTACACCGCACCCCCGCCACCCCCTACACCGCACCCCCGCCACCCCCTACACCGCACCCCCTACACCGCACCCCCGCCACCCCCTACACCGCACCCCCTACACCGCACCCCCGCCACCCCCTACACCGCACCCCCTACACCGCACCCCCGCCACCTCCTACACCGCACCCCCGCCCCCTCCTACACCGCACCCCCGCCACCCCCTAAAACACAAAAATAAACCAAAAACCGCACCAACCCTACACCGCAGCCCCCGCCACCCCCTACACCGCACCCCCTACACCGCACCCCCGCCACCCCCCCCGCCACACCGCACCCCCGCCACCTCCTACACCGCACCCCCGCCACCTCCTACACCGCACCCCCGCCCCCCTACCCCCTACACCGCACCCCCCCCACCTCCTACACCGCACCCCCGCCACCCCCTACACCGCACCCCCCCCCACCCCCTACACCGCACCCCCGCCACCTCCTACACCGCACCCCCCACCTCCTACACCGCACCCCCGCCACCGCACCCCACTGACCCTGGACTTGGCGCTACTTGGCTGCTGTAATTGCCCACCCGGCCAAGACTGAGGAGAACATGCAGTAATTACTGCGGAGCAGGCTCTCAATGATCGCACACAATGGAAGTCAATATTTACTATGATTATATACACAGGACTTAGGATGTGATGCAATAAATGAATCATGCAGTGACAGCGCGGCAGATTGGCGACAGTGCCCAGCTTTCACCCGCACAAAGTGTCTGCTGCCAAAGGCAATACAACCTGCTGACCTAAGCTTCCGTCAAATCCTTCTCACCCAAGACAAGTGTATAGTGAGACTTGTGACACGTCTGACCTCCTACAATAAAACAAAAGTCATTGTCACAGCAGCTTAGCCGGTATCAGATTAAAGGCACCGACCTCTAAACTGCGAGAGGAAAGCAAGTCCAGCAGCCAATAAGAGTACAGCCTGCTATATACAGACAGTGCTGGAAGGACTCTCTGGACTTCTCTAAAGTGATCCCACCGTTCATCTTACTATCCCATCCAACAGGGCAGAGAGGATGCTGGGAAACATTTACTGCTCCCTCTCTATACATCCCTGGATAACAGCTGTGAAAACTCTGTGTAAATGATAAAAAGAAATTACCTACTGACAAGGCATTTTTTAAGTTTAAATCAGTATTTATTGCTAGAAATACATTTATAACCCCCAAACATTATCATTTTATTTTAGCATAGACTCTAAGGAATAAAATAGCGATCGTTGCAATTTTTTATGTCACAGTATTTTTTCAAAACGCAATTTCTTTGAAAAAAAACAAAAAAAAACCAAACACACAAAAAAACAACAACACGATATAGCCCAATATTTGGGTAAAATATAAAAGATAATGTTCCACCGAGTAAATAGATACCAAACATGTCACACTTTAAAATTGCGCACGTTCATGGAATGCCACCAAACTACCGTACTTCGCCATAGGTTTACAGGTTACCAGTTTAGAGTTGCAGAGGAGGTCTAGCGCTACAATTATTGCCCTCGCTATAACGTTCGCTGCGATACCCCACATGTGTGCGTGACCTACGTACGCATTTCCCAGGCGCCGGGCAATACAAGTTGTGCATCCCTACAACAGTGAAATGGGCTGTCAAAAGCCCAGGCGTCAGGATGCAATTTCTAGTCGCCATGGCAACCTGGCGCCAAGGATTGGTCGAGCCCTGCTGTACATCCATACATATACAGGAGGGGGAAAATACTGATCGTCTCCCCTGCAGATTGTGTAAGTGTTGCCCACTTACAAAGAAATGAAGGGTCTATAATTTTTATCATAGGAGTATTTTATATGATAGAGACAGAAAATCAATCAAAAATCCAGAAAAAATTAATAAAAAAAAAAAAACACGATACAAATGTTATACAATGGGGAGTAAAATAAGTATTTGATCCCCTACCAACAATAATTCTGCCCCCCACAGACTGGCTCCAGTAGGGGCTCATGTGGTATATAGTATATATGGGGTATAAACAGACTGGCTCCAGTAGGGGCTCATGTGGTGTATATATGGGGTATATAGTATATATGGGGAGTATATATGGGGTATACACAGACTGGCTCCAGTAGGGGCTCATGTGGTACACAGATCAGTCCTGTCAATGTAAGAAGGTTCTCCTAATGACAACTCGTTATGCGTATAAAAAGACACTTTACGGCTCGACCAATCCTTGGCGGCGGGGTCGTTATGGCGACTATAAAATTGATATCCTGACGCCTGGGCTTTTGTCAGCCCATTTCACTGTTGCAGGGATACACAACTTGTATTGCATGTCCCCCCCCCCCCCCCCAACGCCTGGGGGGGGGGGGGCGTGCAGTTCTGGGCACCGGTTGCCTTTTTTTTTTTTTCTACATTTAGCCCACCAGAATTGTGTCTTTCTGCGCCCAGAAGTATTTGCATACAGCCAATGACAGGACGATGCGGTATGACGGTAAGCTTTTCCTTGCTTACAGATGAGGACACATCCGTCCCCGTATGGAAGTAAAACACTGGAATGTGCGGTTACAAGCACACAGCTGAAACGCGTCGTGAATGACCCACCCCCCCCCCCCCAAAGGCTTCTCCTTCTGGTGATGAGTCTCTTCCCACAGTCCTCATATCTGTAGCTCGTACATCTTATATTCTGCATGTAGAGGAGACTCCAGAGAATCCATCTGCAGGCTCCATGAGGAGCCCAGTACAACAGATTAACCCTTTACTGGTGATACCAGAGGATGCCTCCGCTGTGCCCCTTAATGGGCTACCCATAGGGCAGGACATGTAACAGAAGGCCCAGCAAACTGCCAAAGCCCTGATCCCGCCATTACACCTCCTCCTCCTATATTTTTTTGTGGTAAAAAACGCGGTGTGGGCGGATTTCTGCCAGTCACAGGACTGTGTCACGCCCCTCCAGCCTGTGTCTTGGAATAAGAGGGAGGTGAAGACTCCATCAATCTACATTAGCTGGTTGGGGGGGGGGGGGGGGGCGGAGGCCTATTTAGCACTGTGTATACGCCCACATGTGTGACTCTATAGTCACATGGGCTGCTCAGATGCGATAGGGAGGAAATGCTCAAAATAGAAACTCACTGAAAACTGAGCATGTGCAGAGCTGCCACCACGTCTGTAAAATCCCTAGCTGAATGGACAGAAGGGGGAGATAGAGAGCAGCAGGATCAACCAGTTTTTTTTTTTTTTCCAGAATACAGAATCTCATGGTGTTGAGCGAGATTGAACAGCATGGAATACACCGTTTGAGGCCGGGTTCACATATCTGCGGTTCCCAGCATGGGGTCCGGTGCATTCTTGTTCACCGATTCGGGGGGCTAATCCGGTATGAATTTTTGCCACCTGAACTGGACCCAAAACATGCACAGGACCCTTTTGAATGAACGAATCATTCGAATCGTACGAATCCGAATAACGAATCGTAACGTATCGTTCGAATCGTACGAATCCGATTAACGAATCATTTCGAATCGAACGAATCCGAATAAACAACGAAAATCCGAAAAAAAACAAAAATTAGAAACAACGAATGTACTAATGATGAAAATCCGAAAAACGAAAACGAACGAAAAAATTCGTACATTCGTAACTTTTTTTTTTTGTTGAATTGGTCATTTTCCGTGTTCCTTACAATGGCGCTGCTTAACGTGCTTCGAATGGATTGAACAAAAAAAAATTCGTACATTCGTAACTTTTTTTTTTCGATTTGTAATTTTCCGTGTCTCTATTGAGCAAAAAAATTTGTAAATTCGTAACTTTTTTTTCGATTCTTAAATTATTAAAATGTAATAATAGCATACACATTACATCAAATTAGGAATTATGCTCCGATTACGAATCTACGAATGTTACGAATGTACGAATAAATACGAATGCGTCCGAAAATTAAACTAACGAAAAAACGAATCAACGAAAAAATAACTCTTACAAATGTACGAATCGTTACGAATTCGAACACCGACGACTTACGAATGTACGAATCGTTACGAATACGAACACCGACGACTTACGAATGTAAGAATCGTTACGAATCGACGGAAACGAAAAAAACGAAACAAAAAAAATGAATTTTTTTGTTGTGCACATGTCTACTATGCAGTGGTAAATATAAACAACCAAATATATGGTTAGGGAGCTAAATATCGAATCCACTCTGAGAATAACAGACAGAAGAGATGGACTGTATATACTATTAGAGGAGACATACTGTTATTTGGCCAATTTGTTGGGCAGATTAACACAAATTGCTGCAAAAAACGTTTTACATGCTTATCTGCAGCTTCTCCATTGAAGTATATTGAACCATAAAATATGTTTTGCGGTAAAAAAAAAAAAATACGCAGCAGATGAAAAAAGCGTAGATGTGAAAGTGTCCCATAGGAAACCATGTAAACGAACTGTAGTGCGTTTCTGCACCAAAAAAAAAAAAAACACAGACGTTAAGTAACATAATGGGGGTTAAAGTGGAAGTAAAGTCACAAATATAACTTTTACCTACTGGTAAGCCTACAATGAGGCTTACCTGTAGGTAAAAAAATATCTCCTAAACCTGTACGGTTTAGGAGATATTCCCTGTGCAATGCGCCGCTGACTGCAGCGGCGCATGCGCACGGGGATTCTCGGCTGAAGGGCCGGCAGAATCCGAACCCTGCAGGGAAGAAATCTCCCGTGCGCATGCGTGGGAGTGACGACATCGCGGCTACAGCCACTCACAGCGCTGGAGCCGCGATACCCGGAAGACAAGCCGATGCAACATGTCAGCGACCTCGGCGTGGACCAGGTGAGTTACCGACGCTTCGTTCTAAGGTAAGTAATTCATAATGAGCTAGTATGCGGTGCATACGAGCTCATTATGCCTTTTCCTTTACAGGTGTTAAAAAAAAAAAAAAAAAAAAAAAAAGTACAGCGGCTTTACTACCGCTTTAAAAAAAATAAAATGAGCCCTTTATAGTACAAAAAAAATGCAGATAATCACTACTGTAAGGGGTTTATTTTTTTTTACTGGAGAACTGTGAAAGTAATATTTACAGTAGTGATTATTTGCTTTTTGTACTATAAAGGACTAATTTTAGTTTTTTTTTTGAACCCCATTATGTTACTGCCCGATTAATCGATTATCAAAATAGTAATCGATTAATTTTCATAATCGATTAGTTGTTTCAGCCCTAGATGGGGTTTAGTCTGGTGCTCTGCAGGTGAGAGCTACACAGTAATTAGATCTGACACAGACACAAAACAGAGCAATTCACAGCACAGAGTGATCCAAATGGAGCTGGGAGTTTTCTTTATTACATTAGTAGATTTGGGATGACAGAGCGGAGGGCGAGGCATGCATTGGATGCGGTGTGACCCAGAACTTCCCTTTGGTGAATAGGGGACAAGCTAGGTGCACAACACATGGACATCGGGGGAGGGGGGGGGGGGGGGGGGGGGGGGAATCAATCAGCCATGACACCACAAACTGCAACCACAACATGTGAGCCATCATTACAAACCAATATAAAACTCCGGCAATAGAACTCCACTAATAGCGGGCTAAAAACAATGAAAGTGTCATTATGGGTGGACACGCACAGAGACCAGAGGTGCAGATCCCGCCTGCTTCAGCCTCCGATCTGTAAAAGAACAGATGTTTTACTCTCGGCGTTTCTCAGACAAGCTTGTTTACAAGCAGCTTATTCCCAGCAATGCCGGCTGGCTACAGACACGGAACATTCCCCGCGATTATTGCAGAAAAATGACGGGCAATAAATAATTTTCTGCCTTCAGGAAGACAATAAACAGACGCCGAGCGGAATCATCGCTCACAAAGTTCCACCCCAACACCAAATTATTCACATCGGAAACCCAATCCCTGGAGAGCGGAATAACGGCGGAGCGCGGATTGGAAGAACCCGATCTGTAGAAGATTTGTGTTCCCTGAGCACAAATGATCTTCCCATGTGTGAGATTCCTACAATCACACCGAACGATTCCCATGGGGGGGGGGGGGGGGGCTGTTCATTCCTGGTTTAGGAATTCATCAACTGTGACACGAAGAAGAGGAAAAGTGAAAATCCCCGCAGGTGTCCATGTCCGAGGCAACGAGAGAATCTTTTACAGAGAGGGATGACGGTCTCTAAGATCGCTGAACACGTCCTTTGGGTTATATATTCTGCCAAGCAAAGTCCTTCTTATAACTGTACCTGAGCACCCCCGGGGGGGGGGCCCCGAAAGTAGTACAGGTCTTAGGGAGCCAATACTAAACCAGATTCTTCAAGGGCCAATAGGAAGAATGTTCCTTACAGTGGTGATCAGTGAGAAGAATGTTCCTTACATTGGTGTTCAGTGAGAAGAATGTTCCTTACATTGGTGATCAGTGGGAAGAATGTTCCTTACATTGGTGATCAGTGGGAAGAATGTCCCTTACATTGGTGATCAGTGAGAAGAATGTCCCTTAAATTGGTGATCGGTGGGAGGAATGTTCCTTACATTGGTGATCAGTGGGAAGAATGTTCCTTACATTGGTGATCGGTGAGAAGAATGTTCCTTACATTGGTGATCAGTGGGAAGTATGTTCCTTACATTGGTGATCAGTGGGAAGAATGTCCCTTACATTGGTGATCGGTGGGAAGAATGTTCCTTAAATTGGTGATCAGTGAGAAGAATGTTCCTTACATTGGTTTTCAGTGGGAAGAATGTTCCTTACATTGGTGATCAGTGGGAAGAATGATCCTTACATTGGTGATCAGTGGGAAGTATGTTCCTTACATTGGTGATCGGTGAGAAGAATGTTCCTTACATTGGTGATCAGTGGGAAGTATGTTCCTTACATCAGTGATCAGTGAGAAGAATGTTCCTTACATCAGTGATCAGTGAGAAGAATGTTCCATACATTGGTGATCAGTGGGAAGAATGTTCCTTACAGTGGTGATCAGTGGGAAGAATGTTCCTTACATTGGTGATCAGTGGGAAGAATGTTCCTTACATTGGTGATCAGTGGGAAGAATGTTCCTTACATTGGTGATCAGTGGGAAGAATGTTCCTTACATTGGTGATCAGTGAGATGAATGTTCCTTACATTGGTGATCAGTGGGAAGAATGTCCCCTTACATTGGTGATCACGTGGGAAGAATGTTCCTTACAATTGGTGATCAGTGTGAAGAATGTTCCTTACATTGGTGATCAGTGGGAAGAATGTTCCTTACATTGGTGATCAGTGGGAAGAATGTCCCTTACATTGGTGATCAGTGGGAAGAATGTTCCTTACATTGGTGATCAGTGGGAAGAATGTTCCTTACATTGGTGATCAGTGAGAAGAAATGTCCTTACATTGGTGATCAGTGAGAAGAATGTTCCTTACATTGGTGATCAGTGGAAGAATGTTCCTTACATTGGTGATCAGTGAGAAGAATGTTCCTTACATTGGTGATCAGTGAGAAGAATGTTCCTTACATTGGTGATCAGTGAGAAGAATGTTCCTTACAATTGGTGATCAGTGAGAAGAATGTTCCTTACATTGGTGATCAGTGAGAAGAATGTTCCTTACTTTGGTGATCAGTGGAAGAATGTTCCTTACATTGGTGATCAGTGAGAAGAATGTTCCTTACATTGGTGATCAGTGAGAAGAATGTTCCTTACATTGGTGATCAGTGAGGAGAATGTTCCTTACATTGGTGATCAGTGGGAAGAATGTTCCTTACATTGGTGATCAGTGAGAAGAATGTTCCTTACTTTGGTGATCAGTGAGAAGAATGTTCCTTAACATTGGTGATCAGTGAGAAGAATGTTCTTACATTGGTGATCAGTGGGAAGAATGTTCCTTACATTGGTGATCAGTAGGAAGAATGTTCCTTACATTGGTGATCAGTGAGAAGAATGTTCCTTACATTGGTGATCAGTGAGAAGAATGTTCCTTACATTGGTGATCAGTCGGAAGAATGTTCCTTACATTGGTGATCAGTGGGAAGAATGTTCCTTACATTGGTGATCAGTAAGAAGAATGTTCCTTACATTGGTGATCAGTAAGAAGAATGTTCCTTACATTGGTGATCAGTGGGAAGAATGTTCCTTACATTGGTGATCAGTGAGAAGAATGTTCCTTACATTGGTGATCAGTGAGAAGAATGTTCCTTACATTGGTGATCAGTGGGAAGAATGTTCCTTACATTGGTGATCAGTGAGAAGAATGTTCCTTACATTGGTGATCAGTGAGAAGAATGTTCCTTACATTGGTGATCAGTGAGGAGAATGTTCCTTACATTGGTGATCAGTGGGAAGAATGTTCCTTACATTGGTGATCAGTGGAGAAGAATGTTCCTTACATTGGTGATCAGTGAGAAGAATGTTCCTTACATTGGTGATCAGTGAGAAGAATGTTCCTTACATTGGTGATCAGTGGGAAGAATGTTCCTTACATTGGTGATCAGTGAGGAGAATGTTCCTTACATTGGTGATCAGTGGGAAGAATGTTCCTTACATTGGTGATCAGTGGGAAGAATGTTCCTTACATTGGTTGATCAGTGAGAAGAATGTTCCTTTACATTGGTGATCAGTGAGAAGAATGTTCCGTACATTGGTGATCAGGGAGAAGAATGTTCCTTACATTGGTGATCAGTGGGAAGAATGTTCCTTACATTGGTGATCAGTAGGAAGGAATGTTCCTTACATTGGTGATCAGTGAGAAGAATGTTCCTTACATTGGTGATCAGTAGGAAGAATGTTCCCTTACATTGGTGATCAGTGGGAAGAATGATCCTTACATTGGTGATCAGTGTGAAGAATGTTCCTTACATTGGTGATCAGTGTGAAGAATGTCCCTTACATTGGTGATCAGTGAGAAGAATGTTCCTTTACATTGGTGGTCAGTGGGAAGAATGTTCCTTACATGGGTGATCAGTGAGAAGAATGTTCCTTACATTGGTGATCAGTAGGAAGAATATTCCTTACATTGGTGATCAGTGGGAAGAATGTTCCTTACTTTGGTGATCAGTGGAAGAATGTTCCTTACATTGGTGATCAGTGGGAAGAATGTTCCTTACATTGGTGATCAGTGAGAAGAATGTTCCTTACATTGGTGATCAGTGGGAAGAATGTTCCTTACATTGGTGATCAGTGAGAAGAATGTTCCTTACATTGGTGATCAGTGGGAAGAATGTTCCTTACATTGGTGATCAGTGGGAAGAATGTTCCTTACATTGGTGATCAGTGGGAAGAATGTTCCTTACATTGGTGATCAGTGGGAAGAATGTTCCTTACATTGGTGATCAGTGGGAAGAATGTTCCTTACATTGGTGATCAGTGAGAAGAATGTTCCTTACATTGGTGATCAGTGGGAAGATTGTTCCTTACATTGGTGATCAGTGGGAAGAATGTTCCTTACATTGGTGATCAGTAGGAAGAATGTTCCTTACATTGGTGATCAGTAGGAAGAATGTTCCTTACATTGGTGATCAGTGGGAAGAATGTTCCTTACATTGGTGATCAGTAGGAAGAATGTTCCTTACATTGGTGATCAGTGGAAGAATGTTCCTTACATTGGTGATCAGTGATAAGAATGTTCCTTACATTGGTGATCAGTGGGAAGAATGTTCCTTACATTGGTGATCAGTGGGAAGAATGTTCCTTACATTGGTGATCAGTAGGAAGAATGTTCCTCACATTGGTGATCAGTGGAAGAATGTTCCTTACATTGGTGATCAGTGGGAAGAATGTCCCTTACATTGGTGATCAGTGGGAAGATTGTTCCTTACATTGGTGATCAGTGGGAAGAATGTTCCTTACATTGGTGATCAGTGGGAAGAATGTTCCTCACATTGGTGATCAGTAGGAAGAATGTCCTTACATTGGTGATCAGTGGGAAGAATGTCCCTTACATTGGTGATCAGTGGGAAGAATGTTCCTTACATTGGTGATCAGTGGGAAGAATGTTCCTTACATTGGTGATCAGTGGGAAGAATGTTCCTTACATTGGTGATCAGTGGGAAGAATGTTCCTTACATTGGTGATCAGTGGGAAGAATGTTCCTTACATTGGTGATCAGTGGGAAGAATGTTCCTTACATTGGTGATCAGTGAGAAGAATGTTCCTTACATTGGTGATCAGTGGGAAGAATGTTCCTTACATTGGTGATCAGTGGGAAGAATGTTCCTAACATTGGTGATCAGTAGGAAGAATGTTCCTTACATTGGTGATCAGTGGGAAGAATGTTCCTTACATTGGTGATCAGTAGGAAGAATGTTCCTTACATTGGTGATCAGTGGAAGAATGTTCCTTACATTGGTGATCAGTGAGAAGAATGTTCCTTACATTGGTGATCAGTGGGAAGAATGTTCCTTACATTGGTGATCAGTGGAAGAATGTTCCTTACATTGGTGATCAGTGGGAAGAATGTTCCTTACATTGGTGATCAGTGGGAAGAATGTTCCTTACATTGGTGATCAGTGGGAAGATTGTTCCTTACATTGGTGATCAGTGGGAAGAATGTTCCTTACATTGGTGATCAGTGGGAAGAATGTTCCTTACATTGGTGATCAGTGAGGAAGAATGTTCCTTACATTGGTGATCAGCTGGAAGAATGTTCCTTACATTGGTGATCAGTGAGAAGAATGTTCCTTACATGGTGATCAGTGAGAAGAATGTTCTTTACATTGGTGATCAGTGAGAAGAATGTTCCTTACATTGGTGATCAGTGAGAAGAATGTCCCTTACATTGGTGATCAGTGAGAAGAATGTCCCTTACATTGGTGATCAGTGGAATAATGTTCCTTACATTGGTGATCAGTGAGAAGAATGTTCCTTACATTGGTGATCAGTGGGAAGAATGTTCCTTACATTGGTGATCAGTGGGATGAATGTTCCTTACATTGGTGATCAGTGAGAAGAATGTTCCTTACATTGGTGATCAGTGGGAAGAATGTTCCTTACATTGGTGATCAGTGGGAAGAATGTTCCTTACATTGGTGATCAGTGGGAAGAATGTTCCTTACATTGGTGATCAGTGGGAAGAATGTTCCTTACATTGGTGATCAGTGGGAAGAATGTTCCTTACATTGGTGATCAGTGAGAAGAATGTTCCTTACATTGGTGATCAGTGAGAAGTATGTTCCTTACATTGGGGATCAGTGGAAGAATGTTCCTTACATGGTGATCAGTGAGAAGAATGTTCCTTACATTGGTGATCAGTGAGAAGAATGTTCCTTACATTGGGGATCAGTGGGAAGAATGTTGCTTACATTGGTGATCAGTGAGAAGAATGTTCCTTACATCCTCTCATTGGTCTTATGTAATATTCTAAATTTTCTGAGATACTGAATTTTGGGTTGTCACTCGCTGTAATAATCAATATTAACCCCTTCCCACCGATCGTATGCAGATATGCATACTCGGCATTCGGGGGTTATACCAGGATGATGCCCGCAGCTGCAGGCATCATCCCGGGTACCGTTGTTTAGAGCGGGCGATGTGGCTAAAAGCCGCTCGGCTGTTATACCAGAGGAGCGGGAGGGGCCCGTTTCATCGGGAGACCCAATCGAACATCCGCCGCTTGCGGCAGCTAGTGACGGACTGGAACGAAGCCGGAAACAGCTTGGTTCCAGTCTCCTGGATGTAAACACGGAAGCGACGTCATGACGTCACTTCCTGTTTACTTGGCTGCCAATGGCGCCGGAGTTAAAAAAAATACTTTCAAGTGCAAAGGAGGGATTTGGGGTCTTTTAGACCCTCCGATCCCTCCATAACGAGGACCTGTCACCACCTATTAATGTCACAAGGGATGTTTACATTTCTTGTGACAGCAATAAAAGTGATCAAAATGTTTTATTTATTTTTTTAAAAACACAAATTTATTTATCTAAAATGAAATAAAAAAAAAAAAAAATTGTTAAGCGCCCCCTTTCCCCGCGAGCTCGCGCAGCAAAGAAAACGCATAACGGAAAGTCGCAGACACTGAATACTGTCAACGTGTGTTCAAAGTCACAGCTGACGTGAAGGGATCGCCTACGATCGTCACAGAGGCAAGCAGCATGCTAATTTCGTTATCACTCACAACACGCCTCACGTAACTTCTAAACTGGATAACGCGTGAACAACATTTTCTAAAAAGAATCTACCTATGGTGATTACTTCTAGGTACCAAATCAGCTGAGTCATTGTCGAGCCATTCACACGATTGGCGCTGCAATTATACAAAGCTTCGACTTGTTTTCTGTTCATCTATCTTTATTCTACGGCGTAACATCATCTTTCTCACAGTTATAGGACCCAAAAAAAAGATTCTGGGACTAACGTTACTCGTTCGCGCTTTTTTAAAAGCATGAAAGTATCTTATTTCCCACAAAAGTTACGCTTAAAACACCGCTGCAACATTATAATGTGTGACATAAAATATTGCAGCACAACTCGCCATTTTGTTTTAACGTCTCTTCAGGTTCGTTCGCAAAGCATGCTCCTCTACACATCTATTGTAGCAACACTATTTTATGTCCGTTATAGCGGCGGGAATGACTAGCGAGTTTAACATTCTTAACTCGCCCATTTTACATCTCTCTAGACTTTCTCTGCTATAGCTATTATATATATAGATCATATATTTATTATATATTTTTTTTAATTTGTTTAATGTTAGATTTGGGGGGGGGGGGGTCTGGTTTTTGGTTCGGGGTTTTGGTGGGGTTTGAGGGTGGTTTTGGGGTTGGGGGTGAGGTGGTGGGGGGGTGAGGTTTTGGGGAGTTGGTGGGGTTGGTTTTGGGGGTTTTTGGGGTTGGTTTGTGGGTTGGGGTTTGGGGGTTTGGCTGGGTTGGTGGTTGGTTTTTGTGGACGGGTTGGGGGGTGGTCTTGCGTTGTTGGTTTGGGGGTTGGGGTGGGTTGGTTTGGTTTGGGGGTTTTGTTTGGTGGTTTTTGGGTGGTTTTTTGGGGGGGTTTGGCGTTTTTTTTTCGGGGCGTTGCGGGGGGTGAGGTTGGCGGAGGGGGGGTGGGTTTGTTTTTGATGGTTGGGTTAGATGGTGTGGGGTCGGGGGGTCGGGTTTGGTATTGGGTGGTTGGTTTGGGTTGTTGGGGGTTTTGTGGTTGGTATTTTTTTTTTGGAGGAGTGGGTTGGGGGTGGGGGGGGGGTTTTGGTTGGTTTCTGGTTTTTTGGGGTTTTCTTTGGGCGGAGTTTGGAAGGTGTTGGGTTTGGTGTTGGGGGTTCGTTTTATTGGGGGGGGGGGTTTGGTTGGTTTTTTGGGGGTTGGGGGGGGGGTTTGGGGGTTTGGTTGTTGGGTTTTGGTGTTTGGATGGGTTGGGTTTTGGGAGGGTGGGTTGGTTTAGGTTGGTTTTTTGGTGGGTTTTAAAGTAATGTTCTGAGCAAAAACGATTGCGATTCTTAAACTTGTAAACAGTCAAATGTGGCAAGAAACCGTCTTAAGTTTTAGAAAGGGTTAAAATAGAAAAACAAATAAAAATGCTTGCGAAATCAAAAGATCCGCTCTACTATGTTATAAGCATCGAATATAAAATAGTAAGAAACTTTTAAGCACTTTTGAGAATAGAAATACTGAAAATAAAAAAAAAGAACAAAATTGCAGCCAGCTTTCCAGCCATGATATTTCTAATTTTAGTCGAGATGGCAGCCGGTATTATCCGAGCTAAACATGTTCCAGCCGTGACCCAAAGGGACTTACATTGAATGCATATTCAGCTCCACTCCGATTTTGTAATCACAGACTGGAGGAGGCCTGGCGGGTCAAGTGCGGCCGCTCAACGACAACTGGTGGATAACTAGAACTCCGATCTCTACACATATAAACCCGATAACAGCGTCTTATCATCACGTCAGCTCGCTGAACGTCATGGATTACATTCGCATGTTCTAGCGTGCAGCCGTCCGCACCCGGCATGCGCCTGCTCAGTGAATGCACGCTGGCCGGACTGCAGAAAGGCTGCACCAAAACGACTTCCGTAAAACTTCATGACGACATCGGCAATATTCTACTGATGGAGGAGATGAACAGGGGGTAGGGCAGAGCGAGTCAAGGAAAAGAAGGGAAATTCTAATCTGATCAGACGGTCATCTAAAACACATCAGAAGACGTTAAGACGGTTTATCAATAAATCCTTCACATGGCTGATATATACTCCGATCGGTCCGGGACTGACAGATATACACTAACACTCTACATTGACAGCCTTTTTGCTGCGCGGAGGACAAAAGTCGGGCAGTCTTTGTGGATTTGAAATTGGCCCCGTGAAAGTGAAACTATCCCAGCCTCGCGTACTGCTGAGGGATCAGTGGTGGTTCTAGTTTTGGGCGGGGGTGGGGGGGGGGGGGGGGGCGGGGGGGCGGGTTGGGTGTGGGGGCGGGGAGGGGGGGGGGTGGGGGCGTGGGGGCATAACAGTAACAACCGCTCTTGCCCCCAGTCCAGGACTGCACTTAAGCCCATCTACACAGTGGGCAGCGCTTCTGCACCTTATGGGACTTCAACCGCGCGGCATTTCCCCTTTCCCCTCAGTCACTCCACTGGAGCATCGCGCGGATTGACGGCTTCCGATTTCCCCTCACCTCTCTCACAGCCTTGACGGGCATCAATTGTGACTCTCTTTTTAGCATGCTACTCTCGGGTGTCTCAGGACCTGCTTCTGATGTGGCCGGTTATTGAGGATCAGATGTGAGTCAATAGTTGAATATTCGTTTACATATCAGCTGTTTTATACGCATTCCTAGGGTGGTCATACCTTGGCTTATCTATGCCGCTGCACACCTCTATTGTGGAGCCATTAGAAGTCCTCTGACTTTTAATTTAAGGTGCTTAACAAATAGGAAATAAATTAAATCTATAATTAGATATAACCATGCCATCACGAAGAATTTCCAGACGTATTACTGTACTCTGAAAGGTGGTCCGTTGGTGGGGTCCTGTTAGAATAGAGTCCCAATTTTAGGACTAGCGGGGTAGCGACACGGTCCCGTGTACCACCTAATGGATCGCCACTATCGCATTACATATTCACAACCACCTGTGCCTTCTTCAACAGTTCTGCGCTCCGCGACATACTGTTCTATCAGCCAACGATTGACAGACACAACGGAGAGTCACCTATGGCGGCACATTCCAGTGTGCTTGGGACACAAGCAGAGCGTCACTGCTTTGAGCTTGCTTTCCAAAGGAGTTGGCCGCCTGCCAAGTATATTCAATCTTCTAAACGCTGCCAAGGAACGCTCAGCAGAACATTCATGTAAATTCAGCTACAAAAATAGGCGTAGAGACTCTGCCAACATATGCTGAACCCCTGGAGGGGAGGGGGAGGTGGTCACTTAAACTCTATCTTCAGGACACACACAACACTTTACATTCCTACCGCTTGAAAAAGAATAGGAAAAAAAAGAAGGAGCCTTTGGAAAGTATTTCACCTGTTGATCAGCGGGCATGGCGGTTACAATGCACACACATCCGGCAAACTAGGAAACTACGCCCCCCTCCGCTCACAAGCGAAACCACACCCCCTGCCCCCACTGCGCATCACAGTAAACACAACACCGCGCCTCATCCAGTCCGCATCACATTATTAAGGGAGACTCCAGGACAACACACACACCACCCCCATCCACGCCCAAACCACAAGAAACCCACACACCCCCCCCATCACCCGTGCCGCCATCACAAGTGAATAATACAAACAGCGCCCCCTCCTCCGCCCACACAGGGAAACCAATCACCCCCCCCCCCTCGGACACACAGGGAAACCCATCACACCCCCACCCCTACCATTCCCCCGCACGACCAGAAACCACACCCCCCACAAGAATCGACCAACCCGTGCCGCTGTCAAACACAGGAAATACCACAAGCAAAACCCCCCTCAGGCCGCCTGTCGCCCCGCCAACATCAGGCCACACAGGAAACTCCAGTAATCAAAAAAAATGCCAAAAAAGTAAACCTTTCCATTGCTGAACAGAACCCTACTGGGCCCCTGTGGATGGGTAAAACCTCCCTATCCTGGATACGGCCCCAGCATGGTCAGTGGCTGCGAGGTCAAAGTGTGCGGTGATGTGAGGAATCCGCACCTCCCACCTTGTATCCCAGCGCACGCCAATCTTCTTTTTTTTTTGCATAAAGGGGGAAAGGGACTTGACTCCAACCAATTGCATACTGACAAGAAAACATGACTTTCCCTGCCCATTTTCCCCCCTCTTTCTCTCTGCCACACGACAGGGCCAATAAAATCAAACAGCTTCTGCCATGCTCCCCCTTCCCTCCATCAATTCATACAGGCTCTATTCCTGTCCTGAAGTGAGAGGCACGGCTCTCTGCCAAAATTCTCACACATTCCTTACCATCCACTGAGTGAATCAACGAGCCTATGCACACTATCCTGGTCCTCCACCATCAGTACATAGAGAGGCCCTCGGTAGTATCTGAACAGGAAGCAAACGATCTTCTATTACCCTCCTAACCTCCACTGAGGTGAGCAAAAACGCCTTCCACCATGCATCTTTTCACCTTCGCGTACAACCTTGGAAGGTCGCCCAGGAAAAGCGGCTCCCTGCTGTCGCTCCTACTATTCCCTCCCATCCAGTGGCCCATATACAAGCTCCCCTCCGTATGAGCTGAAGAGAGAGCAAACCGCACTCATCATTTTCTTTTCCTTCCTCCTATCAGTCCCCATTGAGGGCGTTTCCTGTCCCCACCCAACCGAGGCAGCTACCGTCTCTTGCAATTTCTTCCTTACTCCACATGCGCAAGTCTATGAGAGGCGATACGTTGGTCTACTAGAGGTACTGCAAACCTCTGCTCTGCAGTCCTCTTCTCATCAGTCATAGAGGCTCGTGTCTGCCGAGGAGCAACGCTCTGCATTCTTCCTTCCTCCATCAGTCATAGAGGCTCGTGTCTGAGGAGCAACGCTCTGCATTCTTCCTTCCTCCATCAGTCATAGAGGCTCGTGTCTACCGAGGAGCATCGCTCTGCATTCTTCCTTCCTCCATTAGTCTAGAGGCTCGTGTCTCTAAAGAGGTGCAAACGCTCACATTCTTCCTCCTCCATCAGTCATAGAGGCTCGTGTTACCGAGGAGCAACGCTCTGCATTCTTCTTCCTCCATCTGTCATAGAGGGCCTAGTGTATACGAGGAGCAACGATCTGCATCTTCACTTCCTCCATCAGTATATGAGGCTCGTGTCTACTGAGGAGCAACGCTCTGACATTCCTCCTTCCCCATCAGTAATAGAGGCTGTGTTCTACGAGGAGGCATCGCTCTGAATTTCTTTCCTTCATCCATCAGTCATAGCAGGGCTCGTGTCTGAGGAGCAACCCCCTGCTTTCTGACAATCGCTCCATCAGTCTTTAGAGGATGTGTCTACAGAGGAGACAACTGCTCTGCATTCTTCTTTCCCTCCCTACAGTCCCATAGAGGCCCTCGCTGGTCTACCGAATAGGAAGGCTAACCGCTTCCCTGCATTCCCCCTTCCTTCCCTCCATCAGTCATAGAGGCTCCTGTCTGAGGAGCAACGCTCTGCATTCTTCCTTCCTCCATCAGTCATAGAGGCTCGTGTCTACGAGGAGCAACGCTCTGCATTCTTCCTTCCTCCATCAGTCATAGAGGCTCGTGTCTACTGAGGAGCAACGCTCTGCATTCCTCCTTCCTCCATCAGTCATAGAGGCTCGTGTCTACCGAGGAGCAACGCTCTGCATTCTTCCTTCCTCCATCAGTCATAGAGGCTCGTGTCTGAGGAGCAACGCTCTGCATTCTTCCTTCCTCCATCAGTCATAGAGGCTCCTGTCTACGAGGAGCAACGCTCTGCATTCTTCCTTCCTCCATCAGTCATAGAGGCTCGTGTCTACCGAGGAGCAACGCTCTGCATTCTTCCTTCCTCCACTGAGGAGCAACGCTCTGCATTCTTCCTTCCTCCAGAGTATGTCTAGGTGCGCCATCTTGAGTAAGGGCAAATGATTCATGAAGCATTTACTTCCTGGAATCCATCTGCCCTTAGCTCGGGCATGCAGACAGGAGGCGGTGCTTAGCTGAGAACGTTCCTTCCATGAAGACTCCTGGGATGAAGGACATCATGTTGGCCAGAAACCAGGAAATGAGAAGATGAAGAGCCGAGGCCGGGAAATCAGAATCCCAGGAGGAGTATTCACCCCGCACTCCCCCGCCTCATGCAGGAGCAGAGCGCCTTCTACAAGGAGGACACACCCCCCACACAGAGATCAATGTTCTCCGTCGCAGTCCGATAACAGCCAATGAGCCTCCTTTATCAACCGCAACGAGAACTGTCTGTATTTCTCCGCAGCAACCAATCAGATTCAAACTTTTATTTCCCGGTACAAAGTAAAATCTGATTAGGATTTGAGTCACTGAGATAAAGAAGAAGAAGAAGAACGAATGACGCACCCAGCGCCCGTCCGGACGAACGTTTCCATCCTCACCCATCAATCGGGAATCACACAGAACATCAGAGGGCGGGAAATACTAATCTATATATTAAAGGGGAACTCCTACCCAACACTAAGCAGTAGGATTGTACCGATACCACCGGATAATACCGATACTACCGGATAATACCGATACTAGTATCAATACCGATACCGAGCATCTGTATGAGTATCTGTACTGCTCCGATGCTTCACCCGATACATCTTGTATTGGATCAGGTGTCCTGAAGCTCAGAAAAGGGGGGGGGGGCGGCAGCCTCACAGGTGATCGGTGTGGTGTTGGGGGGCCGTTACAAGAACCGATCTCCCTGTATAGGTTTTCTGACAGACGCTTCTCCTCCTCTCCCTCCCCCCTTCTCCTCCTCCCCCGGCTGTCAGAAAAGCTATACAGGGAGATCGGTGCTTGTAACGGCCCCCCAACACCACACCGATCACCCCGACTGTCCCCAGAGACCTCCTCTGTCTCCTCCTCCCTCCCTTCGGGTCCCCGGCTCCTCCTCTCCAGGTCCCCAGCTCCTCCTCCGCCTCTCCGAGTCCTCCTTCCCCTCCTCCCCCTCTCCCTGGCTCCTCTTCCCTCTCTCCGGGTCCCCCTCTCTCTCCTCCCTCTCCCTGGCTCCTCCTCCCTCTCTCCGGGTCCCCAACTCCTCCTCCCTCTCCCTGGCTCCTCTTCCCTCTCTCCGGGTCCCCGACTCCTCCTCCCTCTCTCCGGGTCCCCGACTTCTTCCTCCCTCTCCCTGGCTCCTCTTCCCTCTCTCCGGGTCCCCGGCTCCTCTTCCCTCTCTCCGGGTCCCCGACTTCTTCCTCCCTCTCCCTGGCTCCTCTTCCCTCTCTCCGGGTCCCCGGCTCCTCTTCCCTCTCTCCGGGTCCCCGACTCCTCCTCCCTCTCCCTGGCTCCTCTTCCCTCTCTCCGGGTCCCCAACTCCTCCCTCCCTCTCCCTGGCTCCTCCTCCCTCTCTCCGGGTCCCCGACTCCTCCTCCCTCTCCCTGGCTCCTCTTCCCTCTCTCCGGGTCCCCAACTCCTCCTCTCCTCTCCCTGGCTCCTCTTCCCTCTCTCCGGGTCCCCGACTCCTCCTCCCCTCTCTCCCCCTCCCCTGCCTTCTCCCTCCCTCTCCCTGGCTCCTCTTCCCTCTCTCCGGGTCCCCAACTCCTCCTCCCTCTCCCTGGCTCCTCTTCCCTCTCTCCGGGTCCCCAACTCCTCCTCCCTCTCCCTGGCTCCTCCTCCCTCTCTCTCCGGGTCCCCCTCCTCCTCCCTCTCCTGGCTCCTCTTCCCTCTCTCCGGGTCCCCAACTCCTCCTCCCTCTCCCTGGCTCCTCTTCCCTCTCTCCGGGTCCCCAACTCCTCCTCCCTCTCCCTGGCTCCTCCTCCCTCTCTCCGGGTCCCCGACTCCTCCTCCCTCTCCCTGGCTCCTCTTCCCTCTCTCCGGGTCCCCAACTCCTCCTCCCTCTCCCCGGCTCCTCTTCCCTCTCTCCGGGTCCCCGACTCCTCCTCCCTCTCTCCGGGTCCCCGACTTCTTCCTCCCTCTCCCTGGCTCCTCTTCCCTCTCTCCGGGTCCCCAACTCCTCCTCCCTCTCCCTGGCTCCTCCTCCCTCTCTCCGGGTCCCCAACTCCTCCTCCCTCTCCCTGGCTCCTCCTCCCTCTCTCCGGGTCCCTGTCTCCTCCTCCCTCTCCCTGGCTCCTCTTCCCTCTCTCCGGGGTCCCCACCTCCCTCCTCCCTCTCCCTGTCTCCTCCCTTCCTCCCTTTTCTCCGGGTCCCTGACTCCTCCTACCTCTCCCTGGCTCCTCCCCCCTCCTCTCTTTTCCCAACTCCTCCTCCTTCTCTCCCTGGCTCCTCCTTCTCCCTATCTCCGGGTCCCCGGCTCCTCCTTCCCCTCCCCCCCTCTCCCTGGCTCCTCCTCCCTCTCTCCGGGTCCCCGGCTCCTCCTTCCCCTCTCTCTGGCTCCTCCTCCCTCTCTCCGGGTCCCCGACTCCTCCTCCCTCTCCCTGGCTCCTATTCCCTCTCTCCGGGTCCCCGACTCCTCCTCCCTCTCCCTGGCTCCTCCTTCTCTCTCTCCGTGTCCCCCCGCCCTCCTTCCCCTCTCCCTCCTCTCCCTTTCTCCTCCTCCCTCTCTCCGGGTCGCCGGCTCCTCCTTCCCCTCTCCCTGGCTCCTCCTCCCTCTCTCCGGGTCCCCGACTCCTCCTCCCTCTCCCTGGCTCCTCTTCCCTCTCTCCGGGTCCCCGACTCCTCCTCCCTCTCCCTGGCTCCTCTTCCCTCTCTCCGGGTCCCCTGTGTCCTCCTCCGGTCCCCCTCCTCGTCCCAGATATTTCAGGATGGAGAGCGGAGGAAGGAGCCTGTAAATATATGTAATTTACCGGCCCCTTCCTTTTCTGAATGAACAGAGTCGGTGATCACTGACTGTCCAATCACAACTGAGCATAGTAACCTGTGTTTATGATGTTTCAGTTCCTGAATGGAGAGGAGCCTCAGTCTCCTGTCCATTCATCTTCTGTGCAGCTGAGGAATCCGTGTCCTCAGTCCCCTTCCCTGTGGGGGGGAGATGTCTCCCCAAAGGGCTGATAAAAAAAAGAATTATAATAAATAAAAGATTTAAAAGGTTAAATTGTAAAAATAATAAAAAATAAAATACTGACACTATCCGCTCCCCCACCTTACCCCCCAAAAAGAAAGCATTGTAAAAAAATAAATATTTAATAATAATAATAATAATAATAATAATAATTATAAAAAAATAAATTAGATAAAAAAAACTACAGCCACAGTCCACACCTCATCAGTGCCGCTGTCACATGACATAAATAAAATAAATTATCGGTGAATACTTGAGAAGAAATATCGGTACAACCCATCCCCCTCCGAACCCCCTCCGATGTGTATTGGGGGGTCCTCTCCTCTGATATGATGGGGGAGGGGTGTATTGGGGGTCCTCTGATATGATGGGGGAGGGGTGTATCGGGGGTCCTCTCCTCTGATATGATGGGGGAGGGGTGTATTGGGGGGGTCCTCTCCTCTGATATGATGGGGGGAGGGGTGTATTGGGGGTCCTCTCCTCTGATATGATGGGGGAGGGGTGTATTGGGGGTCCTCTGATATGATGGGGGGAGGGGTGTATTGGGGGGTCCTCTCCTCTGATATGATGGGGGAGGGGTGTATTGGGGGGTCCTCTCTGATATGATGGGGGAGGGGTGTATTGGGGGTCCTCTCCTCTGATATGATGGGGGAGGGGTGTATTGGGGGGTCCTCTCCTCTGATATGATGGGGGAGGGGTGTATTGGGGGGTCCTCTCCTCTGATATGATGGGGGAGGGGTGTATTGGGGGGTCCTCTCTGATATGATGGGGGAGGGGTGTATTGGGGGTCCTCTGATATGATGGGGGAGGGGTGTATTGGGGGTCCTCTGCTCTGATATGATGGGGGAGGGGTGTATTGGGGGGTCCTCTCCTCTGATATGATGGGGGAGGGGTGTATTGGGGGTCCTCTCTGATATGATGGGGGAGGGGTGTATTGGGGGTCCTCTG
>CM053032.1:276017869-276058083 GCA_028564925.1 Lithobates sylvaticus
TTGTAATCCCCTCCCCCCCCTCCTCCCCCTCCCCCCTCTGTACCCCAACCAAACCTTGTATTCCAGGAAGTGCGAATATTTCATGGTGATGAAACGAGAGATGACATGAGGGATGACAAGAGAGATGACACGAGAGATGACAAGGGAGATGACACAAGAGATGACAAGAGAGATGACAAGAGAGATGACAAGAGAGATGACACGGGAGATGACAAGGGAGATGATACGAGAGATGACAAGGGAGATGACATGAGAGATGATACGAGAGATGACATGAGAGATGACACAAGAGATGACATGAGAGATGACAAGAGAGATGATACGAGAGATGACACGAGAGATGACAAGAGAGATGACATGAGAGATGACACAAGAGATGACATGAGAGATGACAAGAGAGATGAAACGGGAGATGACAAGAGAGATGACACAAGAGATGACATGAGAGATGACAAGAGAGATGATACGAGAGATGACACGGGAGATGACATGAGAGATGACACAAGAGATGACATGAGAGATGACACAAGAGATGACATGAGAGATGACAAGAGAGATGAAACGAGAGATGACATGGGAGATGACACAAGAGATGACATGAGAGATGACAAGGGAGATGATACGAGAGATGACATGGGAGATGACACAAGAGATGACATGAGAGATGACATGGGAGATGACACAAGAGATGACATGAGAGATGAAACGAGAGATGATACGAGAGATGACAAGGGAGATGAAACGAGAGATGACAAGGGAGATGACATGAGAGATGATACGAGAGATGACATGGGAGATGACATGAGAGATGACACGAGAGATGACACGAGAGATGACAAGAGAGATGACAAGGGAGATGACATGAGAGATGAGACGAGAGATGACAAGAGAGAGATGACATGAGAGATTACACGGGAGATGACACGAGAGATGACACGAGAGATGACACGAGAGATGACAAGAGAGATGACAAGGGAGATGACACGAGAGATGACATGAGAGATGACAAGAGATGAGAGATGACACGGGAGATGACATGAGAGATGACACGAGAGACGGGAGATGATGACATGAGAGATGACATGAGAGATGACAAGAGAGATGAACGAGAGATGACAAGAGAGATGACAAGGAGATGACACGAGAGATGACATGAGAGATGACACTGAGAGACGATGAGAGATGACATGAGAGATGACATGAGAGATGACACGAGAGATGACAGAGAGATGACAAGGGAGATGACAAGAGAGATGACACGAGAGATGACATGAGGATGAGATGACACGAGAGATGACAAGAGAGATGACAGGGAGATGACATGAGAGATACACAAGGGGAGATGACACGAGAGATGACACAAGAGAGATCGGACAGGAGAAGAGACACGGGATGACGACACAAGAGATGACATGAGAGAGATGACACGAGAGATGACACGAGAGATGACAAGAGAGATGACAAGGGAGATGACAGAGAGAGATGACATGAGAGATGACACGAGAGATGACATGGAGAGACGAGAGATGAGAGATGAAACACAGAGAGATGATGATGAGAGATGACACGAGAGATGACAAGAGAGATGACATGAGAGATGACATGAGAGATGACACGAGAGAGACACGAGAGATGACACAGAGAGATTACACGGGAGATGACATGAGAGATGGCACGAGAGATGACACGAGAGATGACAAGAGAGATTACACGGGAGATGACATGAGAGATGACACGAGAGATGACACGAGAGATGACAAGTGAGATGACATGAGAGATGACACGAGAGATGACACGAGAGATGACAAGAGAGATTACACGGGAGATGACATGAGAGATGACACGAGAGATGACAAGAGAGATTACACGGGAGATGACATGATTACCGGGAGATGACACGAGAGATGACACGGGAGAGAGATGACACGAGAGATGACAAGAGAGATTACACGGGAGATGACATGAGAGATGACACGAGAGATGCACACGAGAGATGACATGAGAGATGATTACACGGGAGATGACATGAGAGATGACACGAGAGATGACAAGAGAGATGACATGAGAGATGACACGAGAGATGACACGAGAGATGACATGAGAGATGACATGAGAGATGATATGAGGGATGACACGGGAGATGACATGAGAGATGACAAGAGAGATGACATGAGAGATGACAAGAGAGATGACATGAGAGATGACACGAGAGATGAGATGAGAGATGATAAATCTTCCTCCTTTCCTCTGATGAGGAAAATCCCGTATTCTATAAGAATTCTGGATTGTTCTGTTGGGAGAAGAATCAGCAATTCAGATATTTCCCTGTCTGGATGTGTAGAGATCCCGGAGCCCCTCATGTCTCCATCACCCCGAATATCATCATCTGTATATATGGAGACATTCCTTCCCACAATCCTCATACTTCTGATATTCTCTCTGTTCTCGGGAGCCACGGCTGCAGCCTTTATATACATTCTATACGGGGGGGTCACCAATTCATTTCCCCAAGGGGGGCCACATGAGAAGAGGGGACCTTCGATACCCCCCCCCCCCCCCCTCCTGCCCAGGCGCCAATCTTCAGCTTTCACCGCTGTCACACTTACAATGACAATTGCGCGGTAACTTTGTACCCAAATTAAATTTTTATCATTTTTTCAGAGTTTTCTTTTGGTGGTATTTAATCACCACTCTGGTTTTTTCTTTTTCTGCAATATAAAGGAAAAAGGACTGACATTTTTGAAGAAAAAAAAAAGTTTTTTCTTTGTTTCTGTTATACAATTTTACAAATAAGTAATTTTTCTTATTCACTAATGGGCGCTGATGAGACTGCACTGATGGGCATTGATGAGACTACACTGATGTGCAATAATGGGCACTGAGGCTGCACTAATTGGCACTGATGGGGCTACACTGATGGGCATTGATGAGACTGAACTGATGGGCACCGATGAGACTGCACTGATGGGTACCAATGAGGCTGCGCTGATGAGACTGCACTGATGAGGCTGCACTGATAAGCCTACACTGATGTGCAATAATGGGTGCTGATGAGACTGCACTGATGGGCGCTGATGAGGCTGCACTAATGGGCACTGATGAGGCTACATTGATGAGACTGCACTGATGGGCACTGATGAGGCTGCACTGATGAGCCTATACTGATGTGCAATAATGGGTGCTGATGAGACTGCACCGATGGGCGCTGATGAGGTTGCACTGATGTGCACTGATGAGACTGCACTAATGAGGCTGCACCGAGGAGGACTGGTGAGGCTGCACTGATGGGCGCTGATGAGACTGCACTGATGAGACTGGACTAATGAGGCTGCACTGATGGGCGCTGATGAGGCTGCACTGATGGGCGCTGATGAGACTGCACTGATGAGGACTGGTGAGGCTGCACTGATGCCCTAGAAAGTAACTCTCCTGCACATTGGTGTTATGCTCGAAGGAAAAAGGTGTGTTTAGTCCTCCTAGTCACAGCCCAGGGTCTTGCTGCCCTCTCCACGGGTATCCAAATATACTGAAAAACAACAAAAACAAGAGAAGGCGCACAGGCCGTGCAATTTTATTATAAACATTTATTAAAAGATAAAAAAAGTAGCTGACATAATAATACAAACGCATAATATATACACACTGATCAAAACAAATAGAAGAGACAAGTCTCCTCCAGGACTGCAGGAATCCAATGAGGCAAAGAGACCAGGTGACGCCATGATGACTTGTCTGACGCATTTCAAGGGAGAGTTCATCAGAGAGAGTGGCTCTGAGGAAGAAGATTCTCCTTAGAAAACGCACACCAGAACTGCGGGACCACACACCAGAACTGCGGGACCACACACCAGAACTGCGGGACGACACGCCAGAACTGCGGGACGACACCCCAGAACTGCGGGACGACACGACAGAACTGCGGGACGACACGCCAGAACTGCGGGACGACACGCCAGAACTGCGGGACGACACGCCAGAACTGCGGGACGACACGCCAGAACTGCGGGACGACACGCCAGAACTGCGGGAGGACACGCCAGAACTGCGGGACGACACGCCAGAACTGCGGGACGACACGCCAGAACTGCGGGACGACACGCCAGAACTGCGGGACGACACGCCAGAACTGCGGGACGACACGCCAGAACTGCGGGACGACACGCCAGAACTGCAGGAGGACACGCCAGAACTGCGGGACGACACGCCAGAACTGCGGGACGACACGCCAGAACTGCGGGAGGACACGCCAGAACTGCGGGACGACACGCCAGAACTGCGGGACGACACACCAGAACTGCGGGACGACACGCCAGAACTGCGGGACGACACGCCAGAACTGCGGGACGACATGCCAGAACTGCGGGAGGACATGCCAGAACTGCGGGACGACATGCCAGAACTGCGGGACGACATGCCAGAACTGCGGGAGGACACGCCAGAACTGCGGGAGGACATGCCAGAACTGCGGGACAACACACCAGAGCTGCGGGATGACACACCAGAGCTGCGGGATGACACGCCAGAACTGCGGGACGACACGCCAGAGCTGCGGGACGACACGCCAGAGCTGCGGGACGACACGCCAGAGCTGCGGGACGACACACCAGAGCTGCGGGACGACACACCAGAGCTGCGGGATGACACGCCAGAACTGCGGGACGACACACCAGAGCTGCGGGACGACAGACCAGAGCGCAGGACGACACACCAGAACTGCAGGACAACCCAGGAGGAGCTGCACAGATGCAGCAAAAAACTAAATTATTCCCAGGTACATTCTATATGACCCTGGGGCCCCCAGAGAGGACCACGGGGGCCCAAATCCTACCCAATGGTCCATCTGCTTCCCGTCTCCATAGAAGAGTAATAAGAGGATACAATACACATATAAGGGAGATTTGTAGACCTATAGAAGACCAAACACCATGAAAATCTGGACAAGTTCCAATCAGATTGTCCCGAGGTTCAGGGGGCGGGGCCTGGACTGGAGACAGGTGAAGTGAGAGGTTCAGGGGGCGGGGTCCTGGACTGGAGACAGGTGAAGTGAGACCCGAGGTTCAGGGGGCGGGGTCCTGGACTGGAGACAGGTGAAGTGAGACCCGAGGTTCAGGGGGCGGGGTCCTGGACTGGAGACAGGTGAAGTGAGAGGTTCAGGGGGCGGGGTCCTGGACTGGAGACAGGTGAAGTGAGACCAGAGGTTCATGGGGCGGGGTCCTGGACTGGAGACAGGTGAAGTGAGAGGTTCAGGGGGCGGGGTCCTGGACTGGAGACAGGTGAAGTGAGAGATTCAGGGGGCGGGGCCCTGGACTGGAGACAGGTGAAGTGAGACCGGAGGTTCAGGGGGCGGGGTCCTGGACTGGAGACAGGTGAAGCGAGAGGTTCAGGGGGAGGGGTCCTGGACTGGAGACAGGTGAAGTGAGAGGTTCAGGGGGCGGGGCCCTGGACGGGAGACAGGTGAAGCGAGAGGTTCAGGGGGCGGGGTCCTGGACTGGAGACAGGTGAAGTGAGAGATTCAGGGGGCGGGGTCCTGGACTGGAGACAGGTGAAGTGAGACCGGAGGTTCAGGGGGCGGGGTCCTGGACTGGAGACAGGTGAAGCGAGAGGTTCAGGGGGCGGGGTCCTGGACTGGAGACAGGTGAAGCGAGAGGTTCAGGGGGCGGGGTCCTGGACTGGAGACAGGTGAAGTGAGAGACCAGAGGTTCAGGGGGCGGGGTCCTGGACTGGAGACAGGTGAAGTGAGAGGTTCAGGGGGCGGGGCCCTGGACCGGAGACAGGTGAAGCGAGAGGTTCAGGGGGCGGGGTCCTGGACTGGAGACAGGTGAAGTGAGAGATTCAGGGGGCGGGGTCCTGGACTGGAGACAGGTGAAGTGAGACCGGAGGTTCAGGGGGCGGGGTCCTGGACTGGAGACAGGTGAAGTGAGAGGTTCAGGGGGCGGGGTCCTGGACTGGAGACAGGTGAAGCGAGAGGTTCAGGGGGCGGGGTCCTGGACTGGAGACAGGTGAAGTGAGACCAGAGGTTCAGGGGGCGGGGTCCTGGACTGGAGACAGGTGAAGTGAGAGGTTCAGGGGGCGGGGTCCTGGACTGGAGACAGGTGAAGTGAGAGGTTCAGGGGGAGGGGTCCTGGACTGGAGACAGGTGAAGTGAGAGGTTCAGGGGGAGGGGTCCTGGACTGGAGACCGGTGAAGTGAGAGGTTCAGGGGGCGGGGTCCTGGACTGGAGACAGGTGAAGTGAGAGGTTCAGGGGGCGGGGTCCTGGACTGGAGACAGGTGAAGTGAGAGGTTCAGGGGGCGGGGTCCTGGACTGGAGACAGGTGAAGTGAGAGGTTCAGGGGGAGGGGTCCTGGACTGGAGACAGGTGAAGTGAGAGGTTCAGGGGGCGGGGTCCTGGACTGGAGACAGGTGAAGTGAGAGGTTCAGGGGGCGGGGCCCTGGACTGGAGACAGGTGAAGTGAGAGGTTCAGGGGGCGGGGTCCTGGACTGGAGACAGGTGAAGTGAGAGGTTCAGGGGGCGGGGTCCTGGACTGGAGACAGGTGAAGTGAGAGGTTCAGGGGGCGGGGTCCTGGACTGGAGACAGGTGAAGTGAGAGGTTCAGGGGGCGGGGTCCTGGACTGGAGACAGGTGAAGTGAGAGGTTCAGGGGGGCGGGGTCCTGGACTGGAGACAGGTGAAGTGAGACCAGAGGTTCAGGGGGCGGGGGGGGGGTCCTGGACTGGAGACAGGTGAAGTGAGACCAGAGGTTCAGGGGGCGGGGTCCTGGACTGGAGACAGGTGAAGTGAGAGGTTCAGGGGGCGGGGTCCTGGACTGGAGACAGGTGAAATGAGAGGGTTCAGGGGGCGGGGTCCTGGACTGGAGACAGGTGAAATGAGAGGTTCAGGGGGGCGGGGTCCTGGACTGGAGACAGGTGAAGTGAGAGGTTCAGGGGGCGGGGTCCTGGACTGGAGACAGGTGAAGTGAGAGGTTCAGGGGGCGGGGTCCTGGACTGGAGACAGGTGAAGTGAGAGGTTCAGGGGGCGGGGCCCTGGACTGGAGACAGGTGAAGTGAGAGGTTCAGGGGGCGGGGTCCTGGACTGGAGACAGGTGAAGTGAGAGGTTCAGGGGGCGGGGCCCTGGACTGGAGACAGGTGAAGTGACTGGAGGGTTCAGGGGGGGGCGGGGGGGGTGACTAGGTGAAGTGAGAGGTTCAGGGGCGGGGTCCTGGACTGGAGACAGGTCCTGGACTGGAGACAGGTGAAGTGAGAGGTTCAGGGGGCGGGGTCCTGGACTGGAGACAGGTGAAGTGAGAGCGCTCAGACAGCCTTGGATAAGGTGAGATGATAAGGAGAGTAAACACACCGAGAGATATAAATACTGAGAGGAGCCGGAGAGCTGACACTCGGCACCTGAGCGGCAAAGGTAAGAGACTCAATACATAGAGAACTATCAGTGCATAGAAAAGGGCTCATTCACACTTTCCAAAGCAGCCAATCCCGTTCTTCCTCTCTTTAACGGTCTGAAATAAGAACTGTCTGTGTTGCCAGATACAAATCCTCGTATCTCTGTTTAGGATTTATAATTTTTCATTGTGTTTTTGGGTTATATTTTTATGTGATTTCAGTTTTAGCCCATTTTTTTTTTATATATCTTATGCCCTGTGCCGATAGGTGGATTTGGGTAGAAAGCACACAGAATTCCCAAATTTCCGGTTTGAGAGGCTCCAGCGTGTCTATAGTGAGCGGGGAAATGTGTGATCCCGGATCGGGGGGTTGGGGGTTTGAAGGTTCCGGAGTGCCTTGGGTGGGACGGAAACCTTGGATCTGGTGTTCCAGTGTCAGTTGTTTTTTTATTTTTAATAATTGATTTTTTTGCAATTTAAATTGTTTGAAAAAAAAATTCACGATGCTTTTTGGGGGGAGGGGGTTGGGGCAGTGGACAGTGATGGTAGGGCAGGGGGGAGTGGTGTCAGTAGTTTATTTAATTTTTTTACACTTTTTCATTTTTTTGAATTTTTTTTATACATATTCTTTTTTATATTTTTTGGGGGGGCTTTGGTGAGATATTTGGGGGTCTAAACAGAACCCTGATATCTCCCCTTTGAGACAGACAAAGGGACTGAGGACACAGACTCCCCAGTCCCTTTCTCTGCACTGAAGATGAATGGACGGGAGACAGAGGCTCCTCTCCATTCAAAAACTGAGCTCAGTAATCACAGGAGCGATCTCACTCACTGTGTCCAATTTTACTAGTTCCCCCCACAACCGGAGGGGAGCCGGCTGCAGGGGACGAGGGGGGACAGAAGAGAACACGGGGCCGGAGGGGGGGGGGGGCGGGGCCAGAGGAGAACACAGGGGGCCAGAGGAGTGGAGAAGGACAAGGAGGGGCCCAACAGTAAAAAAAAACAGAGGAAAGGAACAACACTGGCAGGGAGAGAGAGAGGAAAACAATGAGGGGGGACAGAAAAAGGAGACACACACAGAGGGGGTGAAAAAAAAACAGAGAAAACAAAAACAAAACAGAAGACAAAAAACAGGAGGGGGAACCGAGGAGACCAGGGGGGGGGATTGACAAAAACAGGGACATCAGAAGAGAGACACAAACACACAAGACAAACAAAAACAGACAGAAGAGAAAACAACAAAAACAAACAGCGAAGGTAAACAAAATGAAAAAACAAAAGGGTGGAGAAGGACGAAATAAAAAGACAGACAGAAAACAGAACACTGGACAGAAAACAGAAGACACAGACGACAGAAAACAGAAGAGAAAATAAATAAACAGAAGGGAAAATTACGACGAAACACGAAGAGGAAAAAAAACAAAAGAACAGAACAGGAACAACTGAGAAAAGGGGGAGAAAACACAGGGGAGGAGCGAGAATACATGAGGAAAACGGAAAAGCGAAACAGAATAGGACATGAAACAAACCGAAGAGGAAGAAAAAAAACAACGACAGAACAGAATAGAATGAGGAACACAGAACAGAAGAGACAAAACAACAGAAGGAGAAGAGCGAAAATTAGGGGGCCAGAGGAGAAACAGTGGGGAGGAGAAGGGGGAGTGTAGGAGGACATGGAGGGTCAGGAGGAGAATGGGGGGGTGGGGGGGGACAGGAGGAGAACAGGGGTGGAGAAGGACACGGAGGGGGCCAGAGGAGAACACAGGGGGTGGAGAAGGACATGGAGGGGGCAGGAGGAGAACAGGGGGGTGGAGAAGGACATGGAGGGGGACGGAGGAGAACAGGGGGGGTTGAGGGGGCAGGAGTAGAACAGGGGGGGTGGAGAAGGACATGGAGGGGGACCAGAGGAGAACAGGGGGGTGGAGAAGGTCATGGAGGGGGCTGGAGAACGGGGGGGGGGGGGTGGAGGAGAACAGGGGGGGTGGAGAAGGACACGGACGGGGCCGGAGAAGAACACAGGGGGGGTAGAGAAGGACACGGAGGGGGAGGGGGCCGGAGGAGAACACGGGGGGTAGAGAAGGACACGGAGGGGGCCGGAGGAGAACACAGGGGGGATAGAGAAGGACACAGAGGGGGCCGGAGGAGAACACGGGGGGGTAGAGAAGGACATGGAGGGGGCCGGAGGAGAACAGGGGGTGGGGGGTGGGGGGGGGGGGGGGAGAAGGACATGGAGGAGGCCGGAGGAGAACATGGGGGGGGGGGGGTAGAGAAGGACATGGAGGGGGCCGGAGGAGAACACAGGGGGGGTGGAGAAGGACACAGAGGGGGGGGGCCGGAGGAGAACACAGGGGGGATAGAGAAGGACACAGAGGGGGCCGGAGGAGAACACGGGGGGGGTAGAGAAGGACATGGAGGGGGCCGGAGGAGAACAGGGGGGGTGGAGAAGGACATGGAGGGGGCCGGAGGAGAACATGGGGGGGGTAGAGAAGGACATGGAGGGGGCCGGGGGGGGGGAGGAGAACACAGGGGGGGTGGAGAAGGACATGGAGGGGGCCGGAGGAGAACAGGGGGGGTGGAGAAGGACATGGAGGGGGACAGAGGAGAACGGGGGGTGGAGAAGGACACGGAGGGGTCGGGGAGGAACACACAGAGCAGCTGGAGGGACAGCTATGAACACTGATCTCCCTGTATAGCTGTTTAGCCGACAGCCGCCGGAGGGGCAGAAGGAGAAGCGGCTGTCAGATAAAAATCGATACAAAGGAGATCGGTGTTCCCAGCTGTTCCCCGCCGCACTGATCATTCCTGGGAGTTCGCAAGGCACTTACGGGTGTGCGGAAGCTGCCGCAGAAATGCGTGAGTCTCCTGCACCTCGCGGGAGACTTGAGATGTCTGTGATTCAAAACCTGGTCTGTCTGGGTGATTCCCGGACAGGTGGCAACCATACTGGGGGAGTCAGGACAGCTATGCGGGTCCGCAGAGACCGAAAAAGCTGAGGTGACTAGCAAGTGTACAGAGGGGGCACTGGAGGAAGTCCTGTGTTCCTGAGAGGTGGGAGAATCTGGGGTGCTGGGGGAACCCTATCTGGTGGTCAGGAGTGAGACCCGTACAGCCGGGTGCTGCAACCATGCAACAGCCTGTTGTCTGGGAGACCAGAGAGAGCAGCAGTACTGCTGACAGGAGAGCCAGGTGGCTCAGCATTTTCATTATTTGTATTTGCTGGAGAAGAACCCTGTGTGGGAAATCAATGGGTGTGTGAACTTTGGGACTGCCGTGTTCTTCAACACAGTTCTGTATGACATGGACTTCACTAAGAAACGCATCTACCGCTGAGCCAGACAACCCCCCCCCCCCCCCCATATCACACTATATATAGTTCAGTATCTGATATATTATCTGTATAATTATTATATACTGTATGTATTATCTTTTATATAATGCAGGTGAGGATATTACATTGGGGGGCTTCACATCGTCAGCCATGGTGGGGGAATCACATTCAGGGAAATCACATTGTGGGGTATAACATTATGGTGTATTACATTGGGGGATATCATTTTGAGGGTATCACATTGGGGGTGTCACATTTCACGGTATCATATTGGGGGTATTACATTGGGGGGGTATCACATTGGGGGTATCACATTTGGGGATATCACATTGGGGGGTATCACATTTGGGGATATCACATTGGGGGATATCACATTGGGGGGTATCACATTGGGGGGTTATTACATTGGGGGATATCACATTTGGGGGTATCACATTTGTGGGTATCACATTTGTGGGTATCACATTGGGGGGGTATTACATTGGGGGGGTATTACATTGGGGGGTATCACATGGGGGGGTATTACATTGGGGGGTATCACATTTGGGGATATCACTTGGGGGTTATTACATTGGGGGATATCACATTGGGGGTATCACATTGGGGGGGGTATTACATTGGGGGGGTATCACATTTGGGGATATCACATGGGGGGTATTACATTGGGGGTATCACATTTGGGGATATCACATTGGGGGGGTATTACATTGGGGGGTATCACATTTGGGGATATCTCATTGGGGGATATCACTTGGGGGGTTATTACATTGGGGGATATCACATTGGGGGGTATCACATTTGGGGGTATCACATTGGGGGGTATCACTTGGGGGGTTATTACATTGGGGGTATCACATTGGGGGGGGGGGGTATTACATTGGGGGTATTACATTGGGGGTATCACACTGGGGGATATCACATTTGGGGGTATCACATTTAGGGGTATCACACTGAGGGGTATCACATTAGGGGATATAACATTGGGGGTATCACATTGGGATATCACATTTGGGGGTATCACATTTGGGGGTATCACATTTGGGGGTATCACATTTGGGGGTATAACATTGGGGGGTATCACATTGGGGGTATCACATTTAGGGGTATCACATTGGGGGGTATCACTTTGGGGGGTATCACTTTGGGGGGTATCACATTGGGGGGTATCACATTTGGGAGTATCACATTTAGGGGTATAACATTTAGGGGTATCACATTTAGGGGTATCACATTGGGGGTATCACATTGGGGGGTATCACATTGGGGGGGGTATAGTTCAGCATTTGTCTCCTCCCCCTGCGCAGACATTACCTGAGCTCCAATCAGGAGGGAGCAGTGATGAAGAGAGAAGCTCCCTCCATTGTGTGACTTGTTTGTCCCCCCAGCAGGTAGAAGAAGAAGAAGATGATGATGAGGTCTCTGGTGGTCTCGTTGTTTCTGGCCCTCCTGTCTGCTGTATACTGCAAGCATGCCTGCCTGCAGGGGGCCCAACACAAGGTGGCCCCGGGCCCCGAGACTGGCATGCAGGAATGTCACCTCTACTCCAACTGTAAGTAGAATTGGGGAAAAAGATAACGATCAGACGGGGATGTCCTGAGTACAGAGGTGACCCCACCAGCGGGAGGATGCTATTGGTGCATAAGGAGGCGGGGAGGTGACACAGGAGTCTGTCACAGTCCCGCCCCTGAGGATCTTTTCACTGGGCGGCACCTTTTCGTGATATGTGCCAGACAGCTCCTCCCATTTATTGGAACCTATTACATCCATAATAAAAAAAAAAATAATAATAAAACGTTCTGACTTTTTATACTTTGAAAAGTCTAGAGCTCCACAACCGGGGTCCTAGCGCTCGACCCCCCCCCCCCCCCCCCACCTATAGATCAGGTGTCATCTGCATCTGGGATCATCCCAACAAAATAAATGCCCCCCCCCGGTGTGCTGTGCTCTTCTGCTGCATCTCTTCTATGCCTTGTATGGAAGCCGGAAATGAAATAACGACATATAGAAGAACAGAGACCAGGTGCCGTTTCTCCTTTTGGTTTGGATACCGGATGAGCTCCGGATATCCCTAAACTAAGAACCAGTCCCGGGAATTTCTTGCACACTGTGTCCCCATCACTGATCGTCAGTTAACCGATATATATAGTGATCGAGTGGCACATGAAATATTATCCTATAGAATCCATTCCTTATATCTGCCGTCTTCATCTGTACTGTGTATGGTGACATCTCTTCTCTCCTCCTGCAGCCTCCTGCTGTCATGCCAACGTCACCGAGAAGATATCGCCGTCTCCGCTGATCCAAGTGGACAATTTCTACTGGAACAGATGTGGGAACCTCAGCAAACCGTGAGTATAGAAGAGATATGGGATCCGCTGGATCAGTCCTAGAAAACAGATACGGGATCCATTGGATCAGTCATAGAGAACAGATACGGGATCCGCTGGATCAGTCATAGAGAACAGATACGGGATCCGCTGGATCAGTCAGATATAAAAGATACGGGATCCGCTGGATCAGTCATAGAGAACAGATATGGAATCCGCTGGATCAGTTATAGAGAACAGATACGGGATCCACTGGATCAGTCATATAGAACAGATATGGGATCCGCTGGATCAGTCAGATAGAACAGATACGGGATCCACTGGATCAGTTATAGAGAACAGATATGGGATCCACTGGATCAGTCATAGAGAACAGATATGGGATCCGCTGGATCAGTCAGATAGAACAGATACGGGATCCGCTGGATCAGTTATAGAGAACAGATACGGGATCCGCTGGATCAGTCAGATAGAACAGATACGGGATCCGTTGGATCAGTCAGATAGAACACATATGGGATCTGTTGGATCAGTCAGATAGAACAGATACGGGATCCGTTGGATCAGTCAGATAGAACACATATGGGATCCACTGGATCAGTCATAGAGAACAGATACAGGATCCACTGGATCAGTCATAGAGAACAGATACGGGATCCGCTGGATCAGTCATAGAGAACAGATACGGGATCCACTGGATCAGTCATAGAGAACAGATACGGGATCCGCTGGATCAGTCATATAGAACAGATACGGGATCCACTGGATCAGTCATAGAGAACAGATACGGGATCCACTGGATCAGTCATAGAGAACAGATACGGGATCCACTGGATCAGTCATAGAGAACAGATACGGGATCCGCTGGATCAGTCATATAGAACAGATACGGGATCCGCTGGATCAGTCATAGAGAACAGATACGGGATCCGCTGGATCAGTCATAGAGAACAGATAAGGGATCCGCTGGATCAGTCATAGAGAACAGATAAGGGATCCGCTGGATCAGTCAGATAGAAAAGATACGGGATCCACTGGATCAGTCATAGAGAACAGATACGGGATCCGCTGGATCAGTCAGATAGAAAAGATACGGGATCCACTGGATCAGTCATAGAGAACAGATACGGGATCCACTGGATCAGTCAGATAGAAAAAATACGGGATCCGTTGGATCAGTCAGTTAGAACAGATACGGGATCCACTGGATCAGTCATAGAGAATAGATACGGGATCCCCCAAGGTTCTGTTCTTGGACCTCTCCTATTTTCAATCTACTCCCTGGGTCAGCTGGTTGCCTCCCACGGATTTCAATATAATTTCTACGCTGACGACACCCAAATCTCTCTCTCCACCCCTCAGCTTACTCCATCAGTTTCCTCACATTTCACCAACTTACTAACAGACATATCAGCCTGGATGTCACATCACTTCCTCAATCTATCCAAAACCTGAGCTCATAATATTTGGCCCCCCATCCAATCCCTTTCCAAAGCTTGTCGCCTCAACCTCCGCAATATCTCAAAAATACGGCCCTTCCTAACCAATGACACCAAAAGATCTGAATCCACTCCCTGGTCATCTCTCAGCCTCAACTACTGCAACTTCCTCCTCATTGGCTTAGCTTTTACATAGGCCCCTCCCCCCTTCAGTCCATCCTGAATGCTGCCAGACTCATCCACCTTACCAACCACTCAGCATCTGCTACCCCTCTCTGCCAATCCCTCCATTGGCTTCCACTCAGTGTCCTCCACCCCTCTCTGCCAACCCCTCCACTGGTTTCCATTCAGTGTCCTCCACCCCTCTCTGCCAAATCCTCCACTGGCCTCCATTTAGTGTCCTCTGCCCCTCTCTGCCAATTCCTCCACTAGTCTCCATTCAATGTCCTCCACCCCTCTCTGCCAACCCATCCACTGGGGTCTCCATTCAGTGTCCTCCACCCCTCTCTGCCAACCCATCCACTGGTCTCCATTCAGTGTCCTCCACCCCTTTCTTCCAATCTCTCCACTGGCCTCCATTCAGTGTCCTCCACCCCTCTCTGCCAATTCCTCCACTGGTCTCCATTCAGTGTTCTCCGCCCCTCTCTGCCAATTCCTCCACTGGTCTCCATTCAGTGTCCTCCACCCCTCTCTGCCAATCCCTCCACTGGCCTCCATTCAGTGTCCTCCACCCCTCTCTGCCAATCCCTCCACTGGTCTCCATTCAGTGTCCTCCACCCCTCTCTGCCAATTCCTCCACTGGTCTCCATTCAGTGTTCTCCACCCCTCTCTGCCAATTCCTCCACTGGTCTCCATTCAGTGTTCTCCACCCCTCTCTGCCAATCCCTCCACTGTTTTCCATTCAGTGTCCTCCACCCCTTTCTGCCAATCCCTCCACTGGCCTCCATTCAGTGTCCTCCACCCATCTCTGCCAAATCCTCCACTGGCCTCCATTCAGTGTCCTTCACCCCTCTGTGCCAATCCCTCCACTGGCCTCCATTTAGTGTCCTCCACCCATCTCTGCCAAATCCTCCACTGGCCTCCATTTAGTGTCCTCCACCCCTTTCTGCCAATCCCTCCACTGGCCTCCATTCAGTGTCCTCCACCCCTCTCTGCCAAATCCTCCACTGGCCTCCATTCAGTGTCCTCCACCCCTCTCTGCCAATTCCTCCACTGGTCTCCATTCAGTGTCCTCCACCCCTCTCTGCCAATCCTTCCATTGGCCTCCATTCAGTGTCATCCACCCCTCTCTGCTGATCCCTCTAGTGGCTGCCACTCTTCCAACTAATTCAATTCAAAATACTAACAAGAACTTACAAAGACATCCACAACTTGGCCCCAGCTACATCACTAGCCTAGTGTCAAAGTCCCAACCTAATCGTCCTCTTCATTCCTCCCAAGACCTCCGGCTCTCTAGCTCCCTTGTCACCTCCTTCCATGCTCACCTCCAGGACATTTCCCTGAGCCTCTCCTATGCTATGGAACTCCCTTCCCCAATCTGTCTGACTATCTCCTACTCTGTCCACTTTAGGTGATCCCGGAAAACCTTTCTCTTCAGAGAAGCCTATCCCATCCCCAGCCAACCGACATGGAGCCAGGGTTGGATTGCTGTGTGTATGTCCAGCTCACAGACGGGTGGATCTGAGTGTTAGCTCCTGGGGATCCCCCAGCTCACAGACGGGTGGATCTGAGTGTTAGCTCCTGGGGATCCCCCAGCTCACAGACGGGTGGATCTGATTGTTAGCTCCTGGGGATCCCCCAGCTCACAGATGGGTGGATCTGATTGTTAGCTCCTGGGGATCCCCCAGTCACAGGGCTTTGTAGTATCTGGCAGCGGTTGGGTTAATGGCATTTCTGCTGGCGGGATAATCTCTCCCATCAGATATTAATGAAGGGTATCCGGGCGACAGACACAATCTCTCTCCCAGCATCCCCCAGCTTGGATCTGGAAGACATAAATATGTGGCAGAGCAGGAAGACCGGATGAACAATGACAGAGCTGGATGGACGGGGCCCCCAGAGCGATCAGCCCCCTCCAGTTATTAATACAACACCTCGGCCTGTGTGCAGAGGCCCCCAAGCAGCTGCCAATCCAAACATCACAATTCCAAGGATATATTTTACGCCTGTCTTGTGAATGGACAGCCGGGTGCAGAATGGGGCCCTAGGCAGGGTAGTAGCTGTGGCCCTCTAGCCCTTCGACTGACATTAATAATGATTGGCATAGCCCCCCCCCCCGCCATGTCTGTACTGGTCCCATCAGACACACCCTGCCTACAACACACCCTCCATCAGCATGACGGTTCTAGCTGGGGCCCCTGGACTTTCACCGGGCCCCTAGGCTCCCGTCTAGCACACTTTGATCGGGCTCCTGCTTGTATGAGAGGAAAGTCTATTCAGATGCAGAGAAGGACTAATGTACTAAAATACAAAGCCTGACAGACGCAGCTGGTCATTATCGATAACGGAGAGCAGAGGGGAAGAATATGAAGGCCGATCTCTGCCTGAAAATGCTGCATACCTGGCTGTAATTTTCTTCTGCCTTTAATACTACCCGAAGAAGAAGGGAAGGATGGGAGCGCCATAGACGTTCATAATAATCCCAGTATATTCATTATTATTGATAAAAGATCAGACGGTAAAATTCAACACTTTTCAGGGACTCACAACCCCCTTCATCAAGTCCGAGGAAACAAGACCTGCGAGATCTCTCCATTGAGCCCTGATGAAGGGGGTGCGAGTCCCTGAAACATGTTGGCTTCCACTGATCGATCTTTTATCAAAATTAATAAATCTATATTGGTCTTATTAGTAATTCATTTGTTGCCCTCATCCTTCCCACGTTCTTTGACTGCTCTGGGGACCCCCCGCACGATGGAAAGTCGCCTTTTAGGTTTGGGTACCCACCAGATCATACTTACCTTTGGGTCCAGCTCTACACCAACACCTATTTAAATAGTGTCTGAGTATCTGAGACAGAAGAAGCATGCGAGCAGTGAAGCCATAATCCCTGACCTGGATATTTGTTCCAGGTCTTGGAGCCAGAGTATCATCGGTATGACAGCCAGGCAATTAGCATTTTTAGACCAGAAACTCATTAATGGCCACCACCTTGTTCTCTCAGGTTTAGTGTAGCTTGGCCCAGCAGGGTTCTCACCGGGGTCGGAAAAAACAGAGAGGCCGGTCCATGGGGTCAGCCGCTGGAAAGTTGCTGCAGATTTGACTCTTAGTGCTGGACACATGGCAGAGCCCTTCTTGTTTTATTGGAACACAGAGACAGGAAATGACATCATAACCATGTAGTTCCACTAGAACAGGTATGTCCAAAGTCCGGCCTGCGGCCCGGTTTTGAACGGCCCGCTTTGTTATCTAAACATGTATATCTTTTGTGGCCCCCGACGATCTGCCAGCGCCGGGGCCACAAACGATGTAAAGGCTGGCTCCCTCAGAGGGAGGAGGTGGAACGAGTGCCGTGCACACAGGAGTAGTATTTCCTGTTTACACGGCAGCCTCTGTAATAGGAAGTCCCGGCGCTGCCATTGGACGACTGTTCTGTCCATCAAAGGAGGTGGGACTTTCTCTTAAAGAGGCCGCTGTGTAAACAGGAGATTCTTCTGTAGGATATCTTTGGCGCTCGTCCTGCCCCCTCCATGTGCCCTCCAAGGCTGCACTGATGGTAATGGTGAGTGCCTTCCTGGCAATGGTGGGTGCTGCCTTCCTGGCAATGGTGGGTGCTGCCTTCCTGGCAATGGTGGGTGCTGCCTTCCTGGCAATGGTGGGTGCTGCATTCCTCGCAATGGTGGGTGCTGTATTCCTGGCAATGGTGGGTGCTGCCTTCCTGGCAATGGTGGGTGCTGCATTCCTGGCAATGGTGGGTGCTGTATTCCTGGCAATGGTGGGTGCGGCATTCCTAGCAATGGTGGGTGCATTCCTGGCAATGGTGGGTGCTGCATTTCTTAGCAATGGTGGGTGCATTTTTGGCAATAGTGGGTGCATTCCTAGCAATGGTGGGTGCTGCATTCCTGGCAATGGTGGGTCCTGCATTCCTAGCAATGGTGGATGCTGCATTCCTGTTCAATGGTGGGTGCTGCATTCCTAGCAATGGTGGATGCTGCATTCTTGGCTATGGTGGGTGCTGCATTCCTGGCAATGGTGGGTGCTGCATTTCTAGCAATGGTGGATGCGGCATTCATGGCAATTGGGGGTCTGCAGATGGGCACTGACCCTTATTTTGCTTCACAGTTCTTTATTTTAAATTTTACGTTTTTTTTTACTGAAACTTCCCTCTTAAAGTGAAGGTGCGTGTTATACGCCAATAAATACGGTATATCCAAATAATACGCCTGAGCTCATCTCTTCACCACACACAGCCACAAAGGCAAGATAATTATTGTTGGGCAGTGTATTAGTGCTCGAACGAACACATTTAGACCGAATTTTAATGGTTCAAATAATGTCAGGCAAAATGGTCGGCCCTCGCGCATGTTCACTTCATCAAATTTAGCCCTCTTTGAAAAAAGTTTGGACACCCCTGCACTAGAAGGAACATCACATTATGTAAACATTTAAATGTAATACTACCACCTAGTGGCAGAATGAGTAATCACAGTATAATGTATGACAATGGTTGTTGCACCTATGTCTGTATAAACAGCATGCTAACACCAGTAGTGATGGAGTTCTCTGGGTCTAGGGGCCCCCAGGCAGAGGGCATGTATTGGCACTGCTACCCCCCCTTCATACCCCAATGTCTGGAGACAGGTCCTCTTCGATGATGTGGACAGGGATGATCAAAGTTCAATGCCTGTTTTTTGGTGGATGTTTTTTGACCTTTGCTCCCTCCTCTGGATTTTGTTTGCTGTTTGGTGCTGGTGACCCCCGGGCCGGACTCTGTACTGTTCTGCAAGCTCCGATTGAAGCTCCTCCTAACCTTGCTCCGGTCTGATCCCAGATTACCAACTTGTTTGTCTTTCCACGGCGATAACAAACCATGGCTCCATATTCCATTCCTTCTACACCGAACGTTTCACATCGACATGGAAAACATGACATGTACAAGCACTGACCACCAGTCCACAGATACGACATTTCCATGATCAGGATCAACGTGCAGGTTGGATCAGCCATTTCCCGGGGGACACTGATGGTGAGATCTTTGTATCCCCAGTCAGATGCTGTGGCTCTTAACCACTTTCAGCCCCGGACCAATTGGCAGCAAAGGACCAGGCCCCTTTTTGCGATTCGGCACTGCGTCGCTTTAACTGACAATTGCGCGGCCGTGCGGCGTGGCTCCCAAACAAAATTGACGTCCTTTTTTCCCCACAAATAGAGCTTTCTTTTGGTGGTATTTGATCGCCCCTGCGGTTTTTATTTTTTGCGCTATAAACAAAAAAGGGCGACAATTTTGAAAAAAAAAAAACGCATTTTTTTTTATTTTTTGCTATAATAAATATCCCCAAAAATATAGAAAAAAACATTTTTTTTTTTCCTCAGTTTAGGCCGATACGTATTCTTCTACATATTTTTGGTAAAAAAATTCGCAATAAGCGATTATTGATTGGTTAGCGTTTACAAGATAGGGATAGTTTTATAGCATTTTTATTAATAATTTTTTTTTATTAGTAATGGAGGCGATCAGCGATTTTTATTGTGACTGCGACATTATGGCGGACACATCGGACATTTTTGACACATTTTTGGGACCATTGTCATTTATACAGCAATCAATGCTATTTAAATGCATTGATTTCTGTGTAAATGACACTGGCAGTGAAGGGGTTAACCACAAGGGGCAGTGTAGGGGTTAAGTATGCCTAGGGGTGTGTTTCTTACTGTGGGGGGGGGGCGTGGCTGTCAGCTAGTGAATGCTGATCTCTGCTCCAATCACAGGGAGCAGAGATCGGCGTCACTAGTTGCTAGGCAGAACGGGGAGATGCTGTTTATTTCCGCATCTCCCCGTTCAGCCTTCCCGTGAGACGATCGCGGGTGTCCCCGCAGCGATCGAGTCCGCGGGACCCGTCACCGGCCTCACGGGGGTCCCGACCGGCGCGGGAGCGCGCCGCTCCCCGCGCGCTCCCGATGGCACGGACGGCATTAAAGAGGGACGTATATATACGCCCTCCTGCCTGTCCGTGCCATTCTGCCGACGTATATCGTCGTGCGCCGGTCGGGAACCGGTTAAGGCCCATACACACGATCGGACTTTTGACAACAAACATGCAAATTAGCCGTTTTAAGGCAACATCCGACCGCGTGTACGCTCCATCGGACAAACTTTTTCGGTTTTCATCTGACTTTTGTTGGCTGTGCGAACGGACAAACTTTCCGGCAACAAAAGTCCGATGGAGCAAAGTCCGATCGTGTGTACAGAAAACCATCGGACTTTTGTACAAAGTACAAACACGCATGCTCAGAACCAATGCAAAAGATCAGACAACAATACAGAAGTTGACCAAAGGTGGCGGTAAAGAGCAGAAAAAAAACGCGTGATTTGGTGAAAGTTGGCTGAAAAAGTCCTGCCGTGTGTATGCAATACAAGTTCACGGCTGACGCCCTTTGTACAAAAATCCACGGGAAAGTTTGTACAAAGTCCGATCGTGTGTATGGGTCTTTATACATCACTCACTTTACTGGAAAAGCCTCATACACACGATCGGACTTTGTACAAACTTTCCCGTGGATTTTTGTGCAAAGGGCGTCGGCCGTGAACTTGTATTGCATACACACGGCAACTTTCACCAATCACGTGTTTTTTCTGCTCTTTACCGCCACCTTTGGTCAACTTCTGTATTGTTGTCTGATCTTTTGCATTGGTTCTGAACATGCGTGTTTGTACTTTGTTTAACCACATGCCGACCGCGCTATAGTCGAAAGACGTCTACAGCGCGGTCGTCTAGTTCTAAGTGGACGTCCTCCCAGAAACTTGCTCCCGCGCGCCCCCTGGGGCGCGCACTCGGGAACATCCGTGACCGACAGGTCCAGAGGACCCGGCGCATCACGGATCACGGTAAACAGCTGCTGATAGCGGCCGTTTACCATGTGATCGCTCCGTCAAATGACGGAGCGATCACATGTACACAAACCGCGTCACGTCATGACGCCGGTTCCTCCCTCCCCTCTCTGTACCGATCGGTACAGAGAGGAGAGAAGCGGAAAGGGGGAGAGACGGGACCAGCGCTGTGGGCTGGATGTGTAGTGCCCACAGCGCTGGTCAATACACTGCCACCACTGTGCAATGCTCTGCCACCACTGTGCAATGCTCTGCCACCACTGTGCAATGCTCTGCCAACCACTGTGCAATGCTCTGCCAACCACTGTGCAATGCTCTGCCGCCAACCACTGTGCAATGCTCTGCCACCACTGTGCAATACTCTGCAACCACTGTGCAATGCTCTGCCACCACTGTGCAATGCTCTGCCTCCAACCACTGTGCAATGCTCTGCAACCACTGTGCAATGCTCTGCCACCACTGTGCAATGCTCTGCCACCAACCACTGTGCAATGCTCTGCCACCAACACTGTGCAATGCTCTGCAACCTCTGTGCAATGCTCTGCCACCACTGCAATGCTCTGCCACCAACCACTGTGCAATGCTCTGCCACCACTGTGCAATGCTCTGCCACCACCACTGTGCAATGCTCTGCCACCAACCACTGTGCAATGCTCTGCCACCAACCACTGTGCAATGCTCTGCCAACCACTGTGCAATGCTCTGCCACCAACCACTGTGCAATGCTCTGCCACCACTGTGCAATACTCTGCAACCACTGTGCAATGCTCTGCCACAACCACTGTGCAATGCTCTGCCACCACTGTGCAATGCTCTGCCAACCACTGTGCAATGCTCTGCCACCACTGTGCAATGCTCTGCAACCTCTGTGCAATGCTCTGCCACCAACCACCGTGCAATGCTCTGCCACCAACCACTGTGCAATGCTCTGCCACCAACCACTGTGCAATGCTCTGCCACCACTGTGCAATGCTCTGCACCACTGTGCAATGCTCTGCCACCACTGTGCAATGCTCTGCCACCACTGTGCAATGCTCTGCAACCACTGTGCAATGCTCTGCCACACTGTGCAATGCTCTGCCACCAACACTGTGCAATGCTCTGCCAATACTCTGCAATAATTTTTAATAGAAACAAAGAATTTTTTTTTTTTTTTTTACCGAATTTTCAGTATTTTTTGATTTATAGCGCAAAAAATAAAAAACCCAGCGGTGATTAAATACCACCAAAAGAAAGATCTATTTGTGTGAAAAAAAGGACACAAAATTCATTTGGGTACAGTGTTGCATGACGGAGTAATTGTCATTCAAAGTGTGAGAGCACCGAAAGCTGAAAATTGGTCTGGGCAGGAAGGGGGTTTAACTGCCCAGTGGGTAAGTGGTTAAAAGTCCGATGGTTTTCTGTACACACGATCGGACTTTGCTCCATCGGACTTTTGTTGCCGGAAAGTTTGTGAGCTCTAGTGGAGGCGATCTCAGCACTAGAACCCCAGAGACAGAGGGGAAAATACTAAATATCATCACTCAGAAGCTGAACTAATCTTTGTGCACTGGCCCTTTAAGGGGGATGTCGGGTGGGGGTGAGAGCTGCGTAGTCTGATCTCCCCGCCGCTGTTTAATGAAAAAGAGCGCCGCCGCCCCCCTCCTTCATTTCCGGGGGGGGGGGGGGGGGCTAATATCTCTAATGTCCCTCTGTTATTAAGTATTTCATATGTTTTATAATATGTTGCAGATCGATTGATTTATTTATTATTAATTATTATATTTTTTATTATTATTATTATTTATGTATATATATTTATATTGAATTTATATTTATTTTATATATATATATTGGTTTTATGTTCCAGCTGTGAGGATTATATGAAGAAGATCGAATGCTTCTACCAGTGCTCCCCGCTGACCGCACACTGGGGTCACCCCAACATCTCCGTCGCCATCCAGAGAGTGCCGCTGTGCCAGGCCTTCTGTGACGGCTGGTGAGTGCCAACCGCAAACCTGCGAAGGGGGGGGGGGGGGGGGGGGGGGGGCGAGAGACCAACTTCTAAAAAAAAAGTGTTTTTAATTCTGCCAGTAACTTCCTGTCCCGGTGACAACCTCCCCCCCCCCCCACTTCTGTTATGGTTGTCACAGGGACAGGAAGTGAGGGAAAATTTCTTCATCTTCAATGGGGGGGGGGGGGGGGGGGGGGGGGGTCACGGAGAGAAAAAAAAACCTGACAGAGGTGTTCCCTTCTTCTCACACTCAGGTTTGAAGCTTGTGGGTCAGATCTGGTCTGTGCGCGCAACTTCCTCACCGATTGGACGTATGACGAGAGCGGAAACCATTGTAAGAAGGACTGCGTCCCCTACAACAAGGTACCACGAGAGATGGGGGACACTGAGTATACTGTGTGACTGTGGGGGAGGGGAGGGGACATTAGAGTGTAAGCTCCTCTGTACAGAGATTGATGTGACTGTGGGTGGGAGGGGACATTAGAGTGTAAGCTCCTCTGTACAGAGACTGATGTGACTGTGGGGGGAGGGGACATTAGAGTGTAAGCTCCTCTGTACAGAGACTGATATGACTGTGTGGGGGAGGGGACATTAGAGTGTAAGCTCCTCTGTACAGAGACTGATGTGACTGTGGGGAGGGGACATTAGAGTGTAAGCTCCTCTGTACAGAGACTGATGTGACTGTGGGGGAGGGGACATTAGAGTGTAAGCTCCTCTGTACAGAGACTGATGTGACTGTGGGGGAGGGGACATTAGAGTGTAAGCTCCTCTGTACAGAGACTGATGTGACTGTGGGGGAGGGGACATTAGAGTGTAAGCTCCTCTGTACAGAGACTGATGTGACTGTGGGGGAGGGGACATTAGAGTGTAAGCTCCTCTGTACAGAGACTGATGTGACTGTGGGGGGAGGGGACATTAGAGTGTAAGCTCCTCTGTACAGAGACTGATGTGACATTGGGGGGGAGGGGACATTAAAGTGTAAGCTCCTCTGGTACAGAGACTGATGTGAATGTGGGGGGAGGGGACATTAGAGTGTAAGCTCCTCTGTACAGAGACTGATGTGACTGTGGGGGGAGGGGACATTAGAGTGTAAGCTCCTCTGTACAGAGACTGATGTGACTGTGGGGGAGGGGACATTAGAGTGTAAGCTCCTCTGTACAGAGACTGATGTGACTGTGAGGGGGGAGGGGACATTAGAGTGTAAGCTCCTCTGTACAGAGACTGATGTGACTGTGGGGGAGTGGGACATTAGAGTGTAAGCTCCTCTGTACAGAGACTGATGTGACTGTGGGGGGAGGGGACATTAGAGTGTAAGCTCCTCTGTACAGAGACTGATGTGACTGTGGGGGGGGGGGACATTAGAGTGTAAGCTCCTCTGTACAGAGACTGATGTGACTGTGGGGGGGGGGACATTAGAGTGTAAGCTCCTCTGTACAGAGACTGATATGACTGGTCGGGGGTCGGATCTCTGGGATCCTCGGGAACTCTGGGGGTTGTTCTGTAGATATCGGTGACCTCATATCTTCCACTCTCAGACCGGCACATTTGGGGTTGTCACTCTGCCGTAGTGAATCATTCCTGAGACTCCATAATGACTAAAATACAAAGTGACAACCCTCCCCTCCCCCCCCCCCCCCCCCCCCCCCCCCCCCCCCCCCCCCCTCGGTGTGAACGTCTGAAGATCTTAGTACATATATCCAGGCGGTGGTGGCACCATGTACAGCTCTGGTGGGTCGTTCCTCATTGGGACGTTCTGGGTGCTGAGAATGATCTGATCTTCAGCAATCTACAGGTGACCATTCACTATACAATCTGATTGTACAATCTCCTTCAGATCCATTATCAACTACAGTATGTAGTGTAGTGTCCTTCCTGGTTGGATTCATATTGAATAGGTTGTCTAGGTGTGCCCTGCCCTCATATTACACAGATCTAAAGGAATTTGTACAATCAGATTGTATAGTGTATGGCCAGCTTTCGTCAAATCTCCTCTGTTCACACCGGTTACACAGGGTGTATATATATATATACAGATTTTACTGATTGTCACTCCAACACGCAGCAATGAACAAAACACTTGCACCAGAGCTGTCATGCGTTGTGTTAATAAAATGGCGCATTTCCGTGCGTTGTGGCGTATTGTAGCGGATCGAGCTTCCTATTGCAATGCACAATGATGTGCAGCGATGTGATTGGGCGATGAGTCCGGCTGTAACCCGGATCAGAATCACATTTTATATTTATCACATGACATCATGGGAGAAGATTGGTCGGTGGGTGGGCCGGTCTCAGCTGTGAGATTTGGCACGCAGATCATCGGACGGTCTCGGCATTTCTCATCATATACAGAAGGCGGCTCCAGAATAAACATCGTCCTTATGGGGAGTCTTCTGTCCACACCGGGAATAGCAGAACCCTGACTCAGCCACGGCGTACGGGAGTGCCACCCTGAGTCAGGGGCTCAGTACTGCTATACATGGCGGAGCGCGTCACTGACTGTGTGATCATCGCATACATACTGACACACTGCTATCATTGTACATTATTTCAGAGGGTACAGGGTAGGCATTGGATACTATTGGGCAGTGGTTGGGTACATGCTGGGTATTTGTTTAGAAGTTGTTTGGTAAGTGCTGGGCACCAGTTGGATAGGCATTGGGCAGTTATTAGGCAGTTCTTCTGTGGTTGCTGGGCAGTTTTGGGTACATACTTGGCATTCATTGGACAGATGTTGGGTAGGTGCTGGGCAGTTGTTGGGTATGTACTGGGCACTCATTGAGCAGTTGTTATATAGTTGTTGGGGGAGGTTCTTCTGTAAGTGCTGGAAAGTTGCTGGGTAAGTGCTTGGTATTCACTGGGCAGTTTTGGGAAGGTGCTAGACAGTTGTTATATAGATGATGGGCAGTTGCTGGACAGTTGTTTGGTAGGTGTTGGTCAGTTACTGGGTAGGCATGGGCGTCCGCAGAACTTTTTTCAGGCGGGGGCATAATTTTAGGGTCACCCATGCACCGCCTCTTTTCGACAATGTCATTATCACATTATCATGGTCAGAGACAGCAGGCGTAGTACAGTCCCTAGGATAAGTGATGGATAATGGCCGACAGGCTCACTTACCAGACCCCGCAAAACTACAGCAGCGATCCCTCCGGCTGGACGATCGCTCACTCTGGGTTCTCCGAGGGCGATTCTGTCAGTAGTTTAGCTTGTCTGTACCCTGGCAGTGGCTCAGTCTGTCTCTCGCTGGTGGCGCTGGGCAGCGTGGCTCTCTCTGGTGGTGCTGGGTAGCATGGCTCTCTCTCTGGCACTGGGTAGCATTGCTCTCTGCCGCTGGGTAGCGTGGCTCTTTCTCTGGTGGCACTGGGTAACGTGGCTCTCTTTCTGGTGGCGCTGGGTAGCATGGCTTTCTCTGGTGGCACTGGGTAACGTGGCTCTCTCTCTAGTGGCGCTGGGTAGCATGGCTTTCTCTGGTAGCGCTGGGTAGCGTGGCTCTTTCTCTGGTGGCACTGGGTAACGTGGCTCTCTCTCTAGTGGCGCTGGGTAGCATGGCTTTCTCTGGTAGCGCTGGGTAGCGTGGCTCTTTCTCTGGTGGCACTGGGTAACGTGGCTCTCTCTCTGGTGGCGCTGGGTAGCATGGCTTTCTCTGGTGGCACTGGGTAACGTGGCTCTCTCTCTCGTGACACTGGGCAGTATGGCTCTCTCGCTGGCTTCCGCCCAGCATTTTCCAGGCTGCAGTCTCTCAATCTCTCTCTTTTTTTTTTTTTTTAAAACAAGTTTTTATTTCGCACAATTTCCAAGCAAACATACAGTATAGCCAACAGGTTAACAATCAAGTGGCGAATTATTCCAGACAACATATAACAATAAAGGATACACATCCACAGTCCCGACCATGTACATCTCCCCTGTTATCCAAAGATAGTGCTTTTTTTTTTTTTTTTAAACAAAACCTCTTATTCCCTCCCCCTCCCTCCCCTACCTGTTAACTCCCCCTCCCCCCAACCCGTCTGCTCATTACTTCTTGCATAATATACTGGGTAATTCCTACTGCACTACTTGCATCCCTATCTCCAATAGTTGTACTTCCACATCAATCCACTATACCACCTCTCCATCAGTCTCCTCCTCCATCGTACTCTGGGAATCCATCCACGTAAACCAGACCTTCCTGAACTTCTTGGGAGATCCCCTGGCTTCATAGGCCATTCTATAGAGCAACATATCTGCATTAATTATTGCCTTCCACATCCCCAACGTCAGTTGTTCTTCATATATCCACCTTCTAGCAATCAACTTTCTCACTCCAAAAAATAGGATCCTGAGAAATATCTTTGTATAATGATTAATTTCTTCCTGTTCAAACACTCCCAGGAGACATCTCAGGGGTAGGGTGCCCACGTGTCCCGGATTGCCCGGGACAGTCCCGCAATTAGCAGGTCTGTCCCGGGTCCCGGGCACCTTCATTCCGGGACAATACAATGTCCCGGAATGAAACTGACAGAGGAGAAAATCCCGCTATCGCCAATGGCGCTGGCTCTGCCTCCCCACCTCCACCTGAGAGACTCTTCTATACTTCTACTGGCTAGGCCACTGGTTGCTAGAGCCGACTGGCGTCTATCAACCAGTGACGTCAGTTAACTTACTCCTCCTCCGCGCCCAGTGCTCTCAATGGGCCGTCTCCACCTCCACCACGGACGGTGGCAAGTGACACGCTGCATCTGGTGGCAGGCGTCGGTGGCAAGCTGTGTCTGGTGGCAAGTGACAAACTCAGGGTTCCCACTGATTCTGCATTATGGTGAGTTGGACAATTTCATTATATATTACAATGTAGTCATAGAAATAATGTGATTTCATAATCCTGACACCATTTCAAGCATGGTGTCAGGATGATTTAATTGCTAACAGCAGCCATTCGCACAACAAATCACCCACAACCTGAATTCCCTGTCAACCCCGAGACTGCATTAGACCCAGAAAAGGAGTGACCGATTCCATTGTCGGCGAGGGTTTTGAAATCCAGCTTATTATGGGGAAAAGGGTGGGGGTGTCCCTGTATGGCAGTTTGGAAATGTGGTCACCCTACTCAGGGGTGAGCATATGTTAGGTAGATTGAACTTCTCCGAGATAAAAGCTGTCACCTGAGACCACAGCGGCCTTATTCGGTCACATTCCCACACCATATGTATGAACGTGCCCTCTGCCCCCTTACACTTGTGACAAGTTGCATTTTCCCTCCTCTGCATTCTGTGAAGTCTAGCCGGGGTATAGTATTGCTGATGTAGATACCGGAACTGGATCATTTTATCTGTGGAGGAGATAACCGACACTAAGTACGTGTCAAGCACCTCCGTCCACATCTCATCAGACAGCTCCGGGACCACCTCTCTCCACCTAGCCCTAGATTTATCAGTTGAGTACCTAATCCCAGGGCCAACTGCACCATAGTATCTAGAAATTCTCTTTGCAGGCTCTGGGTCTATCAGAACCTCTTCCAGCCCCGTATTTTCAACCACAATCTCTTCTCCCCCAAACTGCGCATGCGCAGCATGGGCGAGCTGAGCATATCTAAAATTCCAAGTCCTGGGTATCTCAATCCTTTCCCTCAACTGCTCAAAAGTACACAACCGATCGTCTTGGCAAATCTGGTGTAGATATTTCACACCACAGTTAGCCCAGGTTCTATGTCCGTCCTGTAGCTTCTGAAATTCCCCCAACGTCTTATTATACCAAAGTGGGCTATTCGGGGACCTCCAAAGGGGTCCATCCTTCCTCCATTTTGAACAGATATGGAAGATCTTCCCCGGGAGTGCCATTACTGATCCTACTTTTCTCCCCGGTGCCTCCTTTCTGTAAAGGAGATTCTGTAGAGTCTCCTGCGAGGTGACAGCCGCCGCCTCCAGGAGAGCCGTGGCAGTAGGCGTCTGTGGGAAGAGCCTCCAATGCAGAAAGGAGAGCTGGGAGGCCATAAAGTATGCTCGCAGGTCAGGGAGTGCCATTCCTCCCAAAGTGATTGGGAGTTTAAGTACCGCCAGAGACACTCTGGGGGCTTTCGATCCCCACAGGAAACTTATGATAATAGAGTCAATGTTCTTAAATACCTCAATCTCTCTCTTGATCGAGCGGTAGCCTCCTTCCTGTGGAAAATGGGGCCGCCAATCTTCGGGACTACATGTCCCATGATGCTCTCCTCTCCTAGTCTCCTTTGATTGGCCCTCAGCTATGGCCAATGGGGAAGGAACGGAGTAGGCAGGAAGCTGGATGGGGAACCAGGCGAGAGCTGCCATCCCCTCCCTGACAGGAGAAGGGGGGGCAAGAGGGGGAAACCTCTGACAGCTCGCAGCTCACCTTTCTCCTGACACAGCGCCACCGAGTTCTCTGCTGGACTGAGCAGGGAAATGAGCCTGCAGTCACACTACACTGATGGGGGGGGCTTGGCAGCACCTTGATGGTGTCACCCCGATGGCTGCCCGCACCTCCATAGTGACGCCACTGTGCTGAATGTGCCGATCCGATCCCTGATTCCATGGGGGGGGGGCACTTGACCCCCCTTGCACCTACCTGCGGACGCCCATGTGGGTAGGTTGCAGGTGCTAGGCAGTCATTGGGTAGTTGTCAAGTAGATAATGGTCAGTTGTTGGGTAGGCGCTGGCTGTCATTGAGCAGTAGTTGGGTAGATGCTGGGCAGTTATTGGGTAGGTGCTGGACCGTCATTGGGCAGCTGTTGGGTAGATTCTGGGCAGTTGTTGGGAAGGTGCTGGGCAGTTGATGGGTAGATTCTGGGCAGTTGTTGGGTAGGTGCTAGGCAGTCATTGGGCAGTTGTTGGCTAGGTGTTAAGTAGGTGCTGGGCAGTCATTGGGCAGTTGTTGGGTAGGTGCCAGGCAGTTGTTGGGTAGGTGCTGGGCAGTTGTTGGGTAGGTACTGGGCGGTCATTAGACAGTTGTTGAGTAGATGGTTTGCTGTAGTTTGGTAGATGCTGGCAGTCAATGGGTGGGTAGGTATTTGGGTAGTTGTTGAGTAGATGCTGGGTAGTTGTTGGGTAGATACTGGGCAGTTTTTGGGTAGATGCTGAGCAGTTGTTGGGTAGATGCTGGGCAGTCATTGGGCAGTTGTTGGGTAGATGCTGGGCAGACATTGTGCATTAGTTAGGTAGGTGTTGGGCAGTTGTTGAGTAGATGCTTGGCAGTTGTTGGGTAGATGCTGCGCAGTCAATGGGCAATAGTTGGGTAGGTGTTGGGCAGTTGTTGGCTAGGTACTGGGCAGTTGTTAGCTAGGTGTTGGGCAGTCATTGGGCAGTTGTTGGGTGGGTGGGGGTAGGTAGTTGGGAAGTCATTGGGCAGTTGTTGGGTGGGTGCTGGGCGGTTGTTGGGTGGGTGGGGGTAGGTAGTTGGGTAGGTGTTGGGCAGTCATTGGGTAATTGCCAGGTAGGTGTTGGATAGGACTGTGCTGGCTCGGTGTTGGCAGTGTGCTCTCCAGGTGACTGCACTGGAACATTCCGGGTCTCCAGGGAATGTAGTCCTGGGATTGTCGGATCTGCACTGCGTTTGTTAATTCATTCAATTAACTTGTAGAGATGATTGGAGTCTTAGTGGAATTAGTGGAAATCTGAAGTGCAGCCAAGCAGCTTAGATATTTAGTTTTAGCTGCTAATTAGGAGATTTAGTGATTGGGTGTCACCGGCGCTCGTTACTTTGGAAGAGATCCGCGGATTTGTACAAGAGAGACGCCGGAAACAGAACTACCGACATCCAAGCGACTGGAAATCCGCCCCACTATAGGGATGTGTCCGCCATGACTGTCACCTTTATCTGGCAGGGAAGTAGATAGAATGCCGGCGGTATACGGGGAGTTCTGGGAGAAGAGATCATATAATGGTCTTTGTAATCTGTGAACTCTTCTATATGATGCACTTTACTGATCTGCACTGTAGGGAAGACAAAAAGAATTTAAAGAGGAGAAACAACCTGAAAATGGAGCATTCCACAGCACTGGATGGAGAGGAGAGGATATGTGATGGGAGAGGAGAGTATATATGATGGGAGAGGAGAGGATATGTGATGGGAGAGGAGAGGATATATGATGGGAGAGGAGAGGATATGTGATGGGAGAGGAGGGGATATATGATGGGAGAGGAGAGGATATATGATGGGAGTGGATGGAGAGGAGAGGATATATGATGGGAGAGGAGGAAGAGGATATGTGATGGGAGAGGAGGGAGAGGATATATGATGGGAGAGGAGGGAGAGGAGAGGATATATGATGGGAGAGGAGGGAGTGGAGAGGATATATGATGGGAGAGGAGAGGATATATGATGGGAGAGGATGGAGAGGAGAGGATATATGATGGGAGAGGAGAGGATATATGATGGGAGAGGAGGGAGAGGAGAGGCTATATGATGGGAGAGGAGAGGATATATGATGGGAGAGGATGGAGAGGATATGTGATGGGAGAGGAGGGAGAGGAGAGGATATATGATGGGAGAGGAGAGGATATATGATGGGAGAGGAGGGAGAGGATATATGATGGGAGAGGAGGGAGAGGAGAGGACATTTGATGGGAGAGGAGAGGATATTTGATGGGAGAGGAGGGATAGGAGAGGATATATGATGGGAGAGGATGGAGAGGAGAGGGATGAGGAGAGGAGAGAGAGGATATTTTATGGGAGAGGAGAGGATATATGATGGGAGAGGAGAGGATATATGATGGGAGAGGAGGAGATGGATATGATGGAGGAGGGGAGAGATTGAGAGAGATATGTGATTGAGGAGGGGAAGAGGATGTGATTGGAGGAGGGGAGGAGATATGATGGAGGAGGGATGTGAGGAGAGGATATAGATATGATTGGAAGGGATAGATTGATATGGAGAGGGATGTGATTGGAGGAGGGGAAGGGATATGTGATTGGAGGAGGAGGAGGGGATGTGATTGGAGGAGGGGAAGATATGTGATTGGAGGAGGGAGAGTGATTGGAGGAGGTATATGATTGGAGGAGGGGATGTGATTTGGAGGAGGGGATGTGATTGGAGGAGGGGAAGGATGTGATTGGAGGAGGGGATATGTGATTGGAGGAGGGGAAGGGATATGATTGAGGGAGGGGATGTGAGAGGAGAGGGGATGTGATTGGAGGAGAGGAAGGGATATGATTGGAGGAGGGGAGGGATGTGATTGGAGGAGGGAGGGATATGTGATTGGAGGAGGGGAAAGATGATTGAGGAGGGAGGAGAGGGATGTGATTGGAGGAGGGGAGTGATTGAGGAGGGGGGATGTGATTGGAGGAGGGGAAGAGATATGATTGGAGGAGGGAAGGTGATGTGATTGGAGGGGGGATGTGATTGGAGGAGGATGTGATGGAGGAGGGGAGAGGATATGATTGAGGAGGGGAAGGGATGTGATTGGAGGAGGGACGAGATGATATTGATTGGAGGAGGGATGTGATGGGATAATGCGAGATATGATGAGGAGGGGGAGGAGGGATGTGATTGGTAGGAGGAGGGAAGAGATATGATTGGAGGAAGGGGGATTGGAGGGGGAAGGGATGTGATTGGAGGAGAAGGGATGTGATGGATGATTGGGAGTGAGGGAGAGGGATATGTGATTGGAGGAGGGGAGGATATGATTGGGAGGGGGAGAGGGATGTGATTGGAGGAGGGGAGAGGATATGATTGGAGGAAGGGAGTGAGAGGAGGGGAAGTGTGATTGGAGGAGGGGAAGGGATATGTGATTGGGAGGGGATGTGATTGGAGGAGGGGAAGGGATGTGATTGGAGGAGGGGATGTGGGATTGGAGGAGGAGGGGAATATGATTGGAGGAGGGAAGGGATGTGATTGGAGGAGGGGGGATGTGATTGGAGGAGGGGAAGGGGATGTGATTGGAGGAGGGAAGGGATGTGATTGGAGGAGGGGAAGGGATGTGATTGGAGGAGGGGAAGTTGGAGGAGGATTGGAGGAAGGGATGTGATTGGGAGGGGGGAGGGGATATGATTGGAGGAGGGGAGAGGGATATGATTGGCGGAAGGGATGTGATTGGAGGAGGGGATGTGATTGGAGGAGGGGAAGGGATGTGATTGGAGGAGGAAGATGGATATGTGATTGGAGGAGGGATGTGATTGGAGGAGGGGAAGGATGTGAGGAGAGGAAGGGATGATTGATTGGAGGATGGGGAAGAGATAGGATATGTGATTGGAGGATGATTGAGGAAGGGATGTGATTGAGGGGATGTGATTGGAGGAGGGAAGGGATATGATTTGATTGGAGGAAGGGGATGTGATTGAGGAGGAGGGAGAAGGGATGTGATTGGAGGAGGGGATGTGATTGGAGGAAGGGATGTGATTGGAGGAGGGGAGGGAAGGGATGTGATTGTTATGAGGAGGGAAGGGGATGTGATTGGAGGAGGAGGGGATTGGAGGGATGTGATTGGAGGAGGGGAAGGGATATGTGAGGAAGGGATGGATTGGGAGGGGAAGGATATGATGATTGGAGGAGGAAGGGATGTGATTGGAGGATGGGGGAGAAGGGATGTGATTGGAGGAGGGGATGTGATTGGAGGGAGGGATGTGATTGGAGGAGGGGATGTGATTGGAAGGAGGGGAAGGGATGTGATTGGAGGAGGGGAAGGGGATTGATTGGAGGGATGTGATTGGGGAGGGGAGGGAAGGGATATGATTGGATTGGTAGGAGGGGATGTGATTGGAGGAGGGGATGTGATTGGAGGAGGAGGGGGATGTGATTGGAGGAGGGGAGGGATTGGAGGGATGGGATGATTGGAGGAGGGGAAGGGATATGATTGGAGGAGGGGATGTGATTGGAGGAGGGGAGGAGTGATTGGAGGAGGGGGAATGTGATTGGAGGAGGGGGATGATTGGCGGTGGGATGGATTGGAGGGATGGATGTGATTGGAGGAGGGGAAGGGATGTGATTGATTGGAGGAAGGGATGTGATTGGAGGAGGGGAAGGGATGTGATTGGAGGAGGGAAGGGATGTGATTGGAGGAGGGGAAGGATATGATTGAGGGAGGGGATGTGATTGGAGGAGGGGAAGAGGGATATGTGATTGGAGGAGGGGATGATGTGATTGGAGGAAGGGATGTGATTGGAGGAGGGGAGGATGATTGGAGGAAGGGATGTGATTTGGAGAGAGGGAAGGGGGGTGGATTGGGAGGATTGGGGGGAGGGGAGAGATATAAGGGATGATTGGTTGGAAGGGATGTGATTGGAGGGGATGTGATTGGAGGAGGGGAAGGGATGTGATTGGGAGGAGGGGAAGGGATATGTGGATTGGAGGGATGATGATTGGGGAGGGGAAGGGATGTGATTGGAGGACGGATAGGGATGTGATTGGAGGAGGGGAAGGGATGTGATTGGAGGAGGGGAAGGATGTGATTGGAGGATGGATGTGATTGGAGGAGAGGGAAGGGATATGATTGGAGATAGGGAAGGGATGTGATTGGAGGAGGGGAGGGATATGATTGGAGGAGGGGATGTGATTGGAGGAGGGGAAGGTATGTGATATGGGAAGGGATGTGATTGGAGGAAGGGATATGTGATTGGAGGAGGGGAAGGGATGTGAGGAGGGTATAGTGATTGGAGGGGGGGATGTGAGCGGAGGGGAAGAGATGATGATTGGAGGAGGGGGAAGGGAGGATGTGATTGGAGGAGGGGAAGGGATGATGGAGGAGGGGGATGAAGGGATGTGATTGGAGGAGGGATGTGATGGAGGAGGGGAAGGGATGTGATTGGGGAAGGGATGTGATTGGAGTGAGGGGATGTGATTGGAGGAGGGATGGATTGGAGGAAGGGATGTGATTGGAGGAGGGGAAGGGATGTGATTGGAGGAGGGGAAGAGATATGATTGGAGGAAGGGATGTGATTGGAGGGGGAAGGGATGGATTGGAGGAGGGGATGTGATTGGAGGAGGGGAAGGGGATGTGATTGGAGGAGGGGAAGGGATGTGATTGGAGGAGGGGAATTGGGGATGTGATTGTGGAGGAGGGGAAGAGGGATGTGATTGGAGGAGGGGATGTGATTGGAGGAGGGGAAGGGATGTGATTGGAGGGGGGGGATGTGATTGGAGGAGGGGAGAGGGATGTGATTGGAGGAGGGGAGGGATGTGATTGGATTGGGTGGGAAGGGATGTGATTGGAGGAGGGGAAGGGATGTGATTGGAGGAGGGGGAAGGGATGTGATTGGAGGAGGGGATGTGATTGGAGGAGGGGAAGGGAGGGATGTGTGATTTGGAGGATGGATTGGAAGGGATATGATTGGAGGAAGGGATGTGATTGGAGGAGGGGAAGAAAGGATATGATTGGAGGAGGGGATGTGATTGGAGGAGGGGAAGGGGATGTGATTGGAGGAGGGGAAGGATTATGATTGGATTGGGGAAGGGATGTGATTGGAGGAGGGGATGTGATTGGAGGAGGGAAGGGATGTGATTGGAGGAGGGAAGGGATGTGATTGGGGGAAGGGATGTGATTGGAGGAGGGGAAGGGATGTGATTGGAGGAAGGGATGTGATTGGAGGAGGGGAAGGGATGTGATTGGAGGAGGGGATTGGGGAGGGGATGCTGGGGGATGTGATTGGAGGAGGGGGGATGTGATGGAGGAGGGGATGTGATTGGAGGAGGGAAGGGATGTGATTGGAGGGGAGGGATTGTATTGGGGATGTGATTGGAGGAGGGGAAGGGATGTGATTGGAGGAGGGGAGGGTGATTGGATTGGAGGAAGGGATGTGATTGGAGGGGGAGGGGAAGGGATGTGATTGGAGGAGGGATGGATGGGATTGGAGGAGGGGGAGGGATGTGATTGGAGGAGGGGAAGGGATGTGATTGGAGGAGGGGATGTGATTGGAGGAGGGGAAGGGATATGATTGGAGGAGGGGAAGAGATATGAGGAGGGGAAGGGATGTGATTGGAGGAGGGGATGTGATTGGAGGAGGGGAGGGATGTGATTGGAGGAGGGGATGTGATTGGAGGAGGGGATGTGATTGGAGGAGGGGAAGGGATGTGATTGGAGGAGGGGATGAGATTGGAGGAGGGGAAGGGATGTGATTGTAGGAGGGGAAGGGATGTGATTGGAGAGGATGTGATTGGAGGAGGGGAAGGGATGTGATTGGAGGAGGGGATGTGATTGGAGGAGGGGAAGGGATGTGATTGGAGGAGGGGAAGAGATGTGATTGGAGGAGGGGGAAGGGATGTGATTGCAGGGAGGGAGGAGGGGATGTGATGTGATTGGAGGAGGGGAAAGATGTGATTGGAGGAGGAAGGATTGTGATTGGAGGAGGGGATGTGATTGGAGGAGGGGAAGGGATGTGATTGGAGGGAGGGGGAAGATGATATGATTGGAGGAGGGGAAGGATGTGATTGGAGGAGGGGAAGTGATTGAGGAGGAGGAAGGGATGTGATTGGAGGAGGGGAAGGGAGATATGATTGGAGGAAGGGATGTGATTGGAGGAGGGGGAAGGGATGTGATTGGAGGAGGGGGGATGTGATTGGAGGAGGGGAAGGGATGTGATTGGAGGAGGGGAATTGGGATCATGATTGGAAGGGATGTGATTGGAGGAGGGGAAGGGATGTGATTGGAGGAGGGGAAGGGATGTGGAGGAGGGGTGATTGGAGGAGGGGAAGGGATGTGATTGGAGGAGGGGATGTGATTGGGGAGGGGAATGGGATGTGATTGGCGGAGGGGAAGGGATGTGATTGGAGGGAGGGGATGTGATTGAGGAGGGGATAGGGATGTGATTGGAGGAGGGGAAGGGATATGATTGGAGGAGGGAAGGGATATGATTGGAGGAGGGAGGGATGTGATTGGAGGAGGGAAAGGGATGTGATTGGAGGAGGGGATGTGGGAGGGAGAGGATAATGTTGGGGGGAGGAGGGGGAGGAATATGAAGGGAGAGGAGGGTATGTGATGGGGGAGGGGGGGGAGAGGAATTTTGTGGGAGAGGAGGGGGATTGTGGTGGAAGAAGGGGGGGGGAGAGGATATTTATGGGGAGGAGGGGGAGGAGAGGACCTTTGATGGGAGAGGGGGAGGTTTTTTGATGGGAGAGGGGGGAGGATAAAATTTTGGGGGGGGAGGCGGGATATATGAGGGAGGGAAAGGATATATGGGGGAGAGGAGGGGGAGGAATATGATGGGAAAAGGGAGGGGGAGGGAGAGGACATTTGATGGGAGAGGAGAGGATATTTGATGGGATAGGAGAGGATATATGATGGGAGAGGAGGGAGAGGAGAGGATATGTGATGGGAGAGGAGGGAGAGGATGTATGATGGGAGAGGAGGGAAAGGATATATGATGGGAGAGGAGGGAGAGGATATTTGATGGTAGAGGCGAGGAGCAGGGTGTGGATATCACAGAGAGGAAATGGTTTGTGATATTTGGCAGATCTCGGAGGCCAGAATACGATATGCGGAGGCCAGCTCGGCGGTGTGCGGTGAGGAGATGCTGGGAGGAAAGGAGGCTCGCTCCTAGTTTAGAGTTTAATATGCGCTCTCGTGTTTATTCTCATCCTCTGCGGTTCGGGGGTCACTTCCTCAGCCACGTGTCTCGGCTGTAGGTGGCCACGCGGCTGCCCGAGGCTTAAAGTGTGTCTCTAGCCAAAAGTCTTTTTTCAGCTGCAGACGGAGCCGGGAAGGACCGGAACTCCAAGTTTGAGGAGCAGGAAACTGGTGCTTTGATTTGGAAAAGTTTGGAGACCCCTGATTTAGGACAAACCTGTTCAACCTGCTGGTTGCCAAGGCAAGGGTCATGTGATCCGTACTGAGACAAGGTCATCCAGTGCCCCCCCCCCCCCCCCGCTTCATTATATGCAAGCTTAAGGGAGGAAGAAGCAGTGATGCTGACTGGCTGGTCCAACAAGATTTTCCAGCTGCGGTCACATGACCAAATGCCTCGGCACAGATCACCTGACTGAGCGCAGGATTCACGTGACATGAGGCTTATTATCAAAATGATTCATCCTTCAGCCTTTTAACACAACCTAATAGTAAAATGAAGCGGTATGAACAGTAGAGGACCAACTGTCAGGGCAAACATATAGATATTTGACACTTGTAGATATTTGACACTAATGCCGCGTACACACGTTCAGACTTTGACTTTGCATCCTCCGGGACTGTGACATCACAAGGGGGCGGGGTCACCATGTGACGAGCATGTGACCCTGTCCCTTGTCCCTATATAAGTCCCAGCACAGCGCGGCTCTGCCGGTCCGGACAGAGAGCGACGGGTCAACATCGGAAAAAGAAGAAGAAGAAGAAGGCGGCGCGGAAAACGTCGACCGCGGCAAGAACAGAAGAGACCCCGGAAGACGGCGTCCACGACGAAGAAGGTAGCCGGCCTCCTCCACTCGTGAAAGAGCTAGGAAAAAGAGCAGAAGAGAGCGGAGGAGTCCGGGAGAAGACCCCCAAGACGGAAGAAGACCCCCGGAGCAGTGCAATAAAATATTTTTTCAAAAGTGTGGGTGTTTTTTTTACTTTACATTTTACACCTTGGTGAATGGGTAGGGGTACATCGTACACCATACTCATTCACATAGGGTGGGGGGCCGGTATCGGGGGGCCCCCTTATAAAAGGGGGCTCCCAGATTCGATAAGCCCCCGCCCGCAGACCCTGACAACCAACGGCCAGGGTTGTCGGGAGGAGGCCTTTGTCCTCATCAACATGGGGACAAGGTGCTTGGGGGGGGGGGCACGGCCCCCTTTCCCCAGGGCACCCCCCCATGTTGAGGGCACGCTGGCCTGGTATGGCTCAGGAGGGGGGGGGCGCTCGCTCGTCCCCACCCCTTTCCTGGCCTGCCAGGCTGCGTGCTCGGATAAGGGTCTGAGATGGATTTGGGGGGGACCCCCCCGCCGTTTTTTCGGCGGGGGGAGTCCCTTTAAATCCATGCCAGGTGACGGGGCTAGCGCGGCGGCATTTACTGCCTACTCTAGCTCCGTCTACCTGAAGTCACGGCTAAATGAACGGACTTTCCGACGAGCGGCAAGTCCGTTCATTTCAAAAGTCCGGCGGACTAGCCTACTAACGGCGGGATTGTCCGCCGGACTGCCAAGTCCAGCGGACAATTTTAAAACAAACTTTAAAACCTAGTCCGCCGGACTTTTGGCGCCAAAAAGTCCGCCGGCGCCCACACACGAGGGGATTGTCCGGTGGACTTGAGTCCAGCGGATAATCCTGCGGGATAGTCCCTTTGTGTGTACGCGGCATTATAGATATTTGACACTTATAGATATTTGACACGTGTAGATATTTGACACTTATAGATATTTGACACGTGTAGATATTTGATGGGGATATCTCTGACAACTTTTCTTGGATATAAAATAATAATATTATATAGAGACGGTAACAGTTCTGGTTGTCAGCCGTGTGATTTCCTCTCTTGTTCCCTCCAGATGTTCGCCAACGGGACAGATTTGTGTGAAAGCTCCTGGGGGTCCTCATTCGTGGTCAGCACCTCTCCGTGCCGATGTCTGGACATGACGGAGATAGACGCCAAGGTCATCACATACATACTGGAGGGCGAGCACTCAGAGGAGAGTGGAGAGGAGCAGACCTGTAAGCCCCGCCTACAGGGCCCCCCTGGCAAGAAGGGGTCCGACCAGGACGATGAAGATGACTGAGTGCATCATAGGCCATCGTGGTGTATTTCCATTTATAGTGATAGTCAATGTGGATACTCCGCTCGGCAATGTACACCCAGACTGTGCAGCGGTGGGAA
>CM053032.1:276058216-276107539 GCA_028564925.1 Lithobates sylvaticus
ATGTAAAGCACTGACACCAGCCAAGATACGACATTTTTTTTTTTTTCCTTGATCAGGATCATGTATCTGGTCGCTTTAACTGACAATTGCGCGGTCATGCGACGTGGCTCCCAAACAAAATTGACGTCCTTTTTTTTCCCCACAAATAGAGCTTTTTCTTTTGGTGGTATTTGATCGCCCCTGCGGTTTTTATTTTTTGCGCTATAAACAAAAAGGAGCGACAATTTTGAAAAAAACGCATTCTTTTTTTTTTTTTTATTTTTTTGCTATAATAAATATCCCCCAAAAATATATAAAAAAAAACATTTTTTTTCCTCAGTTTAGGCCGATACATATTCTTCTACATATTTTTGGTAAAAAAAATTGCAATAAGCGATTATTGATTGGTTTGCGCAGAAGTTATAGCTTTTACAAGATAGGGGATAGTTTTATAGCATTTTTATTAATAATTTTTTTTTTATTAGTAATGGCGGTGATCAGCGATTTTATTGTGACTGCGTCATTATGACGGACACATCGGACATTTTTGACACATTTTTGGGCCATTGTCATTTATACAGCAATCAATGCTATTTAAATGCATTGATTCCTGTTTAAATGACACTGGCAGTGAAGGGGTTAACCACAAGGGGCAGTATAGGGGTTAAGTATGCCTAGGGTGTGTTTCTTACTGTGGGGGGCGTGGCTGTCAGCTAGTGAATGCTGATCCCTGCTCCAATCACAGGGAGCAGAGATCGGCGTCACTAGTTGCTAGGCAGAATGGGGAGATGCTGTTTATTTCCGCATCTCCCCGTTCATCCCTCCCGTGAGACGATTGCGGGTGTCCCCGGGGCGATCGAGTCCGCGGGACCCGCGACCGGCCTCACTGGGGTCCCGACCGGCACGCTCCCGATGGCACGGACGGCATTAAAGAGGGACTTTTATATACGCCCTCCTGCCTGTCCGTGCCATTCTGCCGATGTATATCGTTGCGCGCCGGTCGGGAACCGGTTAAGGCAACACTCGACCGCGTGTACGATCCATCGACAAACCTATACCGTTTTCAGGCAGGACAACCGATCGCGTGTTCGCCCATCGGACAATCTTTTTTCGTTTTCATCTGACTGCAACGAAGACAAACTTTCGGCAACAAAAGTCTGATGAAGCAAAGTCTGATCGTGTGTACAGAAAACCATCGGACTTAAGGTTCCAAAGTACAAACACATATGCTCAGAACCAATGCAAAAGATCAGACGAGTAATAGAGAAGTTAACCAAAGGGTGGCGTAAAGAGCAGAAAAACCACGTGATTTTGGTGAAAGTTGCTGAAAAAAGTCCTGCCATGAGTGTATGCAATACAAGTTCACGGCCAACAGAAATCCACGGAAAAGTTTGTTTAAAGTCCGATCGTGTTCTGGGCCTTATACATCACTCACTTTACTGGAAAAAGCCTCATAACACTCGATCAGACTTTGTACAAACTTTCCCGTGGATTTTTGTGCAAAGGCGTCGGCGTGAACTTGTATAGCATACACACGGCAACTTTTCACCAATCACGTGTTTTTTTCTGCTCGTTACGCCACCTTGGTCAACTTCTGTTTGTTGTTCTGATCTTTTGAATTGGTTTGAACATGCGGTGTTTTGTCTTTGTTTAACCACATGCCGACCGCGCTATAGTGAAAGACGTCTTACCAGTCTGCGGATCGTCTAGTTCTAAAGTGGACGTCCTCCCAGGAAATCCTTGCTCACCGGCGCGCCCCCTTGGGGGGGTGGCGCGGCACTCGGGAGGCAGCATCCGTGACCGACAGGTCCAGAGGACCCGGCGCATCACGGATCACCCCCCCCCCGCCCCCCCCGCGCCCTCCCGACTCAACAGCTGCTGATTAGCGGCCGTTTTTACCATGTGATCGCTCCGTCGAAATGACGGAGCGATCACATGTACACAAACCGCGTCACGTCAATGACGCCGGTTCCTCCCCTCCCCTCTCTGTACGCCGATCGGTCCTACAGAGAGGAGAAGAAGCGGGAAAAGGGGGAGAGACGGGACCAGCGCTGTGGGCTGGATATGTAGTGCCCACAGCGCTGGTCAATACACTGCCACCACTGTGCAATACTCTGCCACCACTGTGCAATGCTCTGCAACACTGTGCAATGCTCTGCCACCACTGTGCAATGCTCTGCCACCAACCACTGTGCAATGCTCTGCCACCACTCACTGTGCAATGCTCTGCCACCAACCCCTGTGCAATGCTCTGCCACCACTGCAATGCTCTGCCACCAACCACCGTGCAATGCTATGCCACCACTGTGCAATACTCTGCACCACTGTGCAATGCTCTGCCACCACTGTGCAATGCTCTGGCACCACTGTGCACTGCTCTGCAACCACTGTGCAATGCTCTGCCACAAAACACTGTGCAATGCTCTGCCACCCACTGTGCAATGCTCTGCCACCACTGTGCAATGCTCTGCAAACACTGTGCAATGCTCTGCCACCACTGTGCAATGCTCTGCAACCACTGTGCAATGCTCTGCAACCACTGTGCAACACTGTAATACTCGCCAATACTCTGCAATAATTTTTAATAGAAACAAAGAATTTTTATTTTTTTTTTTTACCGAATTTTCAGGATTTTTTGTTTATAGCGCAAAAAAATAAAAAAACCCAGCGGGTGATTAAATACCACCAAAAGAAAGATCTATTTGTGTTGAAAAAAAGGACACAAAATTCATTTGGGTACAGTGTTGCATGACGGAGTAATAGTCATTCAAAGTGTGAGAGCACCGAAAAGCTGAAAATTGGTCTGGGCAGGAAGGGGGTTTAACTGCCCAGTGGGTAAGTGGTTAAAAGTCCGATGGTTTTCTGTACACACGATCGGACTTTGCTCCATCGGACTTTTGTTGCCGGAAAGTTTGTGAGCTCTAGTGGAGGCGATCTCAGCACTAGAACCCCAGAGACAGAGGGGAAAATACTAAATATCATCACTCAGAAGCTGAACTAATCTTTGTGCACTGGCCCTTTAAGGGGGATGTCGGGTGGGGGAGAGCTGCGTAGTCTGATCTCCCCGCCGCTGTTTAATGAAAAAGAGCGCCGCCGCCCCCCTCCTTCATTTCCGGGGGGGGGGGGGGGGGCTAATATCTCTAATGTCCCTCTGTTATTAAGTATTTCATATGTTTTATAATATGTTGCAGATCGATTGATTTATTTATTATTAAATTATTTATTTTTTTATTATTATTATTATTTATGTATATATATTTATATTGAATTTATATTTTTTTTATATATATATTGGTTTTATGTTCACTGCTGGAGGATTATATGAAGAGATCGATGCTTCTACCAGTGCTCCCCGCTGACCGCACACTGGGGTCACCCCAACATCTCCGTCGCCATCCAGAGAGTGCCGCTGTGCCAGGCCTTCTGTGACGGCTGGTGAGTGCCAACCGCAAACCTGCGAAGGGGGGGGGGGGGGGAGAGACAACTTCTAAAAAAGTGTTTTTAATTCTGCCAGTAACTTCCTGTCCCGGTGACAACCTCCCCCCCCCCCCACTTATGTTTTATGGTTGTCACAGGACAGGAAGTGAGGGGAAATTTCTTCATCTTCCATGGGGGGGGGGGGGGGTCACGGAGAGAAAAAAAAACTGACAGAGGTGTTTCCCTTCTTCTCACACTCAGGTTTGAAGCTTGTGGGTCAGATTGGTCTGTGCGCGCAACTTCCTCACCGATTGGACGTATGACGAGAGCGGAAACCATTGTAAGAAGGACTGCGTCCCCTACAACAAGGTACCACGAGAGATGGGGGACACTGAGTATACTGTGTGACTGTGGGGGGGAGGGGACATTAGAGTGTAAGCTCCTCTGTACAGAGATTGATGTGACTGTGGGTGGGAGGGGACATTAGAGTGTAAGCTCCTCTGTACAGAGACTGATGTGACTGTGGGGGGAAGGGGACATTAGAGTGTAAGCTCATCTGGTACAGAGACTAGATATGACTGTGGTGGGGGAGGGGACATTAGAGTGTAAGCTACTCTGTACAGAGACTGATTGTGACTGTGGAGGAGGGGGGACATTAGAGTGTAAGCTCCTCTGTACAGAGACTGATGTAACTGGTGGGGGGAGGGGACATTAGCGTGTAAGCTCCTCTGTACAGAGATGATGTGACTGTGGGGGAGGGGTCATTAGAGTGTAAGCTCCTCTGTACAGAGACTGATGTGACTGTGGGGGAGGGGACATTAGAGTGTAAGCTCCTCTGTACAGAGACTGATGTGACTGTGGGGGAGGGGACATTAGAGTGTAAGCTACTCTGTACAGAGACTGATGTGACTGTGGGGGGAGGGGACATTAGAGTGTTAGCTCCTCTGTTACAGAGACTGATGTGACATTGGGGGGGTGGGGAAATTAAAGTGTAAGCTCCTCTGGTACAGAGACTGATGTGAAGGTGGGGGGAGGGGACATTAGAGTGTAAGCTCCTCTGTTCAGTGACTGATGTGACTGTGGGGGGAGGGGACATTAGAGGGTAAGCTCCTCTGTACAGTGACTGATGTGACTGTGGGGGAGGGGACATTAGAGTGTAAGCTCCTCTGTACAGAGACTGATGTGACTGTGGGGGAGGGACATTAGAGTGTAAGCTCCTCTGTACAGAGACTGATGTGACTGTGGGGGACGGGGACATTAGAGTGTAAGCTCCTCTGTAACAGAGACTGATGTGACTGTGGGGGGAGGGGACATTAGAGTGTAAGCTCCTCTGGTACAGAGACTGATGTGACTGTGGGGGAGGGGACATTAGAGTGTTAGCTCCTCTGTACAGAGACTGATGTGACTGTGGGGGAGGGGACTTTAGAGTGTAAGCTCCTCTGTACAGAGACTGATATGACTGGTCGGGGGTCGGATCTCTGGGATCCTCGGGAACTCTGGGGGTTGTTCTGTAGATATCGGTGACCTCATATCTTCCACTCTCAGACCGGCACATCTGGGGTTGTCACTCTGCCGTAGTGAATCATTCCTGAGACTCCATAATGACTAAAATACAAAGTGACAACCCTCCCCCCCCCCCCCCCCGGTGTGAACGTCTGAAGATCTTAGTAAATATATCCAGGCGGTGGTGGCGCCATGTACAGCTCTGGGGGGTCTTTCCTCATTGGGACGTTCTGGGTGCTGAGAATGATCTGATCTTCAGCAATCTACAGGTGACCATTCACTATACAATCTGATTGTACAATCTCCTTCAGATCCATTATCAACTACAGTATGTAGTGTAGTGTCCTTCCTGGTTGGATTCATATTGAATAGGTTGTCTAGGTGTGCCCTGCCCTCATATTACACAGATCTAAAGGAATTTGTACAATCAGATTGTATAGTGTATGGCCAGCTTTCGTTCAAATCTCCTCTGTTCACACCGGTTACACAGGGTGTATATATATATATACTGATTTTTACTGATTGTCACTCCAACACGCAGCGACGAACAAAACACTTGCACTGGCGTTGTCATGCGTTGTGTTAATAAATGGCGCATTTCCGTGCGTTGTGGCGTATTGTAGCGGATCGAGCTTCCTATTGCAATGCACAATGATGTGCAGCGATGTGATTGGGTCGATGAGTCCGGCTGTAACCCGGATCTGAATCACATTTTATATTTATCACATGACATCACAGGAGAAGATTGGTCGGTGGGTGGGCCGGTCTCAGCTGTGAGATTTGGCACGCAGATCATCGGACGGTCTCGGCATTTCTCATCATATACAGAAGGCGGCTCCAGAATAAACATCGTCCTTATGGGGAGTCCTCTGTCCACGCTGGGAATAGCAGAACCCTGACTCAGCCACGGCGTACGGGAGTGCCACCCTGAGTCAGGGGCTCAGTACTGCTATACATGGCGGAACGCGTCGCTGACTGTGTGATCACCGCATACATACTGACACACTGCTATCATTGTACATTATTTCAGAGGGTACAGGGTAGGCATTGGATACTATTGGGCAGTGGTTGGGTACATGCTGGGTATTTGTTTAGAAGTTGTTTGGTAAGTGCTGGGCACCAGTTGGATAGGCATTGGGCAGTTATTAGGCAGTTCTTCTGTGGTTGCTGGGCAGTTTTGGGTACATACTTGGCATTCATTGGACAGATGTTGGATAGGTGCTGGGCAGTTGTTGGGTATGTACTGGGCAGTCATTGAGCAGTTGTTATATAGTTGTTGGGGGAGGTTCTTCTGTAAGTGCTGGACAGTTGTTGGGTAAGTGCTTGGTATTCACTGGGCAGTTTTGGGAAGGTGCTAGGCAGTTGTTATGTAGATGATGGGCAGTTGCTGGACAGTTGTTTGGTAGGTGTTGGTCAGTTACTGGGTAGGCATGGGCGGTCCGCAGAACTTTTTTCAGGCGGGGGGCATAATTTTAGGGTCACCCATGCACCGCCTCTTTTCGACAATTTCATTATCACATTATCATGGTCAGAGACAGCAGGCGTAGTACAGTCCCTAGGATAAGTGATGGATAATGGCCGACAGGCTCACTTACCAGACCCCGCAAAACTACAGCAGCGATCCCTCCGGCTGGACGATCGCTCACTCTGGGTTCTCGAGGGCGATTCTGTCAGTAGTTTAGCTTGTCTGTACCCTGGCAGTGGCTCAGTCTGTCTCTCGCTGGTGGCGCTGGGCAGCGTGGCTCTCTCTGGTGGTGCTGGGTTAGCATGGCTCTCTCTCTGGCACTGGGTAGCATTGCTCTCTGCCGCTGGGTAGCGTGGCTCTTTCTCTGGTGGCACTGGGTAACGTGGCTCTCTTTCTGGTGGCGCTGGGTAGCATGGCTTTCTCTGGTGGCACTGGGTAACGTGGCTCTCTCTCTAGTGGCGCGGGGTAGCATGGCTTTCTCTGGTAGCGCTGGGTAGCGTGGCTCTTTCTCTGGTGGCACTGGGTAACGTGGCTCTCTCTCTAGTGGCGCTGGGTAGCATGGCTTTCTCTGGTAGCGCTGGGTAGCGTGGCTCTTTCTCTGGTGGCACTGGGTAACGTGGCTCTCTCTCTGGTGGCGCTGGGTAGCATGGCTTTCTCTGGTGGCACTGGGTAACGTGGCTCTCTCTCTCGTGACACTGGGCAGTATGGCTCTCTCGCTGGCTTCCGCCCAGCATTTTCCAGGCTGCAGTCTCTCAATCTCTCTCTTTTTTTTTTTTTTTTTAAAACATGTTTTTATTTCGCACAATTTCCAAGCAAACATACAGTATAGCCAACAGGTTAACAATCAAGTGGCGAATTATTCCAGACAACATATAACAATAAAGGATACACATCCACAGTCCCTGACCATGTACATCTCCCCTGTTATCCAAAGATAGTGCTTTTTTTTTTTTTTTAAACAAAACCTCTTATTCCCTCACCCTCCCTCCCCTACCTGTTAACTCCCCCTCCCCCCAACCCGTCTGCTCATTACTTCTTGCATAATATACTGGTTAATTCCTACTGCACTAATTGCATCCCTATCTCCAATAGTTGTACTTCCACATCAATCCACTATACCACCTCTCCATCAGTCTCCTCCTCCATCGTACTCTGGGAATCCATCCACGTAAACCAGACCTTCCTGAACTTCTTGGGAGACTCCCCCTGGCTTCATAGGCCATTCTATAGAGCAACATATCTGCATTAATTATTGCCTTCCACATCCCCAACGTCAGTTGTTCTTCATATATCCTTCCTTCTAGCAATCAACTTTCTCACTCCAAAAAATAGGATCCTGAGAAATATCTTTGTATAATGATTAATTTCTTCATGTTCAAACACTCCCAGGAGACATCTCAGGGGTAGGGTGCCCACGTGTCCCGGATTGACCGGGACAGTCCCGCAATTAGCAGGTCTGTCACGGGTCCCGGGCACCTTCATTCCGGGACAATACAATGTCCGGAATGAAACTGACAGAGGAGAAAATCCCGCTATCGCCAATGGCGCTGGCTCTGCCTCCCCACCTCCACCTGAGAGACTCTGCTCTACTTCTACTGGCTAGGCCACTGGTTGCTAGAGCCGACTGGCGTACTATCAACCAGTGACGTCAGTTAACTTTCTCCTCCTCCGCGCCCAGTGCTCTCAATGGGGCCGACTCCACCTCCACCACGGACGGTGGCAAGTGACACGCTGCATCTGGTGGAAGGCGACGGTGGCAAGCTGTGTCTGGTGGCAAGTGACAAACTCAGGGTTCCACTGATTCTGCATTATGGTGAGTTGAACAATTTCATTATATATTACAATGTAGTCATAGAGAAATAATGTGATTTCATAATCCTGACACCATATCAAGCATGGTGTCAGGATGATTTAATGGCTAACAGCAGCCATTCGCACAACAAATCACCCACAACCTGAAGTCCCTGTCAACCCCGAGACTGCATTAGACCCAGAAAAGGAGTGACCGATTCCATTGTCGGCGAGGGTTTTGAAATCCAGCTTATTATTTGGGAAAGGGTGGGGGGTGTCCCTGAATGGCTGTTTGGAAATGTGGTCACCCTACTCAGGGGTGAGCATATGTTAGGTAGATTGAACTTCTCCGAGTAAAAGCTGTCACCTGAGACCACAGCGGCCTTATTCGGTCACATTCCCACACCATATGTATGAACGTGCCCTCTGCCCCCTTACACTTGTGACAAGTTTGCATTTTCCCTCCTCTGCATTCTGTGAAGTCTAGCCGGGGTATAGTATTGCTGATGTAGATACCGGAACTGGATCATTTTATCTGTGGAGGAGATAACCGACACTAAGTACGTGTCAAGCACCTCCGTCCACATCTCATCAGACAGCTCCGGGACCACCTCTCTCCACCTAGCCCTAGATTTATCAGTTGAGTACCTAATCCCAGGGCCAACTGCACCATAGTATCTAGAAATTCTCTTTGCAGGCTCTGGGTCTATCAGAACCTCTTCCAGCCCCGTATTTTCAACCACAATCTCTTCTCCCCCAAACTGCGCATGCGCAGCATGGGCGAGCTGAGCATATCTAAAATTCCAAGTCCTGGGTATCTCAAACCTTTCCCTCAACTGCTCAAAAGTACACAACCGATCGTCTTGGCAAATCTGGTGTAGATATTTCACACCACAGTTAGCCCAGGTTCTATGTCCGTCCTGTAGCTTCTGAAATTCCCCCAACGTCTTATTATACCAAAGTGGGCTATTCGGGGACCTCCAAAGGGGTCCATCCTTCCTCCATTTTGAACAGATATGGAAGATCTTCCCCGGGAGTGCCATTACTGATCCTACTTTTCTCCCCGGTGCCTCCTTTCTGTAAAGGAGATTCTGTAGAGTCTCCTGCGAGGTGACAACCGCCGCCTCCAGGAGAGCCGTGGCATTAGGCGTCTGTGGGAAGAGCCTCCAATGCAGAAAGGAGAGCTGGGAGGCCATAAAGTATGCTCGCAGGTCAGGGAGTGCCATTCCTCCCAAAGTGATTGGGAGTTTAAGTACCGCCAGAGACACTCTGGGGGCTTTCGATCCCCACAGGAAACTTATGATAATAGAGTCAATGTTCTTAAATACCTCAATCTCTCTCTTGATCGAGCTGTAGCCTCCTTCCTGTGGAAAATGGGGCCGCCAATCTTCGGGACTACATGTCCCATGATGCTCTCCTCTCCTAGTCTCCTTTGATTGGCCCTCAGCTATGGCCAATGGGGAAGGAACGGAGTAGGCAGGAAGCTGGATGGGGAACCAGGCGAGAGCTGCCATCCCCTCCCTGACAGGAGAAGGGGGGCAAGAGGGGGAAACCTCTGACAGCTCGCAGCTCACCTTTCTCCTGACACAGCGCCACCGAGTTCTCTGCTGGACTGAGCAGGGAAAAGAGCCTGCAGTCACACTACACTGATGGGGGGGGCTTGGCAGCACCTTGATGGTGTCACCCCGATGGCTGCCCGCACCTCCATAGTGACGCCACTGTGCTGAATGTGCCGTTCCGATCCCTGATTCCAGGGGGGGGGGGCCACTTGACCCCCCTTGCACCTACCTGCGGACGCCCATGTGGGTAGGTTGCAGGTGCTAGGCAGTCATTGGGTAGTTGTCAAGTAGATAATGGTCAGTTGTTGGGTAGGCGCTGGCTGTCATTGAGCAGTAGTTGGGTAGATGCTGGGCAGTTATTGGGTAGGTGCTGGACCGTCATTGGGCAGCTGTTGGGTAGATTCTGGGCAGTTGTTGGGAAGGTGCTGGGCAGTTGATGGGTAGATTCTGGGCAGTTGTTGGGTAGGTGCTAGGCAGTCATTGGGCAGTTGTTGGCTAGGTGTTAAGTAGGTGCTGGGCAGTCATTGGGCAGTTGTTGGGTAGGTGCCTGGCAGTTGTTGGGTAGGTGCTGGGCAGTTGTTGGGTAGGTACTGGGCGGTCATTAGACAGTTGTTGAGTAGATGGTTTGCTGTAGTTTGGTAGATGCTGGCAGTCAATGGGTGGGTAGGTATTTGGGTAGTTGTTGAGTAGATGCTGGGTAGTTGTTGGGTAGATACTGGGCAGTTTTTGGGTAGATGCTGAGCAGTTGTTGGGTAGATGCTGGGCAGTCATTGGGCAGTGGTTGGGTAGATGCTGGGCAGACATTGTGCATTAGTTAGGTAGGTGTTGGGCAGTTGTTGAGTAGATGCTTGGCAGTTGTTGGGTAGATGCTGCGCAGTCAATGGGCAATAGTTGGGTAGGTGTTGGGCAGTTGTTGGCTAGGTACTGGGCAGTTGTTAGCTAGGTGTTGGGCAGTCATTGGGCAGTTGTTGGGTGGGTGGGGGTAGGTAGTTGGGCAGTCATTGGGCAGTTGTTGGGTGGGTGCTGGGCGGTTGTTGGGTGGGTGGGGGTAGGTAGTTGGGTAGGTGTTGGGCAGTCATTGGGTAATTGCCAGGTAGGTGTTGGATAGGACTGTGCTGGCTCGGTGTTGGCAGTGTGCTCTCCAGGTGACTGCACTGGAACATTCCGGGTCTCCAGGGAATGTAGTCCTGGGATTGTCGGATCTGCACTGCGTTTGTTAATTCATTCAATTAACTTGTAGAGATGATTGGAGTCTTAGTGGAATTAGTGGAAATCTGAAGTGCAGCCAAGCAGCTTAGATATTTAGTTTTAGCTGCTAATTAGGAGATTTAGTGAATTGGGGAGAGGAGAGGATGGGGCTGATGGAGAGAGGAGAGGATGGGGCTGATGGAGAGGAGAGGGATGGGGCTGATGGAGAGAGGAGAGGATGGGGCTGATGGAGAGGAGAGGAGAGGATGGGGCTGATGGGAGAGGAGAGGAGAGGAGGGGCTGAGGAGGGAGAGGAGAGGAGGCTGATGGGAGAGAGGGGAGAGGAGAGGATGATGGGAGGAGGAGAGGAGGGGATGGGCTGATGGGGGGGAGGAGAGGATGGGGGATGGGGAGGAGGAGGGAGGGAGGATGGGGGGATGGGGGAGAGGGAGAGGGGGGGGGGGGGAGGGTGGGGGGGGGTGGAGGATGGGGAGGGGGGGAGGAGGGGGGAGGGAGAGGGGGGGGGAGGGGGAGGGGGGGGGGGAGGGGGGAGGGGGAGGGGAGGAGGGGATGGGGGGGGGAGGGAGGGGGGGGGGGGGGAGGGGGAGGGGGCTGGGAGGGGAGGGGGGAGGAGGGAAGGGGGAGGAGAGGAGGGGGGGGGATGGGAGGAGGGTGGGGAGGGGGATGGGGGAGAGGAGGGGAGGGGGGGGGAGGGGGGAGGGGGGGGTGGGGGTGGGAGGTGGGGGAGGGGGGGATGGCGGTGGGGGGGGGGGGGGGGAGGAGAGGGGGGGGGGAGGGGATGGGGGATGGGAGGGAGAGAGGATGGGGATGGAGAGGGAGGGAGGGGGGGGATGGGGGGGAGGGGAGGAGATGGGAGGGGATGGGAGAGGGAGGAGAGGGGGGGGGGAGGGGGGAGGATGGGAGGGGGGAGGAGAGGAGGGGGGGGGGGATGGGGGGGGGAGGATGGGGGAGGATGGAGAGGGAGGAGGAGGGGGGGGGGGAGGGGGGGGGGGGGGAGGGGGGGGAGGAGGAGGGAGGGGGGGGGGGGAGGGGGGGGGGGATGGGGAGAGGGAGGGGGGGATGGAGGGAGGGGGAGGGGGGGGGAGGGGGGGGATGGAGGAGAGGAGAGGGGGGGGGGGGGGGGGAGGGGAGGGAGGAGGGGGGGGGGGAGGGAGGAGTGGGGGGGGGGGGGAGGGAGGGGGGGGGGGAGAGGAGAGGGGAGGATGGGGGATGGAGAGGGGGGGGAGGAGGGGGGGGGGGGGGGGAGAGGGAGGATGGGGGAGGGAGGGGAGGAGGGGGGGAGGGGGGGGGGGGGGGAGGGGGGAGAGGAGGAGGGGGATGAATGATGGATGAGGAGGGGGGGGGAGGGGGGGGGGAGGGGGAGGATGGGGGATGGGAGGGAGGAGAGGAGGGGGGGGAGGGGGGAGAGGAGGGGGATGGGGGAGGAGAGGAGGGGGGAGAGGGGAGGGGGGGATGGGGCTGGGAGGGGGGGGGGGATGGGAGGGGGGGGGAGGAGAGGAGAGGATGGGGTGAGGGGAGGAGGGAGAGGGGGGGGGGGGAGAGGGAGGGGGGGGGAGGAGGGATGGGGGAGGGAGGAGGGGGGGGGGGGGGAGGGGAGGAGGAGGGGGGGGGGATGGGAGGGAGGATGGGGGGGAGGAGGGGAGGGGGGGGGGGGGAGGGAGGGGGGGGGGGGGAGGGAGAGGGGGGGGAGGGGAGGGAGGGGGGGGAGGAGAGGAGAGGATGAGGGGGGAGGGGGGCTGGGAGAGGGAGGGGGGGGGGGGGGGCTGGGGAGGAGGAGGATGGGGGGGGAGGGAGGAGAGGATGGGGGGAGGAGGGGGAGGGGGGATGGGGGAGGGGGGGGGGGGGGGGGGAGGGGAGGAGGGAGGGGGAGGGGGAGAGAGGAGAGGGGGGGAGGGGGGGAGGGGGGGGGGAGAGGAGAGGAGAGATGGGGATGGGGGGGAGAGGGAGGGGGGGATGAGGGGGGGGGGGGGGGGATGGGGGGGGGGGGGGGGGATGATGGAGGGAGGGAGGGGGGAGGGGAGGAGGAGGGAGGGAGAGGGGGGGGGGGGATGGGGGAGGGAGGGAGGGGGAGGAGAGGGGGGGGGGGAGGAGGGGGGGGGAGGGGGGGGGGGGGGGGGGGGGGGATGGAGGAGGGGGGGGAGGGGAGAGGGGAGGAGGAGGGATGGGGGAGGGAGGAGGGAGAGGGGGAGGAGGGGGGGGGGAGAGGGAGGGGGAGGAGGAGATGGGGGGGGGAGAGAGGGAGGAGGGGGGGAGGAGGGGGGGGAGGAGGGAGGGGGATGGGGGGGGGGGAGGGGGGGGGGGGGGGAGGGGGGAGGGGGGGGAGGGGGGGGGGGGAGGGGGGAGGAGAGGGGATGGGGGGGGGAGGGGGGGGGGGAGGAGGGGAGGAGAGGATGGGGGGGGGGGGAGGGGGGGATGGGGGGGGAGGGAGGAGGAGGGGGGGGCTGATGGAGAGGAGAGGAGGGAGAGGGGGGGAGGGGGGGGGGGGGGAGGGGGGGGGGGGGGGGAGGAGAGGAGGGGGGGAGGGGGGAGGGGGGAGAGGAGGAGATGGGGGGAGGGGGGGGGGGAGGAGGAGGAGGGATGGGGGAGGGAGGATGGGGGGGGGGGAGAGGGGGGAGGGAGGGAGGGAGGGAGGGGGGGGGGAGGGGGGGGGGGGGGGGGGGGAGGATGGGGAGGGGGGGGGGAGGAGGGAGGGGAGGGGGGGAGGGGGAGAGGAGGGAGGGGGGGGAGGGGGGAGGGAGAGGGGAGGGATGGGGCTGATGGAGGAGGAGAGGAGAGGGGGAGGGGGGGGGGAGGGGGAGGGGGGGGGGGGAGAGAGGAGGGGGAGGGGGGGAGGGAGGGGGGAGGAGGAGAGGAGGGGGGAGGGGGGGGGGGATGGAGAGGAGGGGGGGAGGGGAGGAGGGGATGGGGGGGGGAGGGGGAGGGAGAGGAGGAGGGGGGGGATGGAGAGGAGAGGATGGGGGGGGGGAGGGAGATGGGGGGGGGGGAGGAGGGGGGAGGGGGGGAGGGAGGAGAGATGGGGGAGGGGGGAGGGAGGGGGGGGAGGATGGAGGAGGAGAGGATGGGGGAGGGGGAGGGGGGGGGGAGATGGGGGAGGAGAGGGAGGGGAGGGGGAGGGGGATGAGGGAGGAGGGAGGAGGGGAGGGGGGGGGGGGAGAGGGGGAGGGGAGGGGGGAGAGGGAGGGGGGGAGATGGGGAGGGGAGGAGGGGGAGGGGAGGGGGGGGGGGGGGGGGGGGGGGAGGGGGGAGGATGGGGGGGGGGGGGGAGGGGGGGATGGGGAGAGGGGGGGGGGGGAGAGGAGGGAGAGGATGGAGGAGGGAGGGGGGAGAGGGGGGGAGGGGGGAGAGAGGAGGGGGGGGAGGGGAGGGAGGGGGGGGGGGGGGGAGGGGGGAGGGGGATGATGGGGAGAGGAGGGGAGAGGATGGGGGGGGGGGGGGGATGGGGGGAGGGGGATGGGGATGGGGATGGAGGGGGGAGGGGGATGGGGGAGGGAGGAGGGGGGGGAGGGGGGGGGGGGGGGGGGGGGGGGGGGGGGGGGGGGGGGGGGGGGGGGGGGGGGGGGGGGGGGGGGGGGGGGGGGGGGGGGGGGGGGGGGGAGGGGAGGAGGGGGGGGGGAGGGGAGGAGGGGGGAGAGGAGGGGGAGGGGGGGAGGAGAGGGGGCTGGAGGGGGGAGGATGGGGGAGGGAGGGAGGAGAGGGGGGGGGGAGGGAGGAGGGGGGGGAGAGGAGAGGATGGGGGGGGGGGAGGGGGAGGAGGGAGGATGGAGGGGGGGGGGGGAGGGGGGATGGGAGGGAGGAGGAGGGGGGGGGAGGGGGGGGGGAGAGGGGGGGGGGGGGGGGGGGAGGGGGAGGGGGGGGGGAGGGGGATGGGGAGGGGGGATGGAGAGGGAGGAGAGGATGGGGATGGATGAGGGGGAGGGAGGGGAGGGGGGGGAGGGGAGGGGGGGGGGGATGGGGAGGAGAGGAGGAGATGGGAGGGGGGGGGGGGGGAGGATGGGGAGGGAGGGGGGGGGGGAGAGGGGGGGGGAGGGAGGAGGGGGGGATGGGGAGGGAGAGGAGGGATGGGGGAGGGAGAGAGGGGGGATGGGGATGGGGGGGAGGGAGGAGGATGGGGATGAGGAGGGGGGGGGGGGGGGGGGGGGGGGAGGGAGGGGGGGAGGGGAGGGATGGGGGATGGGGAGGGGAGAGGGGGGGGGAGGGAGAGGGAGGAGGATGGGGGATGGGAGGGAGGGAGGGGAGGGGGGATGAGGGAGAGGAGATGGGGAGGAGGGAGGGGAGGGGGGGATGGGAGGGGGGATGGGGCTGATGGGGGGGAGAGGGAGGGATGGGATGGAGAGGAGGGGGGGGGAGGATGGGGGGGAGAGGGGGGGGGGCTGATGGGAGGGGAGGGGGGGAGGGGGGGAGGGAGGAGGAGGGGGGGGAGGAGGAGGGGAGGGAGGAGGAGGGATGGGGGGATGGGGGGGGAGGAGGGATGATGGAGAGGGAGGAGGGGGGGGGGGGGAGGAGGATGGGGCTGATGGGGAGGAGGGAGGAGGATGGGGGAGGGATGGGGGGGGAGGGGAGGGGGGGGAGGGGGGGAGGGATGGGGGGGGGGGGAGGGAGGGGGAGGGATGGGGGAGGAGAGGGAGAGGGGGGGATGGGGGGGAGATGGGGGAGGAGGATGGGGGGGGAGAGGGGGATGGGGGAGGGAGAGGAGAGGATGATGGGGGAGGAGGGATGGGGAGGGGGAGGGGAGGGGGGAGGGAGGGGAGGAGGGGGGGAGGGGGGGAGGGGGATGGGGGGGATGGGGGGGGAGGGGAGGGAGGGGGGGAGGGAGGGGGATGGAGAGGGAGGGGGGGAGGGAGGGGGGGGATGGGGGGGAGGGGGGGGGGATGGGAGGAGGGAGGGGGGGGGAGGGAGGGAGGGGATGGGGAGGGGGGGAGGGATGGGGGGGGGGGGAGGGAGGGAGGGATGGGGGGAGGGAGGAGGGGGAGGATGGGGTGGGGGGGGATGAGGGGGAGGATGGGGGGGGGAGGAGGAGGAGGGGGGGAGGGTGGGGATGGAGGGGGATGGGGGGGAGGGAGAGAGGGGGGAGGATGGGGAGGGGAGGATGGCGGAGGGGGGAGGGGGGGGATGGGAGGAGGAGGGGGTGGGGAGAGGGGAGGGAGGAGGATGGGGGGGAGGGGGATGGGATGGGGGGAGGGGGGGGGGGGGGGGGGGGGGGGGGGGGGGGGGGGGGGGGGGGGGGGGGGGGGGGGGGGGGGGGGGGGGGGGGGGGGGGGGGGGGGGGGGGAGGGGGGGGGGGGGGGGGGGGGGGGGGGGAGGGAGGGGGGGGGGAGGGAGGGGGGAGGGGATGGAGGGGATGGAGGAGGGGGGGGGATGGGGATGGGGGGGAGGAGAGGGGAGGAGAGGAGGAGGGGGGATGGGGAGAGGGAGGAGGGGGGGGGAGGGGGGGCTGATGGAGGAGAGGAGAGGATGGGGCTGATGGAGAGGGGGGGAGGAGGATGGGGCTGATGGGAGAGGGAGGGGGATGGGAGAGGAGGGAGAGGGGAGAGGGAGGATGGGGATGGAGAGAGGAGAGGATGGGGATGGGGAGGGGAGAGGAGAGGATGGGGCTGATGGAGAGGAGAGGAGGGATGGATGGGAGAGGGAGGAGGAGAGGATGGGGCTGATGGAGAGGAGAGGAGAGGATGGGGCTGATGGGAGGAGAGGAGCTTTTTTCAGCTGCAGACGGAGCCGGGAAGGACCGGAACTCCAAGTTTGAGGAGCAGGAAACTGGTGCTTTGATTTGGAAAAGTTCGGAGACCCCTGATTTAGGACAAACCTGTTCAACCTGCTGGTTGCCAAGGCAAGGGTCATGTGATCCGTACTGAGACAAGGTCATCCAGTGCCCCCCCCCCCCCCCCCCGCTTCATTATATGCAAGCTTAAGGGAGGAAGAAGCAGTGATGCTGACTGGCTGGTCCAACAAGATTTTCCAGCTGCGGTCACATGACCAAATGCCTCGGCACAGATCACCTGACTGAGCGCAGGATTCACGTGACATGAGGCTTATTATCAAAATGATTCATCCTTCAGCCTTTTAACATTCTAATAGTAAAATGAAGCTGTATGAACAGTAGAGGACCACCTGTCAGGGCAAACATGTAGATATTTGACACTTGTAGATATTTGACACTAATGCCGCGTACACACGTTCAGACTTTGACTTTGCATCCTCCGGGACTGTGACATCACAAGGGGGCGGGGTCACCATGTGACATGAGCATGTGACCCTGTCCCCTTGTCCCTATATAAGTCCCAGCACAGCGCGGCTCTGCCGGTCCGGACAGAGAGCGACGGGTCAACATCGGAGAAGAAGAAGAAGAAGAAGGCGGCGCGGAAAACGTCGACCGCGGCAAGAACAGAAGAGACCCCGGAAGACGGCGTCCACGACGAAGAAGGTAGCCGGCCTCCTCCACTCGTGAAAGAGCTAGGTAAAAGAGCAGAAGAGAGCGGAGGAGTCCGGCGAGAAGACCCCCAAGACGGAAGAAGACCACCCGGAGCAGTGCAATAAAATATTTTTTCAAAAGTGTGGGTGTGTTTTTTACTTTACATTTTACACCTTAGGTGATGGGTAGGGGTACATCGTACCCCATACTCATTCACATAGGGTGGGGGGCGGTATCTGGGGGGCCCCCTTATAAAAGGGGGCTCCCAGATTCCGATAAGCCCCCGCCCGCAGACCCTGACAACCAACGGCCAGGGTTGTCGGGAAGAGGCCCTTGTCCTCATCAACATGGGGACAAGGTGCTTTGGGGGTGGGGGGGCACGGCCCCCCTTTTCCCAGGGCACCCCCCATGTTGAGGGCACGTTGCCTGGTATGGCTCAGGAGTGGGGGGGGGCGCTCGCTCGTCCCACCCCTTTCCTGGCCTGCCAGGCTGCGTGCTCGGAATAAGGGTCTGAGATGGATTTGGGGGGGACCCCCACGCGTTTTTCGGCGTGGGGAGTCCCTTTAAATCCATGCCAGGTGACGGGGCTAGCGCGGCGGCATTTACTGCCTACTCTAGCTCCGTCTACCTGAAGTCACGTGCTAAATGAACGGACTTTCCGACGAGCGGCAAGTCCGTTCATTTCATAAGTCCGGCGGACTAGCCTACTAACGGCGGGATTGTCCGCGGACTGCCAAGTCCAGCGGACAATTTTAAAACAAAACTTAAAACCTAGTCCGCCGGACTTTTGGCGCCAAAAAGTCCGCCGGCGCCCACACACGAGGGGATTGTCCGGTGGACTTGAGTCCAGCGGATAATCCTGCGGGATAGTCCCTTCGTGTGTACGCGGCATTATAGATATTTGACACTTATAGATATTTGACACGTGTAGATATTTGACACTTATAGATATTTGACACGTGTAGATATTTGATGGGGATATCTCTGACAACTTTTCTTGGACACAAAATAATAATATTATATAGAGACGGTAACAGTTCTGGTTGTCAGCCGTGTGATTTCCTCTCTTGTTCTCTCCAGATGTTCGCCAACGGGACAGATTTGTGTGAAAGCTCCTGGGGGTCCTCATTCGTGGTCAGCACCTCTCCGTGCCGATGTCTGGACATGACGGAGATAGACGCCAAGGTCATCACATACATACTGGAGGGCGAGCACTCAGAGGAGAGTGGAGAGGAGCAGACCTGTAAGCCCCGCCTACAGGGCCCCCCTGGCAAGAAGGGGTCCGACCAGGACGATGAAGACGACTGAGTGCATCATAGGCCATCGTGGTGTATTTCCATTTATAGTGATAGTCAATGTGGATACTCCCAGCTCGGCAATGTACACCCAGACTGTGACAGGCGGTGGGGAAATGACTGGACAATCCTGATTGATGAACCTGCCGTTGTTGACGTGGCACGTCTTGCTCCCCCTGGTGGTCCCTGGGTTTATTCTGCTCCTCTGAAGGCCCTTCACTGACCTTCTCTGTGGCTGAATGAACCTGGAAGAGCTCTGAGCACAGAAGATCAGACTGAGGGCTCTGTGTCCCCAATCTGCACTAGAAGCTGAGGAGGGATCATCAGTCTAATGTCTGCATAAAGAGTACCTGTCACTGTTATCACATAGGAGACCTGTCAATAAAATGAATAAAAATATATAATTCAGTATAACTAGACTTGTATGTACCTAATAGACCACCATAGAGATTCAAAGGATGAATGGTAATAATGTAACACCGATTAATTATTATAAATAATTACCTGTAAATAATTCATATTTGTTATTGATGGTCACCTTTGATGTAACATTGTAGACACCCCTCCAATATCTCCTGCAGATCTATGATCTGGGAAATATATTGAGAATTCCCCGTTGTTCCACTACAGGAATCAGCAACAACTGAATGGAAATAATGATATTGTATCAAATCACGAGGGCATTTTAGTCTATTGTGCAGAGGGTATCCATGGCCAAAATCGCAATGTCCTGAATATACAAAACCCCTACTTGCTCCCGGGTCTGTACACCCGCTGTGCCCATTATGAGGGGTTCCCACCATCCCTGTGCTGAGTTCCCAGGTCTGTACACCCGCTGTGCCCATTATGAGGGGTTCCCACCATCCCTGTGCTGAGCTCCCGGGTCTGTACACCCGCTGTGCCCATTATGAGGGGTTCTCACCATCCCTGTGCGAGTTCCCGGGTCTGTACACCCGCTGTGCCCATTATGAGGGGTTCCCAACCATCCCTGTGCTGAGTTCCTGGGTCTGTACACCGCTGTGCCCATTATGAGGGGTTCCCACCATCCCTGTGCTGAGTTCCTGGGTCTGTACACCCGCTGTGCCCATTATGAGGGGTTCCCACCATCCCTGTGCTGAGTTCCCGGGTCTGTACAACCGCTGTGCCCATTATGAGGGGTTCCCACCATCCCTGTGCTGAGTTCCCGGGTCTGTACACCCGCTGTGCCCATTATGAGGGGTTCCCACCATCCCTGTGCTGAGTTCCCGGGTCTGTACACCCGCTGTGCCCATTATGAGGGGTTCCCACCATCCCTGTGCTGAGTTCCTGGGTCTGTACACCCGCTGTGCCCATTATGATGGGTTCCCACCATCCCTGTGCTGAGTTCCCGGGTCTGTACACCCACTGTGCCCATTATGAGGGGTTCCCACCATCCCTGTGCTGAGTTCCCGGGTCTGTACACCCGCTGTGCCCATTATGAGGGGTTCCCACCATCCCTGTGCTGAGTTCCCAGGTCTGTACACCCGCTGTGCCCATTATGAGGGGTTCCCACCATCCCTGTGCTGAGTTCCCAGGTCTGTACACCCGCTGTGCCCATTATGAGGGGTTCCCACCATCCCTGTGCTGAGTTCCCGGGTCTGTACACCCGCTGTGCCCATTATGAGGGGTTCCCACCATCCCTGTGCTGAGTTCCCGGGTCTGTACACCCGCTGTGCCCATTATGAGGGGTTCCCACCATCCCTGTGCTGAGTTCCCGGGTCTGTACACCCGCTGTGCCCATTATGAGGGGTTCCCACCATCCCTGTGCTGAGTTCCCGGGTCTGTACACCTGCTGTGCCCATTATGAGGGGTTCCCACCATCCCTGTGCTGAGTTCTCAGGTCTGTACACCCGCTGTGCCCATTATGAGGGGTTCCCACCATCCCTGTGCTGAGTTCCCGGGTCTGTACACCCGCTGTGCCCATTATGAGGGGTTCCCACCATCCCTGTGCTGAGTTCCGGGTCTGTACACCCGCTGTGCCCATTATGAGGGGTTCCCACCATCCCTGTGCTGAGTTCCCGGGTCTGTACACCCGCTGTGCCCATTATGAGGAGTTCCCACCATCCCTGTGCTGAGTTCCCGGGTCTGCAAAGGACATGCTGATTGGAGGAGAGAGCAGAGTCACATCGTTCTGCTGCTTTTTCTTCACTGGCCAGTCACAGGCTGTAAGTGAAAGTGAAACTGTAGCAGTTAAAGATCAGAACCCCTCCTCTGCCAAACAGGACTGTGCTGCATAAAGTAACTCTGGGACTGTAGCGCCATCCGGTGATCTTACAGGTCAGATACAAGTTTATGGAAATGTGAAGTCAAATGAAAACTGCGCAAACAGCCGACACGTTTCAGGATTTAAGCCACGCCCCTTCACCAGGTCCTGATCGATAGGAGATGATGGATGAGTCTCAGTAAATCCAAAAAAACAACCCCCTCCCCCCTCATTATAATAATCTGTATACAAAATATCTGCAACATTGTTGCCTTTTCTTATACATTGAATCCACTGTATATGAAAAGACTTGATCCTGCCAGGAACTTTCTCTTTCTTGTTAGTGGTGGAACGATCTGCAGGCTCATCCGCCCTCTGCAGCGTTGTCACCGCTTGTGCGCCTTTCTTATAAAATAAATAATAATAAAAAAATATAAAGCTCCCCCCCCCACGCTCAAGCGCAGAAGCGAACGCATACGTAGGAGGAGGACGTGATGGAGGATAAGGAATGTAATGGAGAACGAAGGATGTGAAGGAAGATGGAGAAGGTAATGGAGGATGAAGGATGTGATGGAGAATAAGGAATGTAATGGAGGACAAAGGATGTGATGAGGATGGAGGATGTGATGGAGGATGTGATGGAGGATGTGATGGAGGCATTGGAGGATGTGATGGAGGATAAGGAATGTAATGGAGAATGGAGGCTGTGATGGAGGAAGGATGAAAGATGTGATGGAAGATGGAGAAGGTGATGGAGGATGTGATGGAGGATGTGATGGAGCATAAGGAATGTAATGGAGGACAAAGGATTTGATGAGGATGGAGAATGTGATGGGGGCATTGGAGGATGTGATGGAGGCATTGGAGGATGTGATGGAGGATAAGGAATGTAATAGAGACCGGAGGATGTGATGGAGGACAGAGGATGTGATGGAGGACGAAGGATGAAATGGAGGCATTGGAGCATGTGATGGAGGATGTGATGGAGGCATTGGAGGATAAGGAATGTAATGGAGGATGGAGGATGTGATGGAGGATGGAGGATGTGATGGAGGCATTGGACCATGTGATGGAGGATGTGATGGAGGCATTGGAGGATAAGGAATGTAATGGAGGACGGAGGATGTGATGGAGGCTGTGATGGAGGAAGGATGAAAGATGTGATGGAATATGGAGAAGGTGATGGAGGATGTGATGGAGGATAAGGAATGTAATAGAGAATGAAGGATGTTAAGGTAATGGAGGATGTGATGGAGGATGTGATGGAGGCATTGGAGGATGTGATGGAGGATAAGGAATGTAATGGAGGATGGAGGCTGTGATGGAGGAAGGATGAAAGATGTGATGGAAGATGGAGAAGGTGATGGAGGATGTGATGGAGCATAAGAAATGTAATGGAGGACAACGGATTTGATGAGGATGGAGAATGTGATGGGGGCATTGGAGGATGTGATGGAGGCATTGGAGCATGTGATGGAGGATGTGATGGAGGCATTGGAGGAAAAGGAATGTAATGGAGGACGGAGGATGTGATGGAGGATGGAGGATGTAATGGAGGCACTGGACCATGTGATGGAGGATGTGATGGAGGCATTGGAGGATAAGGAATGTAATGGAGGACGGAGGATGTGATGGAGGATAAGGAATGTAATGGAGGACGGAGGATGTGATGGAGGCTGTGATGGAGGAAGGATGAAAGATGTGATGGAATATGGAGAAGGTGATGGAGGATGTGATGGAGGATAAGGAATGTAATAGAGAATGAAGGATGTTAAGGTAATGGAGGATGTGATGGAGGATGTGATGGAGGCATTGGAGGATGTGATGGAGGATAAGGAATGTAATGGAGGATGGAGGATGTGATGGAGGAAGGATGAAAGATGTGATGGAAGATGGAGAAGGTGATGGAGGATGTGATGGAGGATGTGATGGAGCATAAGAAATGTAATGGAGGACAAAGGATTTGATGAGGATGGAGAATGTGATGGGGGCATTGGAGGATGTGATGGAGGCATTGGAGGATGTGATGGAGGATAAGGAATGTAATGGAGACCGGAGGATGTGATGGAGGACAGAGGATGTGATGGAGGACGGAGGATGTAATGGAGGCATTGGAGCATGTGATGGAGGATGTGATGGAGGCATTGGAGGATAAGGAATGTAATGAATGACGGAGGATGTGATGGAGGGTGTGATGGAGGAAGGATGAAATATGTGATGGAGGATGTGATGGAGTATAAGGAATGTAACGAAGGATGTGAAGGAAGATGGAGAAGGTGATGGAGGATGTGATGGAGTATAAGGAATGTAATGGAGGACGGAGGATGTGATGGAGGATGTAATGGAGGCATTGGAGCATGTGATGGAGGATGTGATGGAGGCATTGGAGGATAAGGAATGTAATGGAGGACGGAGGATGTGATGGAGGAAGGATGAAAGATGTGATGGAAGATGGAGAAGGTGATGGAGGATGTGATGGAGGATACGGAATGTAATGGAGAATGAAGGATGTGAAGGAAGATGGAGAAGGTAATGGAGGATGTGATGGAGGATGTGAATTTATTTGTAGATCGATTTTGCCGGTTTTATTTCTACCTCATTCCAAATTGTTACAAATGATATAATAAGCATTTATTTTCTTTTTTTTAATTGTACAAAATAAAAATGTAATTTACAAAAAAAAGAAAAAGGAAAATGATTGGAAGACGACACGCGCGCGTCACATCGGACACTTTGTGAGAATCCCTGCGACAGACTCCGGTCGGTTTGGACACATCGATGGCTCTCTGGCTCCACCTGCTGGGGAATGAGATCTGATACATGCTGGAAATAACGATTGATTCTACATCATCTAAACTTCACATTACTTTTGGCATCGATCACATGTGGTGTGGAGTGGCCGCCCGCTCTGCTGGGGGTTCTCCCGCCATTTCCAGTGGTGACGCTTTCTGTGGTTGGACCCACCGACACACAACGACACACCAATGGCGGTAAATGGGATTTATTAAAAACATCAACAAGCCCCGGAGAAAGGAATTGGTGAACAGGATTGACAATAGTGAATGTGATGACACAATTACACAGTTTCATATTGAAGTTGATGATCCAATCGGCAGTAAAAAAAAATCCTTCCTGATCCCTCAGGAGGCAGATATACCCCATCAATTACCCCCCCCCCCCCCCGGTGTTCTTACCTATAAATATTACTAGATTTTTTAGATTTATGAATACATTCAGCACTTTCTCCTGAACTGGCCAGAACTATTTATGACGAAGTCTATTCCACATTTTCACAGCTCTTACTGTAAAGAAGGGAGGTTCCTCCAGATGTGAGGAGTGCCCCCTTGTCCTCTGGCAGTGCAGTGCTCAATGTAAACACTATTTATCCAGGTTTGAGACTTAAGCTGGATGTCAACCAGGGAGAACCAGGGAGAAGGGTTAGTAGGGTGGGATAGAAGTGGCACAAATGATGGGCGTGGCTAAATTGTTTAAAGGGAGTGGCTTAACCCACCATAAAGCGGAGGACATAAAGCAGTGCAGGGCCAGGAGTAAGTAACACACAGAGTGCAGGGGTTAGGAGAGTGTAACGTATACAGTACAGGAGGTCAGAAGTACATAACACACAGTACAGGGGTCAGGAGTACATAATGTACAGAGTGCAGGGACAGGAGTACATAACACGCAGAGGGAAGGGGGCAGGAGTGCATAACGTACAGAGTTAATGAGTCAGGAGTATATACCCTACAGAGAGCAGGGGTTAGGAGAGTGTAATGTTTAGAGTGCAGGGGTCAGGAGTGCCCTAATATACAGACTGCAGGGGTCAGAAGTACATAACTTATAGAGTGCAGGGGTCAGGAGTACATAATGTACATAGTACAGTGGTCAGGAGTGCCTAATACACAGAGTGCAGGGGTCAGGAGTACATAATAGATAGTGTGCAGGGGTCAGGAGTAAATAATGCACAGAGTGCAGGTGTCCGGAATAGATAACGTACAAAGCGCAGGGGACAGGAGTACATAAGGCACAGAGTGCATGGGTCAGGAGTAGATCATATACAGAGTGCAGGGGTCAGAAGTACATAACGTAAAGAGTGCAGGGGTCAGGAGTAGATCATACACAGAGTGCAGGGGTCAGGAGTAGATAATACAGAGTGCAGGGGTCAGAAGTACATAACGTAAAGAGTGCAGGGGTCAGGAGTAGATCATACACAGAGTGCAGGGGTCAGGAGTACATAACGTAAAGAGTGCAGGGGGACAGGAGTAGATCATACACAGAGCGCAGGGGTCAGGAGTAGATAATACAGAGCGCAGGGGTGATGAGTAAGTAATGCACAGAGTGCCTCCCAAGGAAAATTATCCCCTCTTTCTAATACAACCCCCCCCCCCCCACCCCTCATGGCAAAACCACCTCCACCACAAATCCCCCCTCCCTCCCTGAATTGTACTCCTGCAACTTTGGCATTGTCTTCCATCTGCTATTCAGCTAAGCGGTGACCTGGGGGTGGAGAAGCGGTGACCTGGGGGTGGAGAAGCGATGACCTGGGGGTGGAGAAGCGGTGACCTGGGGGTGGAGAAGCGGTGACCTGGGGGTGGAGAAGCGGTGACCAGGGGGTGGAGAAGCGGTGACCTGGGGGTGGAGAAGCAGTGACCTGGGGGTGGAGAAGCGGTGACCTGGGGGTGGAGAATCGGTGACCTGGGGGTGGAGAAGCGGTGACCTGCAGGTGGAGAAGCGCAGTGACCTGGGGGTGGAGAAGCGGTGACCTGGGGGTGGAGAAGCGGTGACCTCGGGGTGGAGAAGCGGTGACCTGGGGGTGGAAGAGCGGGGGTGACCTGGGGGTGGAGAAGCGGTGACCTGGGGGTGGAGAAGCGGTGACCTGGGGATGGAGAAGCGGTGACCTGAGTGTGGAGAAGCGGTGACCTGGCGGTGGAGAAGCGGTGAACTGGAGGTGGAGAAGCAGTGACCTGGGGGTGGAGAAGCGGTGACCTGGGGGTGGAGAAGCGGTGACCTGGGGTAGAGAAGCGGTGACCTCGGGGTGGAGAAGCGGTGACCTCGGGGTGGAGAAGATGGGTGACCTGGGGGTGGAGAAGCGGTGACCTGAGGGTGGAGAAGCGATGACCTGGGGGTGGAGAAGCGGTGACCTAGGGGTGGAAAAGCGGTGACCTGGGGGTGGAGAAGCGGTGACCTGGGGTGGAGACGCGGTGACCTCGGGGGTGGAGAAGCGGTGACCTGGGGTGGAGAAGCGGTGACCTGGGGGTGGAGAAGAAGCGGTGACCTGGGGGTAGAGAAGCGTGACCTGGGGGTGGAGAAGCGGTGACCTGGGGGTGGAGAAGCGGTGACCTGGGGGTGGAGAAGCGGTGCCTGGGGGTGGAGAAGCGGTGACCTCGGGGTGGAGAAGCGGTGCCTGGGGGTGGAGAATGATGGAGTTTCTGGCCTAGGTCGCGGTCGGCCCACCACCTATCAGACCCGGAGCATAGAGCCAAGGAATGTGCCCTGAGACTCCTCCCCGGCTCTGTTCTCCGGGTCTGACGGGTGGGGGGCAGGGCGGCGGGCTGAAACAGAGGCCAGCAATTGGCACCTTCCGGGGACGATTATTGGCTGGGGGGGCAGAACCCCCAGAAGGGGGGCGGATGACAACCTTATTCTATATGCAGAGCCAGGAAATTCGATCTTTTCCTCTATTTCTCTTTACATTTGTAATTTATAAAGCAAAGATTGGAATGGAGGGATGGAAGCGATCGACGTATGAGGGGGGTCAGTGATTGGAAGACCTAGAAGAGGCCCTGACGGAAGCTGCCCTATTACAATCCATGTAGTCTGTCTCCCCATAAATAATAATGTAATATCCTGATGTTTTCATCCCTGGATTGTGATCGTTCCAGTCTCTGTGTGACCTCGGCGTCGCGCATGCGCGGGGATCATCTTACATGGCACGAGAGCGGTAAACAAGCCGCATGAAGCCGCTTTGGCCCTGGCAGCGGGTTTGTCACTATGCTGCCACATTCTGGAGAATCGCAGCTGCTAACCAGGAGCTTAATCTGCCATTTGCTGGGTGCGATGGACGGGATATCCCGGGGCTCAGGGGCCCAACCAGCTGGATACCATCGGGGGCCAATAATTGCTAATGGATTACGCCTCATTCTAACAAAGCTGTAAGTGTCTGTTCCTTCCACCCACTCATGACCCCTGATAATAGGGCGGGGGGGAGGATTATAGATCCCATTATAGCAAAATACAACTTCAAACCTCCACAAGGTGGCAGTAGAGACTGATTTCCCGGACATTAGGAGCCCATCGTTTCCGCATTGTGGTGATGTGTGCTTATGATGAATGGTAAGCGATCGAAGTGCATTGCGGTGACTTGTGTTACAACAAAAGAGCCCTGGGTGATTTTCACTGTATTATGGCGCGCTGGCAGCCCATTCATTTCCAATCAGCTGCCTTAACCACCTGCCCACTGGGCACTTAAACCCTTTTCCTGCCCAGACCAATTTTCAGCTTTCGGTGCTCTCACACTTTGAATGACAATTACTCAGTCATGCAACACTGTACCCAAATGAATTTTGTGTCCTTTTTTTCACACAAATACAGCTTTCTTTTGGTGGTATTTAATCACCGCTGGGTTTTTTTTATTTTTTGCGCTATAAATCAAAAAATACTGAAAATTCGGTAAAAAAAAAAAAAAAAAAAAAAAATTCTTTGTTTCTAATAAAAATTATTGCAGGGTATTGGCGAGTATTGGCAGAGTATTGGCGAGTATTGGCAGAGTATTGGCGAGTATTGGCAGAGTATTGGCAGAGTATTGGCGAGTATTGGCGAAGTATTACAGTGTTGCACAGTATTGGTAGAGCATTGCACAGTGGTTGCAGAGCATTGCAGTGGTGGCAGAGCATTGCAGTGGTGGCAGAGCATTGCACAGTGGTGGCAGAGCATTGCCACAGTGGTGGCAGAGCATTGCACAGTGGTGGCAGAGAATTGCACAGTGGTGGCAGAGCATTGCACAGTGGTGGCAGAGCATTGCACAGTGGTGCAGAGCATTGCACAGTGGTGGCAGAGCATTGCACAGTGGTGGCAGTGTATTGCACAGTGGTGGCAGAGCATTGCACAGTGGTGGCAGAGCATTGCACAGTGGTGGCAGAGCATTGCACAGTGGTGGCAGAGTATTGCACAGTGGTGGCAGAGCATTGCACAGTGGTGGCAGAGCATTGCACAGTGGTTGCAGAGCATTGCACAGTGGTGGCAGAGCATTGCACAGTGGTGGCAGTGTATTGCACAGCATTGCACAGTGGTGGCAGTGTATTGACCAGCGCTGTGGGCACTACACATCCAGCCCACAGCGCTGGTCCCGTCTCTCCCCCTCTCCGCTTCTCCCTTCTCTGTACCGATTGGTACAGAGAGGGGAGGGAGGAACCGGCGTCATGACGTGACGCCGGTTTGTGTACATGTGATCGCTCCGTCATTTGACGGAGCGATCACGTGGTAAACGGCCGCTATCAGCGACTGTTTACCGTGATCCGTGACCCGGCGGTCACGGATGTTCCCGAGTGCGCGCCCCAGGGGGCACGCGGGAGCAAGTTTCTGGGAGGACGTCCGTAGGACGTCCACTCAGGAAAACCCGACCGCGCTGTAGACGTCTTTCGACTATAGCGCGGTCGGCATGTGGTTAACCGCTTGCCTATCGGGCACTTTCACCCCCCTTCCTGCCCAGGACAAGTTTCTGCTTTCAGCGCTGTCGCACTTTAAATAACAATAGCGCGGTCATGTAACACTGTACCCATATGGAATTTTTATCAATTTTTTTTCACACAAATAAAGCTTTCTTTTGGTGGTATTTAACCACTTTCAGCCCCGGACCTTTTTGCGTTTTGGCACTGCATCGCTTTAACTGACAATTGCGCGGTCGTGCGATGTGGCTCCCAAACAAAATTGACGTCCTTTTTTTCCCACAATTAGAGCTTTCTTTTGGTGGTATTTGATCGCCCCTGCGGTTTTTATTTTTTGCGCTATAAACAAAAAATGAGCGACAATTTTGGAAAAAACACATTATTTTTTACTTTTGCTATAATATCCCCCAAAAATATAAAATATATAAAAAAACAAAAGTTTATTTTTTTTTCCTCAGTTTAGGCCGATACATATTTTTGTTAAAAAAAATCGCAATAAGCGATTATTGATTGGTTTGCGCAAAAGTTATAGCATTTACAAAATAGGGGATAGTTTTTATGGCATTTTTATTAATATTTTTTATTTTACTAGTAATTACGGCGATCAGCGATTTTTATTGTGACTGCGACATTATGGCGGACACATAGGACAATTTTTGGGACCATTGTCATTTTTACAGCGATCGGTGCGATTAAATTGCACTGATTACTGTAAAAATGACACTGGCATTGAAGGGGTTAACCACTAGGGGGCGGGGAGGGGTTAAGTGTGTGCTAGGGATGTGTTCTAACTGTCAGGGGGAGGGGCTGTGTGTTACACAACACTGATCAGCTCTCCCGATTACAGGGAGAGCTGATCAGTGACACTGTCACTAGGCAGAACGGGGAGATGCTTGTTTACATCAGCATCTCCCCGTTCTGACTCTCCATGAGACGTTTGCGGGTATCCCGCGGCGATCGAATCCACGGTATCCAGCGACGATCAAGTCCGCAGGTATCCAGCGGCGATCGAGTCTGCGGGACCCGCGACCCGACTCACGGAGCTCACCGCGGGCATGCGCTGCCGGCGGCGAGCACGAGAATGGCACGGCAGCAAATTCAGAGGGACGTACCATTCTACCGACGTTGGAATTCTGCCGACGTACATCTGTGTGCGCCGGTCGTAAAGTGGTTAATCACCACGTTTTTTTTTTATTTTTTACAAAGAAAAAAGACCAAACATTTGGAAAAAATAAAAGTTTTTTCGTAGTTTCTGTCAGTAAATTTTGTAAATAGGAAATTTTTTTCCTTCACTGATGTGTGCTGATGAGGTGGCACTGATGAGGGGCACTGATAGGCACTGATAGGTGGTACTGATATGCGGCACTAATAGGCAGCACTAATGGCCACTGATAGGTGGCACTGGTGGGCACTGATAGGTAGCACTGATGGGCACTGATAGGCAGCACTGGTGGGCAATGAAAAGTGGCACGGATAGGCGGAACTGATGGGCAGCATTGATGAGCAGGCACTAATGGGCACTGAAAGGCAGCACTGACTGGCATCACTAATAGGCATGGATGGGCACTGATTGGTGTCACAGATGGGCACTGCTGGGGCTTCACTGTAATCAGCGCCCTGATTACCTATATTGGTCTCCCCTGCTAGGAGATGTCGCTGATTGGCTCTCCTCTCCTAACACTCTGGCAGTGTGAGGCGAGGAGAGCCGATCAATGGCACTTCCTTGTTTACACGTGACCAGCTGTGATTGGACACACCCGATCACATGGGTAAAGAAGCCGCGCCACAGACTCTTTACCGAGATTGGGGGTTGCACCATGTCCTGGGAACATGGTGTGACCGTGATCGTCGTGCTGTGCGTCCCCGCGGGTGCGCGAGAGGGCCTCACCGCTCCACATTTGACGGTGGGCGGGAAGTGGTTAAATTGGAACTAAACTCCTCCCACCCCATGTTTTTTTTTTTTTTTTTTTTTTTTTCCTTTACATGTATTGCTTTGAAAAGCACAGAATCACCTGCAGAGCAAATCCAGTGTTGTCCCACTATGATCCACTGTTCAGGTGTCACACAGCGAGTCCCACTGTGCCATCATGATCCTCTTTAGCTTGCTGCCTCTTGCGGGTGTAAGAAGCCAGCTCCAATGACGTGCCAGTCCCACCTCCAGCCTACCCTCTGGACTGCCCCAGCAGCCGCTCTGTGTGCTGATCCTGCAGCCTCCTGGGAGATGTGATATAAGTATCCCAGGAGGCTGCAGGACCTGGTACATAGGCCAGAATGGTGTTGGTGAGGGGGGGGGGGCAAGGCTAACAATTACAACATTACAGTGCAACTTGATGCGACTCTGGATGAGTGCAACTTTGTTGCGACTTTGGCTTTGACCAATGATAACATACATGGTGTGAACCATTTCCTTTTCCTGCTGCAGTGATGGCTAGGGTTAGGGTTATGGTTATAGAGAGGCTTATGGCTAAAGTTAGGGCTAGGCAAAGGTGAAGGTTATGGTTAGGGTTAAACTAGGGTTAAGGTTATGGCTAGAGCCATGGATAGGGTTAGGGTTATGGCAAGGGTTTAGGGTTAGGCCAGGGTTATGGCTAGGGTTAGGGCTAGGATTAGGGTTATGGTAAAGGTTAGGCTAGGGTTCGGGTTATGGCTAGGGTTCAGGTTATGGCTAGGGTTTGGCTAATGGCTAGGGTTAGGCTAGCGTTAGTGTTATGGGTAAGGTTAAGGCTAGGGATAGGGTTAAGGCTAGGGTTAGAGTTATAGCTAGGGTTAGGGTTAAGGCTAGAGTTAAGCTAGGGTTAGAGTTATGGCTAGTGTTATGGCTAGGGTTAGGATAGGGTTAGTTATGGCTAGGGTTAGGATAGGGTTAGAGTTATGGCTAGGGTTAGACTAGAGTTAGGATTATGGCTAGGGTTAGCGTTATGGCTAGGATTAGAGTTAGCTAGGGTTATGGCTATGGTTAGAGTTATGGCTAGGGCTAGAGTTATGGCTAGGGTTAGGGTTATTGCTACAGTTAGAGTTATGGCTAGAGTTAGACTAGGGTTAGGATTATGGCTAGGGTTAGACTAGAGTTAGGATTATGGCTAGGGTTAGACTAGAGTTAGGATTATGGCTAGGGTTAGCGTTATGGCTAGGGTTAGACTAGGGTTAGGATTATGGCTAGGGTTAGAGTTATAGCTAAGGTTAGACTAGGGTTAGGGTAAGACTAGGGCTAGGATTATGGCTAGGGTTAGGATTATGGCTAGGGTTAGGCTAAGGTTAGCATTATGGCTAGGGTTAGATATATGGCTGGGGTTAGACTAGGGTTAGGATTAAGACTAGGGTTATGACTAGGGTTAGAGTTATGGCTAGGGTTAAGGTAATGGCTAGGGTTAGACTAGGGTTAGGATTAGGGCTAGGGTTAGAGTTATGGCTAGGGTTAGACTAGGGTTAGGATTATGGCTAGGGTTAGAGTTATGGCTAGGGTTAGACTAGTGTTAGAGTTATGGCTAGGGTTAGACTAGGGTTAGAGTTATGGCTAGGGTTAAGCTAAGGTTAGAGTTATGGCTAGAGTTAACATTATGGCTACGGTTAGGCTTGGGTTAGCGTTATGGCTTAAGTTAGACTAGGGTTAGGGTTATGGCTAGGGTTAAGGTTATGGCTAGGGTTAGACTAGGGTTAGGATTAGGGCTAGGGTTAGACTAGGGCTAGGGTTAGACTAGGGCTAGGGTTAGGTTTAGACTAGGGTTAGGGTTATGGCTAGGGTTAGACTAGGGTTAGGGTTATGGCTAGGGTTAGACTAGGGTTAGACTAGGGTTAGGGTTATGGCTAAAGTTAGACTAGGGTTAGGGTTATGGCTAGGGTTAGACTAGGGTTCCACTTATGGATAGGGTTAGGATTAAGACTAGGCTTATGGCTAGGGTTAGAGTTATGACTAGGGTTAAGATTATGGCTAGGGTTAAGGTTATAGCTAGGGTTAGACAAGGGTTAGGATTAGGGCTAGGGTTAGACTAGGGTTAGGATTAGGGCTAGAGTTAGGCTAGGGTTAGCGTTATGGCTAGAATTAGACTAGGGTTAGAACTATGGCTAGGGTTATGGCTAGAGTTAGACTAGGGTTAGGATTAGGGTTAGGGTTATGGCTAGGGTTAGAGTTATGGCTTGGGTTAGACTAGAGCTAGGTTTAGACTAAAGTTAGGGTAAGGGTTAGACAAGGGTTAGGGTTATGGCTAGGGTTAGACTAGGATTACAGTTATGGCTAGGGTTAGACTATGGTTTGAATTATGGCTAGGGTTAGACTATGGTTAGAATTGTGGATCGGGTTAGACTAGGGTTAGGGTTATGACTATGGTTAGACTAGGGTTAGACTAGGGATAGAGTTATGGCTAGGGTTAGATTAGGGTTAGAGTTATGCCTAGGGTTAGGATTATGGCTACAGTTAGACTAGGGTTAGCGTTATGGCTAGGGTCAGGCTAGGGTTAGAGTTATGGCTGGGGTTTAACTAAGGTTAGGATTATGGCTAGGGTTAGGCTAGGTTTAGAGTTATGGCTAGGGTTAGACTAAGGTTAGGGTTAGACTAGGGCTAGGATTAGGGTTATGGTAAAGGTTAGGCTAGGGTTCGGGTTATGGCTAGGGTTCAGGTTATGGCTAGGGTTTGGCTAATGGGTTAGGTCTAGGGTTAGGTTTATGGCTAGGGCTAGAGTTATGGCTAGGGTTAGACTAGGGTTAGGATTATGGCTAGGTTTCGACTAGAGTTAGGATTATGGCTAGGGTTAGAGTTATGACTAGGGTTAGACTAGGGTTAAGGTTAGACTAGGGTTAGGGTTATGGCTAGGGATAGGATTATGGCTAGGGTTAGAGTTATGGCTAGGGTTAGACTAAGGTTAGGATTATGGCTAGGGTTAGGCTAGGGTTAGAGTTATGGCTAGGGTTAGACTAGGGTTAGGGTTAGAATAGGGTTGGAATTATGGCTAGGGTTAGTATTATGGCTAAGGTTAAGGTAGGGTTAAAGTTATGGCTACGGTTAGAGGTATTGCTATCGTTAGACTAGGGTTAGGATTAAGGCTAGGGTTATGGCTAGGGTTAGAGTTATGACTAGGGTTAGAATTATGGCTAGGGTAAGGATTATGGCTAGGGTTAGAGTTATGGCTAGGGTTAGACTAGGGTTAGGATTATGGCTAGGGTTAGGCTAGGGTTAGAGTTAGGGCTAGGGTTAGACTAGGGTTAGGATTATGGCTAGGGTTAGAGTTATGACTAGGGTTAGACTAGGGTTAGGGTTAGACTAGGGTTAGGATTATGGCTAGGGTTAGGATTATGGCTAGGGTTGAGGTAGGGCTAACGTTATGGCTACGGTTAGAGGTATTGCTAGCATTAGACTAGGGTTAGGATTAAGGCTATAAGGATTAAGGCTATATACGATCGCACTGCAACACAGAACACAAAGAGACCATTATTAATCCTTTTACTGCCACAGTCCACACAAAATATTGACACTTTGGGCCCTAATCGGACATTTTCACTTAGGGGTGTACTGACTTTTGTTGCCAGCGGTTTAGACATTAATGGCTGTGTGTTGAGTTATTTTGAGGGGACAGAAAATTTACACTGTTATACAAGTTACATAGTATTACATTGTAGGTGAGGTCGAAAAAGACACAAGTCCATCAAGTCCAACCTATGTGTGTGATTATATGTCAGTATTACATTATATATCCCTGTATGTTGCGGTCGTTGAGGTGCTTATCTAATCGTTTCTTGAAACTATCGATGCCCCCCGCTGAGACCACCGCCTGTGGAAGGGAATTCCACATCCTCACCGCTCTTACAGTAAAGAACCCTCTACACAGTTTAAGGTTAAACCTCTTTTCTTCTAATTTTAATGAGTGGCCACGAGTCTTGTTAAACTCCTTTCTGCGAAAAAGTTTTCTCCCTATTGTGGGGTCACCAGTCCGGTATTTATATATTGAAATCATATCCCCTCTCAAGCGTCTCTTCTCCAGAGAGAATAAGTTCAGTGCTCACAACCTTTCCTCATAACTAATATCCTCCAGACCCTTTATTAGCTTTGTTGCCCTTCTTTGTACTCGCTCCATTTCCAGTACATCCTTCCTGAGGACTGGTGCCCAGAACTGGACAGTATACTCCAGGTGCGGCCGGACCAGAGTCTTGTAGAGCGGGAGAATTATCGTTTTATCTCTGGAGTTGATCCCCCTTTTAATGCCAATATTCTGTTTGCTTTGTTAGCAGCAGCTTGGCATTGCATGGCATTGGTGAGCCTATCATCTACTAGGACCCCCAGGTCCTTCTCCACCCTAGATCCCCCCAGAGGTTCTCCCCCCAGTCCATAGATTGCGTTCAGATTTTTACCACCCAAATGCATTATTTTACATTTTTCCACCACCCCACCATGCCCCCATGCGACGTCATAAGGGGCGGGGTTACCAGATGACATCACCTGGTGACCACGCCCCATGCCTATATCAGTCGTTGCGCACCGCGCACACGGCATTACCTCGGGAGAGAGCGTTGTGTCAACATCGGAAGAAGACCGGAGGGAAGAAGACGACGGAGAAGAACGGGCCAACCCTAGCAAAAGAGCGGACAAAAGAGCAGAAGACACCGGAGAGCAGGAGAAGAACTGGAGAGCGGGAGAAGAGGCCAGAGAGAGCGGAGAAGTCGGAAGAGACCCCCCGGGCTGCCTAATAAATTACTTTAAAAACTGGTCTAGTGTGTTTTTTTTATTGACAATTTTTCCCCTGGGTGAATGGGTCGGGGTACGGTGTACCCCCTACTCATTCACATAGGGTGGGGGGCCGGGATCTGGGGCCCCCTTATTGAAGGGGGCTCCTGGATTCCGATAAGCCCCCCCTGCCCGCAGACCCCGACAACCAATGGCCAGGGTTGTCGGGAAGAGGCCCTTGACCTCATCAACATGGGGACAAGGTGCTTTGGGGTGGGCGGGGGGGGGGCGCAGGGGGTTGACAGCGTGAGGAGAAAAGAGCCAATCACCAACTTCTGTTGAAGGGACATCGGTCCCGAAGAGGAAGAGGCGAAGCTGCCTCATATGGGCCAGTGCCATTAATCAGTGCCCACCAGTACATAAGTGCCAGCAATCAGTGCCTATGCCCAGGAGTTCCACCTACCAATGTCCACCAGTGGTGCCAATCAGTGCCAGCTACCAGTGCCGATCAGTGGCCCATCACTGCCACCCATTAGTGCCCATCACTGCCACCCATCAGTGCCCTTCAGTGCCACCTATCAATGCTTTTTAGTGCCACTCATGAGTGCCCACCAGTGCCGCCTATTAGTTATGGCTAGGGTTTAGGTTTAGGATTATGGCTAGGGTTAAGGTTATGACTAGGGTTATACTAGGGTTAAGATTAGGGCTAGGGTTAGGGTTATGGCTAGGGTTAGAGTTATGGCTTGAGTTAGACTAGGGTTAGACTAGTGTTAGGGTTATGGCTAGAGTTAGACTAGGGCTAGGTTTAGACTAAGGTTAGGGTAAGGGTTAGACTAGGGTTAGGGTTATGGCTAGGGTTAGACTATGGTTTGAATTATGGATAGGGTGTGACTAGGGTTAGTATTGTGGATAGGGTTAGACTAGGGATAGAGTTATGGCTAGGGTTAGATTAGGGTTAGCGTTTTGGCTAGGGTTAGGATTGTGGCTACAGTTAGACTAGGGTTAGCGTTATGGCTAGGGTTAGGCTAAAGTTAGAGTTATGGCTAGGGTTAGACTAAGGTTAGGATTTTGGCTAGGGTTAGGCTAGGGTTAGAGTTATGGCTATTGTTAGACTAGGGTTAGGGTTAGACTAGGGTTCGGATTATGTCTAGGGTTAGGATTATGGCTAGGGTTAGAGTTATGGCTAGGGTTAGACTAGGGTTAGGATTATGGCTAGGGTTAGGCTAGGGTTAGAGTTAGGGCTAGAGTTAGACTAGGGTTAGGATTATGGCTAGGATTTGACTAGAGTTAGGATTATGGCTAGGGTTAGGCTAGGGTTAGAGTTATGACTAGGGTTAGAGTAGGGTTAGGGTTAGACTAGGGTTAGGATTATGGCTAGGGTTAGAGTTATGGCTAGGGTTAGACTAAGGTTAGGATTATGGCTAGGGTTAGGCTAGGGTTAGAGTCGTGACTAGGGTTAGACTAGAGTTAGGGTTAGAATAGGGTTAGGATTATGGCTAGGGTTAGTATTATGGCTAGGGTTAAGGTAGGTATAGTGTTATGGCTACGGTTAGAGGTATTTCTAGCATTAGACTGGGGTTAGGATTAAGGCTAGGGTTATGACTGGGGTTAGAGTTATGGCTAGGGTTAGACTAGGGTTAGGATTATGGCTACAGTTAGACTAGGGTTAGAGTTAAGGTTAGAGTTATGGCTAGGGTTAGGCTTGGGTTAGCCTTATGGCTAGGGTTAGGCTAGGGTTAGGATTATGGCTAGGGTTAGGCTAGGATTAGAGTTATGGCTAGGGTTAGACTAGGGTTAGGATTATGGCTAGGGTTAGGATTATAGCTAGGGTTAGAATAGGGTTTGGATTATTTATAGGGTTAGAGTTATGGCTAGGGTTAGGCTAGGGTTGGCATTATGGCTAGGGTTAGAGGTATGGGTAGGGTTAGACTAGGGTTAGGATTAGGAATAGGGTTATGGCTAGGGTTAGAGTTATGACTAGGGTTAGGATTATGGCTAGGGTTAAGGTTATGGCTAGGGTTAGACTAGTGTTAGGATTAGGGCTAGGGTTAGAGTTATGGCTAGGGTTAGACTAGGGTTGGGATTAGGGCTAGTGTAAGACTAGAGTTAGCGTTATGGCTAGGATTAGGCTATGGTTAGAGTTATGGCTAGGGTTATAATTATGGCTAGGGTTAGGGTTAGAGTTATGGCTAGGGTTAGACTAGGGTTAGGATTATGGCTAGGGTTAAGGTTATGCCTAGGTTTAGACTACGGTTAGGATTAGAGCTAGGGTTAGGGTTATGGCTAGGGTTAGATTTATGACTAGGGTTAGAGTAGGGTTAGACTAGTGTTAGGGTTATGGCTAGGGTTAGACAAGGGTTAGGTTTAGACTAGGGTTAGGGTTATGGCTAGGGTTAGACTAGGGTTAGGGTTATGGCTAAAGTTAGACTAGGGTTAGGGTTATGGCTAGGGTTAGACTAGGGTTCAAGTTATGGCTAGGGTTAGACTAGAGTTAGGATTATTGCTAGGGTTAGACTAGGGTTAGGGTTATGGCTAGGGTTAGACTAGAGCTAGACTAGGGTTAGAGTTATGGCTAGAGTTAGACTAGAGCTAGACTAGGGTTAGAGTTATGGCTAGGGTTAGGATTATGGCTACAGTTAAACTAGGGTTAGAGTTATGGCTAGGGTTAGGATTATGGCTACAGTTAAACTAGGGTTAGAGTTATGGCTAGGGTTAAGATTGTGGCTAGGGTTATGCTTGGGTTAGCGTTATGGCTAGGGTTAGGCTAGGGTTAGATTTATGGCTAGGGTTAGACTAAGGTTAGGATTATGGCTAGGGTTAGAGTTATGGCTAGGGTTAGACTAGGGTTAGGATTGTGGCTAGGGGTAGGCTAGGGTTAGACTAGGGTTAGGATTATGGCTACTGTTATGGCTAGGGTTAAGGTTATGGCTAGGTTTAGACTAGGGTTAGGGTTAGGGTTAGACTAGGGTTAGAGTTATGGCTAGAGTTAGACTAAAGATAGGATTATGGCTAGGGATAGGCTAGGGTTAGAGTTATGGTAGGGTTAGGGTTATGCTGGGGTTAGGATTATGGCTAAGGTTAGAGGTATGGCTAAGGTTAGACTAGGGTTAGAAATTTTTTACCAAAAATATGTAGAAGAATACATATCAGCCTAAACTGAGGAAAAAAACGTTTTTTTATATATTTTTGGGGGATACTTATTATAGCAAAAAGTAAAAAATAATGCGTTTTTTTCAAAATTGTCGCTCTTTTTTTTTTGTTTATAGCGCAAAAAATACCACCAAAAGAAAGCTCTATTTGTGGGAAAAAGGACGTAAATTTTGTGTTGGGAGCCACGTCGCACGACCGCGCAATTGTCAGTTAAAGCGACGCAAAAAAAGTGCTCTGGTCTTAAGCCAGCAAAATGGTCCGTTCTGAAAGTGGTTAACCTCTTGCTTACCGGGCACTTAAACCCCCCTCCTGCCCAGACCAATTTTTAGCTTTCAGCGCTGTCACACTTTGAATGACAATTACGCGGTCAAACAACACTGTACCCAAATGAAATTTTTATCATTTTTGTAACACAAATGGAGCTTTCTTTTGGTGGTATTTAATCACCTCTGAGGTTTTTATTTTTTGCTAAACAATCAAAAAAAGACAGAAATTAAAAAAAAAAAACATAGTTTCATAGTTTGTTATAAAATTTTGCAAACGGGTCATTTTTCTCCTTCATTGATATTCGCTGATAAAGCTGCACTGATAGGCACTGATGGGCTGCACTGATAGGCACTGATGGGCTGCACTGATAAGACGGCACTGATGGGCCCTGACGGGTGGCATGGATGGGTGGCACTGATGGGCACTAATGGGCTGCACTGATAGGCACAGATAAGGCGACACTGATAGGCACTGATGGGCACTGATAAGACGGCACTGATGGGCCCTGATGAGTGGTACTGATGGGTGGCACTGGATGTTACTGATGGGCACTGATAGGTGGCACTGATTGGCACTGATTGGCACTGGTAGGTGGAATTGATAGGCAGCACTGATTGACATTTATAGTTGGAACTGTGGGCACTGATGGGTGGTACTGTGGGCACTGGTAGGTGGCGCTGGTGGGCAGTGATAGGTAGCGCTGGTGGGCACAGAAGTCTCTCCACGATCGGGACTGATGTCCCTCTCACAGCCGCTGTTGATTGGCTTTTTTTTTTCTCCTCAGCGTGAGGAGAAAAAATAGCAGATTTCCAACTCTGTTTACATTACATGATCAGCTGTCATTGGCTGACAGCTGATCACATGGTAAGGGGTCGGGAGCGATCTGCGATCAGCCGAGTCTCATAGAGGCACGGGAGGACATCTATGGACGCCCTCCCGACAAATAAGGTCCGCGCTGCAGCCGTCTTTCGGCTATAGCGTGGACGGGAGGTGGTTAAGGGGGCTTGGCAGGGTATGTGTCCTATGCCTACATCATTCCTTCGTTCCCAGAGCTCTGGGCTGTGATTGGACACAGCCGAAACAGCAGGTCCTGGCCATGATCATTGGCCCGGAACTTGCTGAAAGGCTCCTGCTGTGGGCAATCACAGGGGGTGCCGGCGGGGGGGGGCATGCACACGCTTAAACCTGGAAGTAGACAACGTCCGCTCGTCCGCAGTACAATGCTAAGTGGTGGTTGTGTTTTAGTTTTGTTTCTTATTGTGTTTTAGTTTTGTTTCTTATTGTGTTTTAGTTTTGTTTCTTATTGGGTTTTAGTTTTGTTCTTCGTTGAGTATAATTGTATTTCAATAATTTCCTTTTGGGATTAATAAAGTATTCTGAATCTGAAAATCTGAATCATCTCACTTGCTCTCTATAAATGTCTAATTACAATCATATAATCATCATCCATAGTATGTGAGGCCTACGGTCACTGGTGACGGTGTTGTTGTCATCGCAAACTATAAATCTCCTTCTATTTGTGTCTCTGCCGGTCTGAACGTCCTGTGCACAATGTCAATGTATGGCGGGCAGTGTGATGATAACGCGGTTTATAGACGGGGTTGTCTATCACATTCTACAATAAAAGGATATACTGTATACAGCACACAGAACGAGTTCCCACCAGTTACATGCAAAGAGGAGGCGGACATTCCGGATTCTCCTCTCTCCGCCGCCTCCGCCTGCTTTCTGTAAACAAATTTAGAGAATTAGAAATGACGCCGTCCGGCCAAAACTAGAAAACACAAGAAATGATTCCACCGACCTGGGGGGCTGAAGGAGACGGTTAATCCCCTCCTGGCCAATGGGAGTCAGGCGTTCTCTCTCAGATGGGAGGAGCCTGAGCTCTGGTTGTCCTCCTATATACGATCGCACTGCAACACAGAACACAAAGAGACCATTATTAATCCTTTTACTGCCACAGTCCACACAAAATATTGACACTTTGGGCCCTAATCGGACATTTTCACTTAGGGGTGTACTGACTTTTGTTGCCAGCGGTTTAGACATTAATGGCTGTGTGTTGAGTTATTTTGAGGGGACAGAAAATTTACACTGTTATACAAGTTACATAGTATTACATTGTAGGTGAGGTCGAAAAAAGACACAAGTCCATCAAGTCCAACCTATGTGTGTGATTATATGTCAGTATTACATTATATATCCCTGTATGTTGCGGTCGTTGAGGTGCTTATCTAATCGTTTCTTGAAACTATCGATGCCCCCCGCTGAGACCACCGCCTGTGGAAGGGAATTCCACATCCTCACCGCTCTTACAGTAAAGAACCCTCTACACAGTTTAAGGTTAAACCTCTTTTCTTCTAATTTTTAATGAGTGGCCACGAGTCTTGTTAAACTCCTTTCTGCGAAAAAGTTTTCTCCCTATTGTGGGGTCACCAGTCCGGTATTTGTATATTGAAATCATATCCCCTCTCAAGCGTCTCTTCTCCAGAGAGAATAAGTTCAGTGCTCACAACCTTTCCTCATAACTAATATCCTCCCGACCCTTTATTAGCTTTGTTGCCCTTCTTTGTACTCGCTCCATTTCCAGTACATCCTTCCTGAGGACTGGTGCCCAGAACTGGACAGTATACTCCAGGTGCGGCCGGACCAGAGTCTTGTAGAGCGGGAGAATTATCGTTTTATCTCTGGAGTTGATCCCCCTTTTAATGCCAATATTCTGTTTGCTTTGTTAGCAGCAGCTTGGCATTGCATGGCATTGGTGAGCCTATCATCTACTAGGACCCCCAGGTCCTTCTCCACCCTAGATCCCCCCAGAGGTTCTCCCCCCAGTCCATAGATTGCGTTCAGATTTTTACCACCCAAATGCATTATTTTATATTTTTCCACCACCCCACCATGCCCCCATGCGACGTCATAAGGGGCGGGGTTACCAGATGACATCACCTGGTGACCACGCCCCATGCCTATATCAGTCGTTGCGCACCGCGCACACGGCATTACCTCGGGAGAGAGCGTTGTGTCAACATCGGAAGAAGACCGGAGGGAAGAAGGCGACGGAGAAGAACGGGCCAACCCTAGCAAAAGAGCGGACAAAAGAGCAGAAGACACCGGAGAGCAGGAGAAGAACTGGAGAGCGGGAGAAGAGGCCAGAGAGAGCGGAGAAGTCGGAAGAGACCCCCGGAGCTGCCTAATAAATTACTTTAAAAACTGGTCTAGTGTGTTTTTTTTATTGACAATTTTTCCCCTGGGTGAATGGGTCGGGGTACGGTGTACTCCCTACTCATTCACATAGGATGGGGGGCCAGGATCTGGGGCCCCCTTATTGAAGGGGGCTCCTGGATTCCGATGAGCCCCCCCTGCCCGCAGACCCCGACAACCAATGGCCAGGGTTGTCGGGAAGAGGCCCCTTGTCCTCATCAACATGGGGACAAGGTGCTTTGGGGTGGGGGGGGGGGCGCAGGGGGTTGACAGCGTGAGGAGAAAAGAGCCGATCACCAACTTCTGTTGAAGGGACATCGGTCCCGAAGAGGAAGAGGCGAAGCCGCCTCATATGGGCCAGTGCCATTAATCAGTGCCCACCAGTACATAAGTGCCAGCAATCAGTGCCTATGCCCAGGAGTTCCACCTACCAATGTCCACCAGTGGTGCCAATCAGTGCCAGCTACCAGTGCCGATCAGTGGCCCATCACTGCCACCCATTAGTGCCCATCACTGCCACCCATCAGTGCCCTTCAGTGCCACCTATCAATGCTTTTTAGTGCCACTCATGAGTGCCCACCAGTGCCGCCTATTAGTGCCCATCAGTGCCACCTTATCAGTGCCGCCTTATTAGTGCCCATGAATGCAGCCTGTCAGTGCCCATCAGTGTAGCGTCATCAGCGTACATCAATGAAGGAGACAAATTATCTGTTTGCTAAATTTATTAACAAAGTATAAAACAGTTTTGTATTTTTTTATTTTTTTATTTCGGTTTTAACAAAAAATCAAAAACCGAAGAGGTGATCAAATACCACCAAAAGAAATATCTATTTGTAGGAAAAAAATGATACAAATGTCACATGTGTACAGCGTTACATGACCGCACAATTGTCATTCAAGGGGTGACGGCGCTGAAAACTGGCCTGGGCGGGAAGCGGGTGAAAATGCCCGGTTTCAAAGCGGTTAAATACACGGCAGTTAGGAAGACAGAATTGTTGTTAAAGTTCACAATTTTCTTATAAACGTTGCACATGATTGTTTAGTAAATAATCACTTTTGTGAATAAAGATCCAAAATCCATAAGAAGCTGGCCGAATGAGGAGCCAACTTCAGCTTCATCGCGGGCCGGTGGTTGGGAACCTCAGCGGTAATAAAGACAAGTACTGGAAAGTTGACGTGGTCTGCCAGCAGTAAAGATGGCGGGCGGAGATACCGAGGCAGATACGTAGTCAGACGCAGGGCGACGCACAGCTCTACGGCCGCTGGAGAGAGAGGGGTTGGTCACGTGGGGGGCGCGGTCAGGTGATTGGTGGGCGGTGGTCAGCTGATCTCGGGCCGGTGTCAGGCTGGTTTTCTGTTCCCGGATCAGTGAGAGGAGAGGAGAGGCGCCATGAACGGACACGTCCTACTCTACTCCGGGGTCTCCGTGGCCTTCTGGGCGACCCTCATCATCGTAGGTGAGAGACCTCCGTGTGTGTCCTCCCCCATCCCCCCACAATGTGTGACCTCCCATCCCCCCCCGCCCTATATCTGCCCCCCAATACCTCACCATCACCCTGTACCCCACCTCCTATATCATCTGTGTACCCCCCAATGTGTGACCTCCCACCCCCCCTTATATCTGCACCCCTAGATCCCGCCCCCACCCAATGTCTGACCTCCCAAATCTCACCATCCCCCCAATGTGTGACCTCCCTACCCCCCCCCCCCCATACCTCCCAACCACCCTGAATCCCACCTCCTATATCAACTGTGTACCCCCATCCCCCTGCCCTATATCTGCCCCCCAATACCTCACCATCACCCTGAACCCCACCTCCTATATCTGTGTACCCCCCCAATGTGTGACTTTCCATTCCCCCCTGTCTAAACCTACCCCTCAGATCATCCTGAAACCCCCACCTCCTATATCATCGGTGTACCCCCCCCCCCCCAACGCCCCCCCCCCCAATGTGTGTCGTCCCCCCACCCATCAAATGTGTGACCTCCAATTCCCCCCCCCCAGACATCCCCATCACCCTGAACCCCACCTCCTATATCATCGGTGTACCCCCCCCCCCCCCCCCCCCCCCCCCCCCCCAATGTGTGTCGTCCCCCCACCCATCAAATGTGTGACCTCCAATTCCCCCCCCCAGACATCCCCATCACCCTGAACCCCACCTCCTATATCATCGGTGTACCCCCCCCCCCAATGTGTGTCGTCCCCCCACCCATCAAATGTGTGACCTCCAATTCCCCCCCAGACATCCCCATCACCCTGAACCCCACCTCCTATATCATCGGTGTACCCCCCCCCCAATGTGTGTCGTCCCCCCCCCAGACATCCCCGTCACCCTGAACCCCACCTCCTATATCTGAGTACCCCCCAATGTGTGTCCTCCCATCCCCCTTATATCTGCATCCCTAGATCCCCCCCCCTACCCAATGTGTGTTCTCCCATCCCCCCCCCCCCAATGTGTGACCTCCCAATCACCCTGAACCACCTATATCATCTGTGTACCCCCCAATGTGTGACCTTCCATCCCCCCCCCCTGTCTAAACCTACCCCTCAGATTATCCTGAACCCCCCCACCTCATATATCACCCCCCCAATGTGACTCCCCTCCGCTGGCCTACTTATTCTACCGCCCCCCCCCAATACCTCACCATCACCCTGAACCCCACCTCCTATATCTGTACCCCCCAATATCTCACCTCTGTCCTGTATATCACCCCAATCTCACAGATAACCCCCCCCCCCCCCAATATCTGACCCCCACCTCACCCTTATACTTGAACCCCCACCTCATATATCACCTACATATACCACTTCATACCCCCCATCACTCTTCACACCTGAACCCCACTTATGTCATTATTGTACCCCTCCCCCATCCTTCTATGTATGACCTTCCCCATTTATCACCCCAATACCTGAACCCCATTTATAATATTTGTTCAGATCCCGCTATAGCTGAGTCCCACTTCATATTCCACCCCCCTCCCCCGATCTCTCTATGTATAACACCCTCCCCCCACTAATCACCTCACTGCCTCCATCACCCCAATACCTGAACCAACAATTCATCCCCCCTCCCATCCCTCCTATGTATGATCTTCCCCGTGTGTCACCCCAATACCTGAACCCCAATTCATATATCATCCCTGTACCCCTCCTCCTACAGACCCCTCCCCCCCCTAATACAACTATCACCCCATTTATATCTCTACACCCCCCTACAAATCTCCATACCCAAATCCATGGTCTCCTGTCACCCCCACACTGTACCCCCCCCCCCCATATATCATCTGTATGCCTCCATCACCCCAATACCTGACCTGTATGTCCTCTGTCACCCCTATATTGCAAAGTACCCACCATTTTCTCCTGCGCCTCCACTCTGGTATTACCCAAATCCCCTCCCCCGTTCAAATTCTACCATCTCTGCCCCCCCTTTCTGCGGTCCCCCCGACCTCCTGATCTCATCACATAATGGGGACCCTCATGTTTTCTTTCCACACATCCCCCCACCCCAAAATCTGAACCTATTGCTTTAATAGACCCCCCCAGATCAGATGATCCTCTGGTTTCTGCACCCCCCCTTGTCTGTGTGACCCCCCCCCCCCTCCCAATTGATATGATGTACTAAGGATATGCCTGAATGGGGGGGGAGGGGTCATACATAGAGAGACTAGGGGGGGGGGGTAACTTTAGCATTGCTTAACCACTTGCTTACCGGGCACTTAAACCCCCCTTCTGCCCAGACCAATTTTCAGCTTTCAGCGCTGACGCACTTTGAATGACAATTGCGCGGTCATACAACGCCGTACCCAAATTACATTTTTATAATTTTTTTCCCCCCCAAATAGAGATTTCTTTTGGTGGCATTTAATCACAGCCGGGTTTTTATTTTTTGCTAAACAAACAAAAAAAGATGAAAACATTTGAAAAAAAAATAAATCATGTTTAATAGTTTGTTATAAAATTTTGCAAACGGGTAATTTTTCTGCTTCATTGATATGCGCTGATGAGGCGGCACTGGTGGGCAGCGGATAGGCGGCGCTGGTGGGCAGCGGATAGGCGGCACTGGTGGGCAGCGGCACTGGTGGGCAGCGGATAGGCGGCACTGGTGGGCAGCGGATAGGCGGCACTGGTGGGCAGCGGATAGGCGGCACTGGTGGGCAGCGGATAGGCGGCACTGGTGGGCAGCGGATAGGCGGCACTGGTGGGCAGCGGCGCTGGTGGGCAGCGGATAGGCGGCGCTGGTGGGCAGCGGATAGGGGGCGCTGGTGGGCAGCGGATAGGCGGCGCTGGTGGGCAGCGGATAGGCGGCACTGGTGGGCAGCGGATAGGCGGCGCTGGTGGGCAGCGGATAGGCGGGCAGCGGATTGGCGGCACTGGCGGGCAGCGGATTGGCGGCACTGGCGGGCAGCGGATTGGCGGCACTGGCGGGCAGCGCACTGGGGGGCAGCGTATAGGCGGCACTGGCGGGCAGCGGCTAGGCGGCACTGTAAAGGCACTTTGTGGGCACTGACAGATGGCACTGTGGGCACTGACAGGCAGCACTTGCATAGGGCACAGGTGGGCACCTTGGGCACATTGCAGTGATCGGGACTGATATCCCTCTCACTGCCGCCGGTGATCGCCTTTTTTTTTTTTTCTCCTCGCGCTGTCAGCGCGAGGAGGAAAAATAGCCGATTACCGGCTCTGTTGATGTCACATGATCTGCTGTCATTGGCTGACAGCTGATCACTTGGTAAGGGGTCGGGATCGACCCCTTACTCGGGTCTGTGATCCAGCGAGTCTCAGACTCTCTGATCACAGAATGCGCTGCGCGTGTCCTTCAGGGGGGGAGCGCAGGCAGCTCGTGAACGGGACGACGTCAATAGATGTCGTCCCGGCATCTTAGAGCCGCGCTGTAGCCGTCATTCAGTTATAGCGCGGATCTCGCAGATCTCAGGAGGTTATACATGGAGGGGATGAAGTAGAGGAGGTCAGTGAGAGGTTCCTGTGTACGGCGGATATGTGTGATTCCCCTCCCCCATCCGGGGGGTTCAGATGTCAGATTTGGGGAAGTGTCTCCGACAGTCTCACCGTTTCCATTCCTTCGATTGTCTTGTGATGATGATTATTCCTGGAAACATTATAGAGGAGCCCCTCCCCCCCCCAGTCTATCAGATCTGAGGGGACTGCGGATCATTTTTATTCGATTTATTGTGATGTGAAGATTTAGTACCGGTCTGTTCAGTTCTCTCTGAGGGGAGGGGGAGGGGGAGAGGTCATTGTTTGGGGTAAACATTGGGCTCGCCCGGTCTTGGTTGGAGAAGTCCGGATCAGTCTGTCATTTATCCAGATCTCCAGGAGAGATCGGTCATCTTCCATCTACAGTGTACACGACCTCCGCCACCCCCCCCCCCAACCAATATAGAAAAACCCCCCCCCCCCCCCCCCCCCCATTACAGATTTATTTACTGATACACAAGAACTGTCTGTGTTGCCACTGAGCCTCCAGATTCAGACAATGACAGGCTGACACCATACATGGTACTATCAGACCGTACAATCATCTATTTGTATCCAATCAGGGAGGTCTTTCCACTGCATAGCTGATGGTAGAGCAAAAGGAGATTGTATTGTGTATGGCCACCTTTTTATGTTTTGATTTATTTTTATTGGTTTTCCAAAAAAGTACAGAAATCAGTGTGTGTGTGTGTGTGTGTATATATATGTATATATATATATATATATATTACACAGTGCTTTGAAAAAGTATTCATACACCTTGAAATTCCTCACATTTTATCATGTTGCAACCAAAAACGTAAATGTATTTTATTGGGATTTTATGTGACACAAAGTGTCACATAATTGTGAAGTGGAAGGAAAATGATACAAATAAATCTGTGAAAAGTGTTGGGGGGGGCATTAATATTCAGCCCCCTTTACTCTGATACCCCTAACAAAAATCTAGTGGAACCAATTGCCTTCAGAAGTCTCCTAATTAGTAAATAGAGTCCACCTTTGTGTCATTTAATCTCAGTATAAATACAGCTGTTCTGTGAAGCCCTCAGAGGTTTGTTAGAGAACCTTAGTGAACAAACAGCATCATGAAGGCCAAGGAACACACCAGACAGGTCAGGGATAAAGTTGTGGAGAAGTATAAAGCAGGGTTAGGTTATAAAAAAATCTCCCAAGCTTTGACCATCTCACGGAGCTCTGTTCAATCCATCATCGGAAAATGGAAAGAGTATGGCACAACCGCAAACCTACCAAGACATGGCCGTCCACCTAAACTGACCGGGCCGGGCAAGGAGAGCATTCATCAGAGAAGAGCCAAGAGGTCCATGGTAACTCTGGAGGAGCTGCAGAGATCCACAGCTCAGGGGGGAGAGTCTGTCCACAGGACAACTATTAGTCGTGTTCTCCACAAATCTGCCCTTTATGGAAGAGTGACAAGAAGAAAGACATTGGAGAAAGAAAGTCATAAGAAGTCCTGTTTGTAGTTTGTGAGAAGCCATGTGGGGGAGGGGAGCAAACATGTGGAAGAAGGTGATCTGCTCACATGAGACCAAAATTCTACTTTATGGCCTAAAAGCAAAACGCTATGTGGGGGGGAAACTAACACTGCCCATCCCCCTGAACACACCATCCCCACTGTGAAACATGGTGGTGGCAGCATCATGTGGTGGGGATGGTTTTCTTCAGCAGGGACAGGGAAGCTGGTCAGAGTTGATGGGAAGATGGATGGAGACAAATACAGGACAATCTTAGAAGAAAACCTGTTATGCCGCGTACACACAAGCGGAATTTCCGACAGAAAAAGTCCGGCCCAGCGATCGCACATTACTAATCGCCACCAGGCTCTTCATCTGTTCAATGGATTTCACAATCGTTCCTTCCTCTCCAGATTGTCATTGTGAGCAATCCGCACTTCCCCAAAACTTCTTCTGTCACATGACCAACCGTGCCATCGACCAGCCTGCCTGTGCATGGATTGGGGGGGCTCCCCATAGACAGGACCCTCATAATGTACAGTGGTAACGCTTTGCAGCCCTCAGACCCCCCCCCCCCCCCCCTCTGTCTTGTGATGGTCGTGTGATCCGGGACTGTCAGTCTTCCTGTATAATGAGTGTTGGAGGTCTCTGGCAGTCCCTCATTCTGTTCCAGTAAAGTTTATCTCTGGGGCTGATATGACACAGAGCTGCCCATACCCCCGAGCAACATTCCTAATCCTCTGTGCCCGATTGCTGCAATCGGAGGAGGAAGGAGGGCGACGGAGCTGGAAGATCGGATAATTGTATGTCCTACAATCATTGCAGAGATCAGTTAGAAATGTTTTGTCCAGAACTCGGGATCTGCCGCAGATGATAAAATATTAATAAGTAAAATGAAAGGGGTCCCACACCTTCCTAGAAAAGAAACAAAGTATCCGAATCGGTCACCTTTTGTGTCCCCAGTATACGGATACTTTGTTTCTTTTCTCTTACATTGGTGGTGATTGGCGGATCTCTTCTTATCACGGAATATTCCGGATCTGGTCGTTTCTGAATTGTGCTGATGATGGAGA
>CM053032.1:276108039-276308039 GCA_028564925.1 Lithobates sylvaticus
CGCCCAAATCAGCCCGCACATATCTTTCCCCTCTTCACACGCGCCCCTCCTTTTTTCACATATCATTTCCGCGGGCTCCAACATCACACCCCTCGCACCACTTTCCTTCTCTCCAAATTTTTTTCCCTCCTTCCGTCACACATCACCTTCCTCCAAACACCCTTGCCTTTCACAACACCGCGTTCCCACGTCATTCCTTCCTTTTTCCCTACAGCCCCCCTTTCCCACACATTTCCTTCCTCACATTCATTTCCCTTCTTTTCTTTCCCCACTTTCCCCCTCACCTCCCTTTGCCTGTTTTTCTCCCCCTTTCTTCTCGCTTTCTCCACAACATTTCCCCTTCACAAAACATTCCTTCCCTTCACATATCATTGCTCTTCACTGATCATTGCTCCTCTCTCACAATCATTGCTCTTCTTCCTTCACACTCATTGCTCTCCAACATTTTCGCTTCTCCCCTTCACATCAGTGCCCCTTCTGTTCCTTCACAATTCATTCTCTTGTTCGCGCATACAGCATTTCTCTTCTTTCTCTCCCTACCACATTCTCTCTTTGCTCTTCATACCATCATTTCTTCTTTCTCTTCTCTTCTCCACATCATTTCTCTTCCCTTCACATATCATTTCCTCTTTCTCTCACATATCATTTCTCTTCCACATATTCATTCTCTGTCTCGTTCACACATCACTTCTCTTCTTTCCTTCTCTTCACCATATCATGTCTCTTCTCTTCACACACACGTCTCTTCTTTCTCTTCTCTTCACACACATTCTCTTCTTTCTCTTCTCTTCACAATCATTTTCCTTCTCTTCACACATCACTCTCTTCTTCTCTCTCTTCACTATCATTTCTCTTCTTTCTCTTCAACATGCAGTCTTCTTCTTTCTCTCACATACATTCTCTTCTTCCAGATCTTGTCTCTTCTTTCTGCTCTCTTCACATATCATGTCTCTTCTTCGCTTCCTGTCCACACATCATTTCTCTCTTTCTCTTCATACATCAGTTCTCTTCTCTTCACATATCATTTCTCTTCTCTGCTCACAGCATTTCTCGTCTGTTCTCTGCTCTTCACACATCATTCCTTCGTCGCTCGTCTCGGCACACACAGTCATTGCTCTTCCGTTCTTGCGTCTGCACATAGCATGCTCTTCCGTCACACAGCTCAGTTTCTCTCTTTGCTCTCACACATCATTGCTCTTCGCTTCACACATCATTGTCTCGTCTTTCTCTCACACATCATTCGCTCTCTTCACACATCACGTCTCTTCTGTCTCTTCTCTCACATATCATTCCTTATTCTCGTCTATACATCATTTCTCTTCTCTGTCAGTACATCATTGCTTCTTCTCTCGTCACACATCATTGTCTCTTCTCGTCATACCATCATTCTCTGCTGTTCTCTGTCACACATCATGTTCTTCTCTGCACATATCATGTCTCTCTTTCTCTTCATACTCATTCTGTTCTCTTCGTTTCTCTTCATCAGTTCTGCTTCTTTCTCTGTCGCTGTCCCAAATCATTCTCTTCGCTTCTCCTTAGTATTCACACCCTCGCTCGTCCCATTAAATATAGCACAAATGCCTCACACGCTGCCCCTCCACCGCACAGCTCTGCCCGCACTGCGGAGAGCGTAGCGGCTCATGCAGGTCGCCCTGGCGCACGCCACCACGAAATCGCTGTTATAACCATCAGCGCACCCGAGTAAAAATCACACCTCAGCGGATACGGGGTACCCACATCCACCGCCCCGAGACACGGCTGACGGAGGCCCCACGGCTGCCCGAGGCTATAACAGTGTCACTAGCCAAAAGTCTATTATATACAGCTGCAGACGGAGCCGGGAAGGACCGGAACCCACGTTTTGAGGAGCAGGAAACTGGGGATCTGATTTTGGAAAGTTTGGAGACCCCTGATTTAGGACAAACCTGTTCAACCTCCTGGTTGAATGAAAAAAATAAAAGTACAATATATGGCCGGCCTATCATTTAACCTTGGCCAAGGCAAGGGTCATGTGATCCGTACTGAGACAAGGTCATTCAGTGCCCCCCCCCGCTTCATTATGTGCAACTTAGGGGAGGAAGAAGGCAGTGATGCTGACTGGCTGGTCCAACAAGATTTTCCAGCAGCGGTCACATGACCAAATGCCTCGGCACAGATCACCTGACTGAGCGCAGGATTCACGTGACATGAGGCTTATTATCAAAATGATTCATCCTTCAGCCTTTTAACACAACCTAAATAGTTAAAATGAAGCGGTATAAACATAGAGGACCAACCGTCAGGGCAAACATAGATATTTGACACTTGTAGAAATTGACCCAGGGCGGACCCGACCATTAGGCCACTCGGGCCTTCCCGAGGGCCCAGGCCACTAGGGGGGCCCCCCAACGGGGTTTAAGCCCCCCCCTTTAAAAACCGGGGGACATATGTAAAAACCCTTGGGGTTTTTTTTTTTACATCTTTTTTTTTTTCTAAAGGGGCCCCCCTTAAACCGACACCTTTTTGGCCCAAAAAATTTCCAAAGAGTTTAAATTAATTTTCCCCCCCGCCTCTCCGGGTCCCTTTCCCTCAGCCAATAAAAAACATGTCTGTGTATACTGTGTAAATTTGTATACGGGTGTGGGGGGTTGGTTTTTAAACATGTGCAAACCCAAAAAAAAATTTTTTTTTTTTTTCTTTTTCGTTTTTTTCTTTTCCCCCCGTCGTTTTCGAAAACGTTTTCGAAAATTTCTTCGTTTTTTTTCGAAATTTCCGTAACGATTCGTACATTCAAAGAGTTTTTTTTTTTTTTCCTTTTTGGTTTCCCCGTTTTTTTTCCTTTAAATTTTTTAAATTTTTTCGGACACTTTTTGTATTTTTTTTCGTACATTCGAAACCCTTTCCCGTAGATTCGTAATCGGAGCAAAAAATTTCATAATTTGATGTAATTGTTTTGCTTTTTAAAATTACTTTTTTTAATCTTTTTAGAACCCAAAAAAAAAAATTTTTCCAAATGGGAAAAAAAAAAAATTTTTTCCCGAATCGAAAAAAAAGTTAAAAATGTCCCAAATTTTTTTGGGGTTCAATAGAGAAAACCCGGAAAAAATTACAAAACAAAAAAAAAAAAAAAAAAAAATTTTTAAATTTCCAAAAAAAATTTTTTACAAATTTCAAAAAAAAAGTTCCAAATGAACGAATTTTTTTTTTTAAAAACCCCTTTCCCGAGCACTTTTAAAGGCAGAAACCCATTGAAAAAGGGCCCGGGAAAAATTACCAATTAAACCCAAAAAAAAAATTTTTTACAAATTTTTTTTTCTTTTTCGTTTTCTTTTTTTTTTTCCGGATTTTTTTTTAAATTAAATTTCTTTCGTTGTTTCAAATTATTTTTTTTTTTGGGTTTTTTTCCGATTTTTTTTTTGGTTTTCCGAATGTTTTCTTTTTATTCGGATTCGAAAACGTTTTCGAACGTTTCCTTTTCATTCCCCCCGAAAACAAAACAAAACAAAAAATAACGAAAAAAAAAAAAAACAAATTTTGCACATTTTTCCTATTTGTGTAAACGTGGGGCCCCCCTTTAATCTCTGATTGGGGGGGGGCCCCATGATTTTTTCATCCGCCCCCTGTTTTTAAAACACTTGTAGATTTTTTGGGAAACATTTGGGTTTTAGAAAATTTGACACTTGTAAAAATTTTTTTGACACATTTTTAGATTTTTTGGAGGGGGAAATATCTCTGAAAACTTTTTCTTGGCCCCAAAAAATTTTAATAATATTATAGAGAACGGAAAAACAGATTTTTTTTTTTGGGTCCCCGTTGTTTTCCTCCCCTTTTTTTTTTTCTTCCAGAGGGTTCCCCCCAACGGGACAGTTTTGGGTGTGAAAGCCCCGGGGGCCCCCTAAACCCGTGGTCACACCCCCCGGGTTGCCCCAAAGTCTGGACATAAACGGAAAATAGACGCCAAGGTAAATCAAAAATACTTTATTTGGAGGGCGAGCATTTCAGAGGAGAGGGGGAGGGGAGCAGCCCTTTTGTAACCCCGCCTAGGGGGCCCCCCCCTGGCAAAAAAGGGGTCCCACCGGGACGATAAAGACGACGGGGGGAGGCACCCAATACCCCTGGGGGGTTTTTATTTCCATTTAAAGTGATAGTAAAAATGTGGAACCCCCCCAGTTTGGGAAAATTTTAACCCCCCGACTGGGGAAACAGGCGGGGGGGAAAAAATGACTGGCCCAATCCTAAATTGTTTAAACCTCCCCCGTTTTTTTTGACGTGAAAACGCTTCTCCCCCGGGGTGGTCCCGGGGGTTTTTTTCCCTGCTTCCCTCAAAAGGGCCCTTCCCTGCCCTTTTCCCCGTGGCTAAAAATTGAACCTGGAAGGCCCCTGAGCACAAAAAGTTTCAGACTGAGGGCCCGTGCCCCCCAATCCTCCCCAACAAAAAGCTGAGGAGGGTTTCATCATCAAAAGGGCCGCAAAAAAGAGTACCTGCCCACTTTTAAACAAAATGGGAGCCCCTTCCAATAAAATGAATAAAAAATATAATTAAAGTATAACAAGATTTTTTTGTATGTACCTAATAACCACCATAAAGTTTTAAAAAAGGTTTTGAAGGGTTTAATAATGTAAACACCTTTTAAAATTTTTTATAAAAATTACCTGTAAAAAATTTTCATATTTTTTTTTATTAAAGGTCACCTTTTAATGAAAAAATTGTAGACACCCCCCCCAATACCCCTTCCGAAAGACCCCTATGACCCTGGGAAATAATTAAAAAAATTCCCCCCCCGTTTTTTTCCAAACTCCCGGGAAATCAGAAACAACTGAATGGAAATAAAAAATTTTTGTATCAAATCACGGGGGAAAATTTTTAGTCGATTTGCAGGGGTTTTCCATCCCCCAAAAAAAACGCAATTTTTCCTAAATTTTACAAAAACCCCTACTTGCCCCCGGGTTTTTCCCTGTACCCCCGCTTTCCCCCCTTTTATGATTTTTTTTTTCCCCACCACCCCTTGTGTTTGATTTCCCGGGTTCCGGGTACACCCGCTTGCCCATTATGAGGGGTTCCCACCACCCCGGTGCTTAAATTTCCCCGGGTTTTTGTAAACCCCCCTTTGGCCCCCTTTTAATGGGGTTTTTTTTTTTTCCCCCCCCACCCCGGGGTGTTTGGATTTTTTTTTTCCCGGGGCTGGGCACCCCGTGGTCCCCAAATTTTTGGGGGGTTTTTCCCCCCCAACCCCCTGGGGCTGAGCCCCCCGGGGCCCCTGAAACACCCCTGTCCCCCCATTATGGGGGGTTTTTTTCCCCAACCACCCCCTGTGCTGATTTCCCCGGGTTTTTCTTTTGGCACCCGCTTTTGGCCCATTAGGGGGGTTCCCCCACCTCCCTGTGCTGAGTTTTCCCGGGCCCTTTACACCCGCTGTGCCCTTTTAGGGGGGGTTCCCCCACCTTTCCCCTGTGGCGTTTTTCCCGGGCCCCTGTACCCCCCGTTTTGTGCCCTTTAAGGGGGGTTTTTCCCACCACCCCCCGGGTTTTTAAAATTTTTCCCCCCCCGCTGAAAACACCCGCTTTTCCCCCAATTATAAAAGGGTTCCCCCCAACCCTGTGCGATTTCCCGGTCGGGTTACCCCCCTTTTGGCCCCCAAATTATAAAGGGGTTTTTTCCCCCCATCCCGGGGTTGCAGTTCCCCGGGTTCTGAAACCACCCGCTGGCCCATTATGAGGGGTTTTCCCCCATCCCTGTCCTTTTTTTCCCGGGGTTTTCCCTGAAACACCCCCCGGGTTTGCCCACTATGGGGGGTTTTCCCCCCCATCCCTGTGCTGATTTTCCCGGGTCTGTACCCCCCCGTTGTCCCCCCATTATAAGGGGTTTTTTTTCCCAACCCCCATCCCCGTGTTTTAAAGTCCCCGGGGGGGGTTTTTTCCTTTGTAAAACCTTTCTTTTGCCCCTTATGGGGGGGGTTTTTCCCACCATCCCGGGGCTAAAGCCCGGTCTGTCAACCCCGGGTGCCCTTAAATAAAGGGGTTTTTTCCCAAACCTTTTCCCCTTTTTTTTAAGTTCCCCCCGGGTTTTCCTTTTTTTTTTTTTAACCCCTTTTTTTACCCTTTTTTTATATTTTACCCACCCCTTTTTTCCCCTTTTGTGCTAAATTTTTCCCGGGGTTTTTACACCCGCTGTGCCCTTTTAATGGGGGGGTTTCCCCCCAAATCCCTGTGCTTTTTTTTTTTTCCCCCGGGGTTCTTTTACACCCCCCGGGGGCCCCATTTTATGGGGGTTTTTTCCCCTCCATCCCTGTGCTGATTTTCCCGGGGTTCTGAAAAGGGACATCCCTAAATTTGGGGGGAGAGAGCAGGGGCCCCCCCCCAACATGTTTTTGGTTTTGCTTTTTTCTTCACGGGCCCCGTCCCAGGCTAAAAGTAAAAAAGTGAAACTGTGGGCATTTTTAAAAAAAATTCAAAAACCCCTCCTCTCCCAAAACAGGACTGTGTTTGCATAAAAAAAAACCCTCGGGGACTGTAGCCCCAAACCGGGTAAATTTTTTACAGATCAGATACAAGTTAAAAAAATTTTAAGCCCAAAAAAACTGCGAAAACAGCCGAGGGCCGTTTCGGGAATTTTAAGCCCCCGCCCTTTCCCCAAAGGTCCTGACCCGATAAGTTTGAAAATGAGCCCCTTTAAAAAAAATTCCAAAAAAAACAACCCCCCCCCCCCTCATTTAATAATCTGTAAACAAAAATACGCAACGGGGGGTTCCCTTTTTTTCCCCCTTATCCCTTGAACCCCACTGTAAAAAGAAAAGATTTTGTTTCCTGCCGGGAATTTTTCCCCCCTTTCCCCTTTTTTAGTGGTGGAAAAACGTTTTCCGGGCCGGCTCATCCGCCCTCTCAGCGTTGCACCGTTTGTGCGCCTTTTTTTTTATAAAAAAAAAATAATAATAAAAAAAAAAATTAAAAGACCCCCCCCCCCCCCCCACGCCCCAAGCGCAGAACGAAAGGCAACTTTGGGCCCCAAAATTATGAAAATTTGGGTAAAAAGTATTCGCATCACACATGGAGGAAATTGAAACAATTGTTAGGCGAGAGCAAAAAATTTTCCAAAGGCTTAAAACCCCCTTCCCGTAACCCCAAAACTTTTTTACCCGGGAAAACTCGGGGTCCATGGGGATGGAGGATAAACTTTTTTTTGGATGGAAAAAAAAGGGGGGTTTGGGAGGACGTTTTGGAAAAAAGGTAAAGGAGGAAAAAGGTGTGATGGATTTATAAAAAAAGATTGATGGGGGGGTAAAAGGATGTGTGGAGTATAAAAGGGTTTGGGATGGGGGGGTAAAAGGATTTTAAGGGGGGGGAAAAAAGGGAAAATTTTGATGGGGGGGGTGAAGGATTTGATGGAGGGTTTGGAAGGATTTTAAAGGGAGGGTAAAAGGGAAATGGGGAAAGGAGGGGGGAAGGATGTGATGGGGGGAACAAAGGGGAATTTTATGGGGGAAACAAGGATGTAAAGGAAATTACGAAGGATTTTGGGGGGAAAGAAACGAAGGAGGGATGGGGGGTAAAAGGAAAGGGGATGGGGGCCCCCAAGGGATGTGATGGGGGAATAAAAGGGATGTGATGGGGGGAAATGAAGGATTTTGATGGAGGCCCAAGGGAAAGTAAATGGAGGATGAAGGAGGGGTTTTTGGGGGGAAACAAAGGATGTGATGGGGGTAAAAAAGGGAGGGGAAGGAGGACAAAGGGATGTAAAGGGGCCCAAGGGATGTAAATTGGAGGACAAAGGGAAAGTGTTTTGGGGGATGAAAGATGGGGTTTGGAGGCCCCGAAGGATGTGAGGGAGAAACAAGGGAAAGGTTTGGAAAGGACAAAGGGATGGGGATGGAGGTTTGAAATTTTTGAGGGAAATTTAACCGGAAGGATTTTTAAAGGAGGACGAAGGATTTGGGGGGAGAAAACAAAGGGAAATGTGGTTTTGGGGATTTTAAAAAAAGGGAAATTTTAAAATGGATTACGAAGGTTTTAAAATGGGGGCCCCGAAGGATGTGATGGGGGGACAAAAGATGTAAAGGATTTACAAAAGGAAATTTAATGAGTACAAAGGGAAAGTGATGGAGTACAAAAGGGTAAATGGGGGGCCCAAAGGGATTTTAAAAGGATACAAGGGAAAGGGTTGGATGGAGTACGGGGGGATGTGATGGGGGGTACGAAGGAATTTTTTAAATGGGGGACAAAAGGATGGATGGAGGAAAAGGAATGAAAATGAGGACGAAGAATTTTGAGGGAGAAACAAAAGGATTTTAAGGGGGAAAAACAAAGGTTTGGGAAAGGGAGGACGGGGGAATGTAAAATTGGGGGGAAATTGGGAGGATGGGGAGGGAAAGGAAAAAGGAAAATTGTAATGGAGGACAGAGAATGTGTAAAAGGAGGAGGGAAAGGAAATGAAATGGGGGCCCTTTTTGGAAAGCATGGTTTGGGGGATTTTGGTTTTGGGGGAAATTAAAAATGTAATGGAGGACGGGGGAAATGGGAAGGGAAAGGCCCTTGGTGGAGGAAAAAGGGTTGTAAGGGAGGACGGAGGATGTGTTTTGGGGGGTGTGATGGAGGATAAGGATTTTAATGGGGGGAGGGAGGAATGGGGGTTTTGGAGGAGGGTGATGGGGGAAAATAAGGAATTTTTAAATGGAGGCATTTGGGAAGAAAGTAAAATTGGGGGAGGGTTTTTTGGGGAATTGGTATGAAAATGGGGGACAAAGGGATGTTGAGGGAAAGGGATGTGTTTGGGGGAAGGGAAATTGAAAGTTTTGGGGTTTGGGGGGAAATTGGAAAAAAGGTAAATGGGGGATTTTTTGAGGAGGCCGTAAATTGGAGGAAAAAAGGAAAATGAAAAGGGGGAAATTGGGGGAAAGGGTAAAGGAGGTTGTAAATGGGGGAAGGATGAAAAAAGGGTATGGGAGGGGGAAAAAGGGGGAATGGGGGGAATGTAAAATGGAGGAGGGAATTGGATTTAAAAGGGAAAGTAAAGGAGAACAAGGGTTTGTGAGGGAAAAGTTTGGAGAAGGTAAAGGGAGGATTTTTTGATGGGGGAAAGGGTAAATGGGGGGAATTTTTAATTTTTTTTTTGTAGACCTTTTTGGGGCCGGTTTTTATTTTTTTTTTCCAAACCCTCTTTCCCAAAAATTTTTTACAAATGATATAATAAGCATTTTTTTTTTTTTTTTTTTTTTAATTTTTGGAAACCAAAAATAAAAATGAAATTTTTCCCCAAAAAAAAGAAAAAAAAAAGGAAAATGATTGGAAAAAAGACACCCCGCCGTCACATCGGCCCATTTTTTGTGAAAAACCCTGCGACAGACCCCCCGGTGGGTTTTTGGACAATCGAGGGCCCTCTCTGGTTTCCCACCTGCGGGGGAATGAGATCTGAAAAAAGCTGGAAATAAAAAAAATTTTGATTCTACATAAAATCAAAATTTTACTTTTATTTCCCGGAAATCGACCCAAAATGGGTGGGGGAGGGGCCGCCCGCTTCGGGCGGGGGGTTTTTCTCCCCCCCCTTTTTCCCAGGGGTGACGCTTTCTTTTTGGTTCGCCCACCAACCAAAACACACCCCAAATTTGGGGGAAAAAGGGAAAATTTTTTAAAAAACTTAAACCAAACCCCCCCGGAAAAGGAAATTTGGGGGAAAAAGGTTTTAAAATTTAGTAAAATTTTGTTTTAAACCCCAATTAAAAACATTTTCCCATATGGAATTTGATGATCCAACCCGGCCCGGGAAAAAAAACCCTTTCCCCCGTTTCCTCGGGAGGCAGAAAATACCCCAAAAAATTCCCCCCCCCCCCCCCCCCGGTGTTTTTTTTTACCTATTTTTTATTACAATTTTTTTTAGTTTTTAAAAACCCCCTTTTCCGCACTTTTTTTAAAACAATCCCCGGGAACCCTGGCCAGAACTATTTAAAGGGGAGCCCCTATTCCACTTTTTCAAAAGCTTTTTATTTGTAAAAAGGAAGTTCCCCCCAAATGTGAGGATTTCCCCCCCTTTTTCCTCTGGCATGCAGGTTTTCAATGAAAAAACCCCTTTTTTTTACCCCCGGGGTTTGAGTTTTTAACCCGGGAAAATGAAAACCCCGGGGGAAAAACCAGGGAGCAGGGTTAGAAAGGGGGGGGAAAGAAGTGGGCAAAAATTTTTGCTGGGCTTTGGCCCCAAAATTTTTTTAAAGGGATTGGGCCCTTTTTAACACCCAAAGCGGAAGACAAAAACCCCCCCAAAAAAGATTGCAGGGCCAAAAAGAAAAGTAAACACCAGAGTGCAGGGCCCCGGGAGATTTGGAATGTATACATTTAAAAGGGGGCCCAGAAAAATAAAAACCAAAACCATGAAAAGGGGTTTCCAGGATTTACATAATTTTACAGAGTGCGGGGGCCCGGGGAAGTGCAAAACCCCCAAGTAAAAAAGGGGGGAAAGGAGTGCAAAAACGTATAAAAACCATGAGCCCCCGGATAAAAAACCCTCCCAGAGTGAAAGGGGTTAGAAAAAGGGAAAAATTTTTAAGGGGTCCCGGGGGTTTCCGGGGGTTCCCCAAAAATTTAAACGATTTCCCCGGGGTTTCAGAAAAACAAAAACTTACAGAGTGCACCCGGTCAGGAGTAAATAACGTAAAAAAAGCGAAAAGGGCCCGGGAGAAACATAAAGGTACAGAGTCCCGGGGTCGGGGAGTGCCAAATTTACCCCAGAGTGCAGGGTTTCGGGAATACATAAAAAACATATTTGTGAAAAGGGGTTCGGGAGAAAATTTAACACAGAGAGTTTTTTTTTGGGTCAGGAGTACATAACCTCCCAAAAGGGGGGCGGGGGCCCAGGAGTGGGTTAAGCACAAAAGTGAAGGGGGTCGGGAATAGTTTAACTTTAACAAAGTGCGGGCCCGGGAAATTTACAAAAAAAGGAAACAAAAGTGCATGGGTCGGGGATAAAAATAAAGCACAGTGGGGCAGGGGCCACCCAAAACATAACGCAAAGAGGGGAAAGGGGTTTCACCCATAATCATACACAGAGTGCAGGGCCCGGGAAATTAGATAAACAGAGTCCCGGGGGCCCAGCAGAAAGATCATACCAGATCCCGGGGGTTTCAGGAGTAGATAATAAGAGTGAAAGGGTTTTCGGGGTTTAAAAAATACAGATTACAGGGGGGTCGGGAGTAGACAAAACGGAGCGCGGGGGTTCGGGGATAGAAAAAAAACCCACATTTGGGTGGGGGCCAAAGGAGAAAACATAACCAAAGAGGGGCGGGGGTTTTCAGGGTAGATTAAAACCAAAAGGGGCCCGGGGGGTTTCCAGGATTTAGATAAATCCCACAGAGCGCGGGGGGTTTTGTTTGGGTAAGTAAGAAACAGAGGGGGGGGGCCCCCAAAGGGAAAAAAGGGAACCCCCCCTTTTTTTTTGATCCCCAACCCCCCCCCCCCCCCCTTTCCCTCAGGGAAAAAACCCCCTCCAACAAATCCCCCCCCCCCCCCCCTTTAAGGGAAATTGGGTTCCCCCCAACGGTTTAATCCTGCGGTTGGTGGACCGGGGGGTGGAGAAGGGGTTGACCGGGGGGTGGAAAAAAAGCGGGGGCCCTTTGGGGGTAGGGGAAGGGCGGTGCCCCTGGGGGTGGAAAAAACGGGGGACCTGGGGGTGGAAAAAGGGGGTAAACCCTCGGGGGGGGAAAGAAGCGGTGCCCCTTGGGGGGGGAAAAAAGGGCGGGGGGACCTGGGGTGGAAAAACGGTGCCCCGGGGGAAGGAGAAGGGGTTTGACCTGATGTGGGGGAAACGGGACCTGGCGGTGGAAACGGTGAATTTAAAGGGGGAGAAGCATTTACCTGGGGGGGGAGAAGGGGTGGACCTAAAGGGGGGAAAAAGGGGGTGACCTCGGGTGGAGAAGCGGTGACCGGGGGTGGAAAAGCGGGGCCCCCCGGGGGGAAAAAAAAAGGGGGAAAACCTGGGGGGGGAGAAGCGGTGACCGGGGGGTTTTAAAGAACGGTGACCTCGGGTGGAAAAGGGGTTGACCGGGGGGTGGAGAAGCGGTGACCGGGGGGTTTGGGAAGAAGGGTGACCTGGGGGTTGGGAAGGGGTGACCGGGGGTGGAAAGGGGGTTACCGGGGGGTGGAGAAGCGGTGACCTGAGGGGGGAAAAGCGGTGACCCGGCGGTGGAAAAGGGCCGGGGGACCCTGGGGGTTTTGGGAAGGGCATGACCTGGGGGTGGAAAAGAGGGGTGACCTGGGGGTGAAAAAGGGGGGTAAAACCCCCCGGGGTGGAGAAGCGGGGGCCCCGGGGGGTTGGGAACCCGGGGCCCTTTCGGGGGGGGAGAAGGGGTTCCCTGGGGGGGAGAAGGGGGGGGACCGGGGGGTTGGGGGAAAAAAGCGGGGAACCTGGGGGTAAAAGAAGCGGAGGACCCCCGGGGGGGAAAAAGGGGTTTGGCCCCTTCGGGGGGAAAAAGGGGTGACCTGGGGGGGAAAAAACGGTTGCCCTTTGAGGGTGGAGAAGCGTTTGCCCCTGAGGGTGGAGAAGGGGTTTGCCCTTTCCGGGGGTTGGAGAAGGGGTTGACCTTTCGGGGTGGAAAAGGGGTTGCCCTTTGGGGTGGAGAAGCGGTGACCTGGGGGGGAGAAGCGGTGCCCCGGGGGTGGAGAAGGGGTGCCCCTTGGGGGGGGAGAAGCGGGGGAACCGGGGGGGGTAAAAAACTGCCGGGGGGTGGAGAAGGGGGTAAACCTGGGGGGGGAGAAGGGGGGGCCCTTTGGGGGGGGGAAAAAAGGGGTGCCGGGGGGTGGAGAAGCTTTGACCTCGGGGGGGGAAAAAAGGGGTCCCTTTGGGGGGGAAAAATGAGGGGAGTTGCCTGGCCAAGGTCGCGGCCCCCCGCCCCCCCAAACCTACCAGACCCGGAGAAATAGAGCCAAGGAAGGGCCCTGAACCCTTTCCCCGGGGCCTCTGTGCTCCGGGTCTGACGGGGGGGGGGCGGGGCCCGGGGGGGGCTGCAAAAAAAGGGGCCCCCAGAAATTTTGAAAAGAATCAGAACAAGGGGGGGGGTTTGCAAGGGTTTTTTGGACCCGGGAAACCCCCCCAGAAGGGGGGGGGAAATGACAACCTTTTTTCCAAATTTGGAAAGGGCCCAAAAATTTTCGATCTTTTTCCCCTCTTTTTTTTCCTTTTTACTTTTGGGTTAATTTAATTAACATCAAAAAATTGGAAGGAGGGTTTGGGAAAGCGTTTCGACTTTATGGGGGGGGTTCCCCCCATAAATTGGAAAAACCTAGAAAGGCCCTGAGGGAACTCCCCTAATTTAAAATTTCCATGTACCCCTGTCCCCCCCATAAAATTAAGGGAAAATATCCTATTTTTTTTTCATCCCGGGATTTTTGATCGTTTCCTTCCCGTTTTAAACCTGGGGCGTCGCGCATGCGTGGGGGAACCCAACTTACATGGCACGAGAGCGGTAAACAACCCCGCATGAAGCCGCTTTGGCCCGGGCCCCAGGGGGGTTTTTTTTCACAATGTTTGCCCCCATTCTGGAAAAACCGCAGCGGGGCTAACCAGGAGTTTTAATCTGCCTTTTTTGTTTGGGTGCAAAGGACGGGATACCCCCCGGGGCTCCAGGGCCCAACCAGCTGGAACCATGGGGGGGGCCCAATAATTCCCTAATGGTTTTACGCCTAAATTTTTAACAACTGTAAGTGTCTTTTTTCCTTCCACCCCCCCCCCTCCTGCCCCCCTGAAAAATGGGGTTTGGGGGGGGGGATTAAAAGTTTTCCCATTATAGCAAAATAAAACTTAAAAACCTTCCCCAAAGGTGGCAGTAGAGACTGATTTCCCCCAGCCCCATTAGGACCCCCTCGATTTCCGATTGTGGTAAATTTTGTCCCTATGAGAAGGGAAAGCGACGAAGTTGCATTGGGCGGTGACTTTTTGGTTTACAACAAAAGAGCCCGGGGGGTTTTCACTGTATTTTATGGCGGGGCCGGGAAAGCCCTTTTTCTTTTTTTCCCAATCAAGCGGGCCTTAACTACTTACCCCGGGGAAACTTAAACCCCCCCCCTTGCACAGCCCCAATTTTTTCAGTTTTTCGGTGTTTTCTCACACTTTAAAATAAACAATTATTTTAAAACCCCCCATGCAACCCCTTTGAAAACCCAAAATTTAAATTTTTTTGGTGTCCCTTTTTTTCACACAAATACAGTTTTTCCTTTTTTGGTTTTTAAAATTTTAATCACCGCGGGGTTTTTTTTTTTTTATTTTTTGCGCTATAAATCAAAAAATACTAAAAATTTGGGAAAAAAAAAAAAAAAAAAAAAAATTTTTTTGGGTTTTCAAATAAAAATTATTGCAGGGATTGGCGGTTTTTGGGCCCCAGAGAAATTGGCGAGTATTGGCAAAGTATTGGCAAGAAAGGGGCGGGGTTTTTGGCAAAAGTTTTTCCCATTTTTTTTGCACAGAAATGGAAGAGAAATTGAAACAGGGGTTTTGAAAGAGCTTTGCAGGGGTTTGGCAGAGAAATTGCAAAATTGGTTGCAGAGAAATTGCAGTGGGGGCAAGAAATTCCCACAGTGGGGGCGGGAGCATTCCCACAGGGGTTTTGGCAAAAGCTTTTGGCACAGTGGGGGGGCAGAGCTTGAAACCGTGGTGGCAGAGAAATTCCCACAGTTGGGCAAAAGAAAATTGCACAGGGGGTGGCAAGTTTTTGCACAGTGGTGGCAGAGAAATTGGGCACAGGGGGTTGGGAAAGTGAAATTTTGCACAGTGGTGGAGAGAAAGGGCACATTGGGGGGGCAAAAGCTTTGGGAAAACAGTGGAGGAAGAGAAATTCACAGTGGTGGCAGAGTATTGCACAGTGGGGGGCAGGGGTTTTCACAGGGGTTGAAAAGCATTGCACAGTGGTGGCAAGCATTGCAATGGTCCCCGAGCTTTGCACATTGGGGGCCCAAAAAGGTTATTGAAACAGTGGGGAGTGAAATTCACAGGGGGCCCCAGAGAAATTGCACAGGGGGTGGCCCAGTGTATTAAACCAGCCCCGGTGGGCAATACACTCCAGCCCCCACGCCCCGGCCCCCCGTCCCCCCCTCCCCTCCTCCCTTCACCCTTTTCTCTGTACCGATTTGGTACAGAGAGGGGAGGGGGGGAAAAACCCGGGCCGTCATGCCCTTTTGCCCCCCGGTTTTGGGGTAATGTTTTCCGCTCCCCCCCCTTTTGACGGAGCAAACCCGCGTGGTAAAGGGCCCCGCTATCCAGCGGCTGTTTCCCGTGATCCTGACCCGGGGGGTCAGGGATTTTCCCCCGATGCACCCCCGGGGGGCACGCGGGAGCAATTTTTTCTGGGAAGGAAACGCCCCCGGAGGACGCCCAAATCGGGAAAAACCCGACCGCGCTGTAGCCCCTTTTTTCCCGGACAAAAAACGCGGCCCGGAAAGGGTGGTTAACCGTTTTTGCCTAGGGGCCCAATTTTCAAAAACCCCCCCCCCCCCTCCCCAAGGAAAATTTTTTCCGGGCTTTCAGCGCTTCCCATTTTTGGAAAGACCAATACCGCAGTATGAAACCCACTGTACCCATAAAATTTTTTGCCCAATTTTTTTTTTTCACACGAATAAAGTTTTCCCTTTTGGGGGAAAATTTAACCACTTTCACCCCCGGGAAACCCTTTTTGCTTTTTTTGGGCACTGCATCGCTTTAACTTTACAATTTGCGCAGTTTGTGCGATGTGGCCCCCCAAAAAAAAATTTTACGTCCTTTTTTCCCCCCAATTTTTGACTTTTCTTTTTGGGGGTATTTGATCGCCCCCGCGTTTTTTTTTATTTTTTGCGCTATAAACAAAAAATGAGCGACAATTTTTGGAAAAAAAACATTATTTTTTTTTTCTTTTGCTATAATAAAAATCCCCCCAAAAAAATAAAATAAAAAAAAAAAGGTTTTTTTTTTTTCCTCAATTTTTTTGGCCCATACAAATTTTTTGGAAAAAAAAAATCGCAATAAAGTTTTTTTTTTGATTGGTTTTTTTTTCAAAAAATTTTTTAAACATTTACAAAAATAGGGGAAAGTTTTTTTTTTGGGGTTTTTTTTTTAATTTTTTTATTTTTACTAGAAAAAGGCGGCGATCACGATTTTTAATTTTTTGACTGCCCACATTAAGGGGGAAAACATAAAGGGCAATTTTTTGGGACCCCTTTTTCCCTTTTTTCAGCGATCGGTGCGATTAAAAATTCCTGATTACTGTAAAAAAGAAAAACTTTGGGAAAGAAAGGGGTTTTTAAACCCCTAGGGGGGGGGGTGGGGTTTTAAATTTTGGGGCTAGGGATGTGTTTTTTAAAAAGTTTAGGGGGAAAGGGGCCCGTGTGTTACACAACACTTTATCCCGCCCCTCCAAAAAAAAAAAAAAGAAACCAAAATGTTTTACACTGTCCCCTAGGGAGAACGGGGGAAATGCTTTTTTTACATCAGCATCTCCCTGTTTTTTTTGGGCTTTTCCCCGGGGACGTTTGCGGGGTAAAACCCAAGGGCCGCGGGAAAAACCCGGGGGTGATCGAGTTCCCCGGGGGACCCGACTCACGGACCCCACGGGCATGCGCCGCCGGCCCGGCCCAGCACGAGAATGGCACGGCAGCAAATTTAAAGGGACAAAACCCGTAAAGCCAATTTTTCCTGTCCGTGCCCCCTCCGCCGACATACTTTTGGGGTTTTCGCCCCGGGCCCCCTAAATTGGTTAATCACCACAGTTTTTTTTTTTTATTTTTTTTCAAAAAAAAAAGAAAAAAGACCAAACATTTTTTGGAAAAAAAAAAAAAGTTTTTTTTTTTTTTCTGTCAGTAAATTTTTTGTAAATAGGTAAATTTTTTTTTTTCCCCACGATGTGTGGCCCGATGAAAGGGGCACTGGGTGAGGCGGCAAATGATGGGGACAAAAGGTGGTACTTAAAAATGCGGCACTAAAAAGGCAAAAAATGGCCACTGATTGGGGGCAAAATGTTTTGGGGACTGATTTAAAAAGCACTTTAGGGCCCCTGATTTTGGGAGCACCCGGTGGGCAAATTTAAAAAATGGGACGGGTAGGCCGGGAAATGATGGGGAGCAAATTTAAAGAGCGGCCAAATAAAAGGGGACCCGAAAGGCAGCAAATACTGGCAAAACCCCTAAAAGGCATGGATGGGCACTGATTGGTTTTCCCCCAAATTGGCACTGCGGGCTTTTTACTGTAATCAGCGCCCTGATTACCTATATTGGTCTCCCCCCCGCGAGGGGATGTCCTGATTTTGGGTTTTCCTCTCCTAACACTCTGGCCCGTGTGAGGCGAGGAACCGATCAATGGCAATTCCTTTTTTTTTACCACTGACCAGCTTTTTGATTTTGGGCAAAAAAAACCCCCCATCCCCAGGGTAAAGAAGCCGCGCCACCAAAACTCTTTTAAACCGGGGAAATTTGGGGGTTTCAAACCAAAGTCCCCCCCGGGGGCAAAGGGGGGTGACCCGGGGGTTTAAACGTGGCCTTTTGGGGTCCCCGCGGGTTTTCGCCCGGGGGAGGGGCCTCCCCCGCTCCACATTTGGGCGGTGGGGGGGTTGGGAAATGGTTTTAAAATTTGGAAATAAACCCCCTCCCCCCCATTTTTTTTTTTTTTTATTTTTTTCCTTTTCAAGATTTGCCTTTTTTAAAAACCAAAAGAAACACCCTGCAAGCCAAAAACCAGGGTTTTCCCCACCCTTTATCCCCAGTTTTTAGGTTTTCCCCCACAGCGAAATTTCCCCCGTGCCCCTCATGAACCCCTTTAGCTTGCCCCGCCCCCCTTTTGGGGTAAGAAGCCCCGCTTCCCCAAAGACGTTTTCCAGTCCCCCCCTCCCCCGCCTACCCTTGGACGCCCCAAAACCCGCCCCCCTGTTTTGGGGTGATTTCCGCAGCCCCCCCCTGGGAGAAATTTATATAAGAAACCCCCAAAAGGGTTGGGAGGACCCCCGGGACATAGGCCAGAATGGTGGGGTTTTGGGGAAGGGGGGGGGGGAAGGGGAAACAATTACAACAATACAGGCAACCTTTTATTGGGGACTCTGGATGAGTTTCAAAATTTTTTTTTTGCGACTTTTTTGGGTTTGGGCCCCTGAAAACATACATGGGGTGAACCATTTCCTTTTTTTTGCCGCAAAAAATGGTAAAGGGTTTTGGGTTTTTTGGTTAAGAGAGGCCTTTTTGGGGTAGGGTTAGGGGAAGGGAAGGTGAAGGGTTTTGGTTAGGGGTTTAAACTTTTTGGGGTTAAAGGGTTTTGGGAAAAGCCCCAAGGATAAAAGGGTTTGGGGGTTTTTGGCAAGGGTTTAGGGTTTTTGGCCCCCGGGTTTTGGGTAGGGTTTAAGGGGTAGGATTAGGGGTTTTGGAAAGGGTTTGGCCCAGGGTTTTTGGGTTTTTGGGTAGGGTTTTTGTTATGGCTTTGGGGTTTTAGGTTTTTGGGTAGGGGTTTTTTTGGGTAATTGGCCTTTGGGTTTTGGCAAAACCCTTTTTGTGGGGGTTTTGGGTTAAAGGTTTTAAAGGGTAGGGAATAGGGTTTTAAGGGGTAGGGTTTTGAGTTTTTAGCTTTGGGTTAATTTAAGGCTTAAAAAGTTTAAACTAGGGTTTTGAGTTTAATTTGGGTAGTGTTTTTTGGCTAAAGGGGTTTTGGAAAAGGGTTTTTTGAGTTATGGGGTTTTGGGGTTACCCTTATGGCTAGGATTTTTGGGGTTTATTGCTTTCGGTTAGAGTTAAAGGGGTAGGGTTTTGACAAAGGGTTTTTGGGTTATGGGGAAAGGGTTTTTTGACCCAGATTTTGGATTTTTGGCTAAGTTAGCGTTATGGCTTTGGGTTTTTTTGACTAGGGTTTGGGTTTTGGGGTAAAAGGGTTTTTTGAGTTTTTAGCTTAAAAGGTTTGAAACCCCGGATTAGGGCCCAGGGTTTTGGTTTTTTTGGGAAAGGGGTTAAAGGAAAAAGGTTAGCAAAAGGCTAGGGTTTTTTTTTTTTTATATGGCCCGGGGTTTGACTAAAAGGGTTTGGAAAATTTGGGCCCAGGGTTTTTTGGGGGTATTTTTTAGAGGTTTTGACTACGGTTTTTTAAATTTAATGGCCCAGGGTTTTTTGGGATTTTTTGGCAAAGGGGTTAAAACCCCAGGGGTTTTTTAATTTGGGCTTTGGGTTTTTAAAATTTTTGGCTTTGGGGTTTTTGACTAGGGTTTGGTTTAAGGCAAAAGGGTTTTTTTTAAAGGTTAGGATTAGGCTAGGGTTTGAGTTTTAAAGCTTTTAAGGGAAAACTTTGGTTTTTACTAGGGTTTTTGGCTTTTAAATTTTGGGATTAAAGGCAGGGTTTTGATATACGGGTGGGTAAAATTTTACTAGGGGTTTGGAATTTTAAAACAGGGTTTTTTGACTAAAAGGTTAGAATTTTGGCAAAGGGTTTAAAGGTTTTTTGGCAAAGGGTTTTTTAAAATAGGGTTTTGGTTAGGGCTTTGGGGGTTTGAGTTTAGGCAGGGAAAACTAGGGGTTTAATTTTTTGGGTAAAGGGGGAAGCCCAAGGTTTTGATTTTGGCAAGGGGTTTTTAAAAATTAAAGGCTTTGGGTAAGGGTTGGGGTTTTTCGTTTTTTTGGGGTTAAAAATTAGACCAAGGGGTTTTGGTTAAGGCTTTTGGGTTTTAAGGGTTTGGGGTAGGGGGCCCTTTTGACTAGGGTTTAAAAATTAAGGGGTAGGGTTTAAAACTAGGGGTTTTTGGGTTTAGACCCAGGGTTTTTTGTATTTTTTGGGGGGGTTAGCATTATGGCTAGGGTTTTAAAGGGAAAAGGGAAGGGTTTTCTAGGGTTTTTGTAAAAAAAAGACTAAAAGGGTTTTTTTGGGAGGGGTTTTAAAATTTAAAGACTAGGGGTTTAAAATTATGGCTAAGGGGTTTTTGGGTTTTTTAGCTAGGGTTAGGATTTGGGCCCAGGGTTTGGGCCCGGGGTTTTGGGAAAGGGGCCCAAAGGGGTTTGGCTAGGGTTAAACGTTATGGTTTTTGGGTTTAGACTATAGGGTTTTTGATTTTATGGCTTTGGGTTTTTAAATAAGGGGTTTTGGTTATGGCAAGGGTTTAAAGGCCCCAGGGTTAGAGTTATGGCTAGGGTTAGAAAACCCAGGGGTTTGGATTTTGGCTAGGGGGTTTTGGCTAGGGTTTTTGGATTAAAGGGGTAGGGGTTTTTTGGCTAGGGTTTTTGGGTTTTGGGTTAGATTTAGGGCTAAGGGTTTTTTAAATAGGGTTTGGATTATGGGGAGGGTTTTTGACTAGAGTTTTTGGATTTTTGGCTAGGGTTTTGGCCCCGGATAAACGTTATGGTTTTTTGGGTTTTGACTAGGGTTAAGTTTTTGGGGTTTTGGGTTTTTGACTAGGGGTTTGGAATTTTTTGGGGTAGGGTAAAGGGTAGGTTTTGGGGTTTTTGGCTAAAGGGTTAGACAAGGGGTTTAAAGGGTTAAAGGCTAGGGTTTTTTTGGCTAGGGGTTTTAAAATAGGGGTTTTTGGATTTTGGGGGTTTGGGGTTTTTGGCTAGGGGTTTTGGGGTTTTTGGTTAGAGTTTTGGGGTAGGGTTTTGACTAGGTTAAAGGGTTAAAGGGCCAAAGGGTTTTTTTTTTGACTAAGTTTTGGATTTTTGGCTTTTGGGTTTTGGTTTAAGAAAAGGGGTTTAAATAAGGGGAAAATTTTTGAAATAGGGTTAAGGGTTTATGGCCCTTAGGATTAAGCCCAGGGTTTTAAAGGAGGGTTTTAAAGTTTTTTGGCAAAGGTTTTTGAGGTTTTTGCTTAGCATTAGACCCAGGGTTTTTGGAATTTAAAGGGAAAGGGTTTTTGGCTAGGGTTTTGAGTTTTTTGGGCTAGGGTTTTGAAATTAATTTCTAGGGGTTTTGGATTATGGCCCAGGGTTAAGGTTTTTTGGGGTTTGGGTTTAAAACAAAGGTTAGGGTTAGGGGGTTTTGGGTTAAAATTTTTAAAGGGGTAAGGGGTTTGACAAGGGGGTTTGCAAATTTTGGCTACTGTTATGGCTAGGGTTAGGATTATGGCTAGGGTTAAGGTTTTTCCTAGGATTAGACAAGGGCTAGGATTAGGGTTAGGGTTATGGCTAGGGTTAGAGTTATGGCTATGGTTAGACTAGTGTTAGGGTTATGGCTAGGGTTAGACTAGGGTTAGGATTAGGGCTAGGGTTATGGCTAGGTGTAGGGTTAGGATTATGGCTAGGGTTAAGGTTATGGGTAGGGTTATACTAGGGTTAAGATTAGGGCTAGGGTTAGGGTGTATGGTGCCTAGTTTAGAGATATGGCTTGGGATTAGACTAGGTTAGACTCGTGTTGGGTTATGGCTAGGTTAACTAGGGCTAGGTTTAGACTAAGGTTAGGGTAAGGGTTAGAACTAGGGTTAGGGTTATGGCTAGGTTAGACTATGGTTTGAATTATGGCTAGGGTTAGACTAGGGTTTAGTATTGTGGATAGGGTTTAGACCTAAGGGTATAGGGTTTTATGGCCTAGGGTTAGACTTAGGGGTTTTAAGACTAAGGGAAAGCGTTTTATGGCTTAGGGATTAGAATTTTTGGGGTGGCTTTAACAGTTTTTTTAGACCTTAGTGATAGCCGTTTTTATGGCTAGGGTTTAAGGCTAGGGTTTTAGAGTTAATGGCTAGGTTTTTAGACTAAGGTTAGTATTCTGGCTAGGGTTAGGGCTTAGTGTCAGAGTTTATGGCTTTAGGGTTTAGACTAGGGTTTAGGAATTTTATGTCTATGGTTAAGGATTTAATGGCATTAGGGTAAGGCTAGGGGTTAGAGTTTATGGCTAAAAAAAAAAAAAAAGGATTAAGACCTAGGGTTTTTTAGGAAATTATGGCTAGGAGGTTATATGGCTAAAAGTGGTTAGACTAGGGTTAAGGATTAAGGGCTAGGGTATATGGCTAGGGATAGGGTTAGGGTTTAGAGTTTAGGGCTATAGAGTTAGACTAGGGTTAGGAATTATGGGCTGTAGGGTTTTTTCGACTAGATTTTTTTAAGGATTTATGGCTAGGGTTTAGTAGTTATTGACCTATGGTTTTAGACTAGGGTATAGAGTTAGACTAGGGGTTAGATCTATGGCTAAGGATTTAGGATTAATGACTAGGGTTTTTACGGTAGGGTTTTTCTTAAACGTTTTATTGGCCGACGGTTTAGAGGTATTTTCTAGCATATAGACCTAGGGGGATAGGATTAAGGTCTAGGGTTTTTTATGGCTTTAGGGTTAGAGTTTTATGACCTAGGGTTTAGAAATTATGGGCTTTATGGTTTAGGATTATGGCTAGGGATTGTAAGGTTTTTGTGGCACTAGGGTTATAGACAAAGGTTAGGTATTTAGGGTTAGGGTTTAGAGTTTTATGGCTAGGGTTTAGACCTAGGGGATAGCATTATGGCTACAGTTATATGGCCTAATGGTTAGGGAATTATGGCTAGGGTTAAGGTTTTTCTTCCCCTAGGATTAGAACAAGGGTTTTTTAGGATTAAGGGTTAAGGTTATTGGCCTTAGGGTTAGAGTTTTATTTATGGCGTAATGGTTAGACTAGTGTTAAGGGTTATGGCTAGGGTTAGACTAGGGTTAGTATTAGGGCCCTTAGGAATTATGGGCTAGGTTTGTAGGGTTAGGAATTCATGGCTAGGGCTAACGGTAATGGGGTAGGGATATACTAGGGTTAAGGAATAGGGGCATAGGGTTAAGGGTTTAATGGCTAGGGTTTAGAGTTTAATTGCTTTGGGTATAGACTAGGGTTAGACTAGTGTTTTAGGGATTTTTTATGGCCTAGGGTTAGGACTAAGGGCTAGGTTTAGACTAAGGTTTTCTATATTGGGGGGGGGGGGGGGGGGGGGGGGGGGGGGGGGGGGGGGGGGGGGGGGGGGGGGGCGGGGGGGGGGGGGGGGGGGGGGGGGGGGGGGGGGGTGGGTTGGGGGGGGGGGGGGGGGGGGGAGGACTGGGGGGGGGGGGGAGTGGGGGTGGGGTTAGGGGGGGCTAGGGGTGCTGAGGGGGGGGTGGGAGGGGGGGGGGGGGGGGGGTATGTAGGGGGGGGGGGTTGGGGGGGGGTGGGGGGGGAGGAATGGGTGGGGGCTAGTGGGGGTGGGGGGGGGGGGGGGGGGGGGGGGGGGGGGGGGGGGGGGGGGGGGGGGGGGGGGGGGGGGGGGGGGGGGGGGGGGGGGGGGGTGGGGTGGGGGGGGGGGGTGGGGGGGGGGGGGGGGTGGGGGGAGGGGGACTGGGAGGTGGGGTTGAGGGTATATGGAATTAAGGGTTTAGTACTAGGGTTAGACTAGGGATTAAGAGTTATGGCTATGGTTAGAATTGGTGGCTTACAGATTAGACTATGGATCATAGCGAATATTAAGGGCATAGGGGTTATGTTAAGGCCTAGGGTTCAGAGTTATGGCTAGGGTTTTTTAAGACTAAGGATTAGTAATCTTGCTTAGGGTTTCGGCCTAAGGGTTCAGAGTTAATGGCATAGGGTTAGAACAAGGGTTTTATAGGGTGGAATTATCGTTCCCATTAGTGTTAAGGAAGTTTAATGGCTCTAGGGATGGACAAGCGTATAATTGGCTAGGGTTTAGAACTAGGGTTTATAGGCTAATATGTCTAGGGGGATTAGAGTAGTTAGGGTTCAAAGGGTTATTCGACTAGGGGTTAGGATTATAATGGCTTAGGGTTTTTACGATTAGAAGTTAGGAATTATGGGCTATGGTTAGGCTAGGTGTAGTTTTAGAGATTATGACTAAGGGTTTAGACAAAGGGTAATAGTGTTAGACTAGGGTTATTTTAGGATTATGGCTAGGGTTGAGGTGATTAAAATGGCTAGGGTTTAGAGTTATGGGCACGGGGAATACGGCCCCCAACTGGTTAGACTTATGGCAAGGGATGGCTAGGGTTAAACGTCACGTTAATGAGTACGCGAACCTAGACATCCTGGTTAGAATACGCCTGACTTGGTAATTATACGCCTACGGGATAATAGTAACAGGCACGGGAATTCCAGTTACGGAATTATCTCGCTATCTGGCTAACAAATTTCCGGTATAAAAACGCTCGTACAAGTCACCCTCGCCCTTATTAGACTGGGGTATATTATTCGAAATTAAGGCACGGTGTTTTACTCCAACTGGAGTTTCGAGAAAATGGCTAACGTGTAAGACCTAGGGAATTTAGGATTTATATGGCTACACAGTTTAGACTAGGGTTAGAGTTTATATGACTAGGGTTGTTAGCTAGGGTTATAGGTTTAGGACTGAGGGTATAGGAATTATTTATGGAATAGGGTTTTAGTGATTAATGGCTAGGGTTAAGAGTTTAGTGTGCTAGGGTAGTTAGAACTAAGGGGTTGATGCTAGGGATTTAGAGTTATGGCTATGGTTTAGACTACCGGTTAGTTATTATGGCTATAGGGATTAGGCTAAGGGTTAGAGTATTATGACTAGGTTAATGTAGACTAGGGGAATAATTAGGGATATAGAATAAGGGTTAACGTGATTATGTCTAGGGGTTAGTATTAATGGCCTTTAGTGTTAAAGGTAGGGTATTAAGCATTAATGGCTTAACGGTTAGAGTTTAATTGCCTAGCATATCAGACCAGGGGTTATAGGATTTAAGGCTACGGGTTTTTTAGAGTTATGGCTTTGGTTTTTAGAGACCTAGGGGTTTGGACTAGTGGGTTAAGGGTCTTTTATATGTCTAGGGTAGAGACCTAAGGGCTAGGTTTTTATTTAGGACTAAGGTTATGGTATAGGGTTTAGACTAGGGTTAGTGTTTTTTTTATGTGCTAGGTTTTTAGACTATGTTTAAGAATTTATGCTTAGGGTTAAGACTAGGGTGTTATTAGTAATATGGTGGATAGAGGATTATTTTAAGAGACTAGGGTTGAGGTATATGGGCTAGGGTTTTTAGTACCTAGGGTTAACGACTAGGGAAAGTGGAGAGTTTATGGCTTAGGGTTAGAATTGTGGCTACAGTTAGACTAGGGTTAGCGTTATGGCTAGGGTTAGGCTAGGGTTAGAGTTTTGGCTAGGGTTAGACTAAGGTTAGTATTCTGGCTAGGGTTAGGCTAGGGTTAGAGTTATGGCTAGGGTTAGACTAGGGTTAGGATTATGTCTAGGGTTAGGATTATGGCTAGGGTTACAGTTATGGCTAGGGTTAGACTAGGGTTAGGATTATGGCTAGGGTTAGAGTTAGGGCTAGGGTTAGACTAGGGTTAGGATTATGGCTAGGGTTCGATTAGAGTTAGGATTATGGCTAGGGTTAGGCTAGGGTTAGAGTTATGACTAGGGTTAGACTAGGGTTAGGGTTAGACTAGGGTTAGGATTATGGCTAGGGTTAGGATTATGGCTAGGGTTAGAGTTATGGCTAGGGTTAGACAAAGGTTAGTATTATGGCTAGGGTTAGGCTAGGGTTAGAGTTATGACTAGGGTTAGACTAGGGTTAGAATAGGGTTAGTATTATGGCTAGGGTTAAGGTAGGTTTAGCATTATGGCTACGGTTAGAGGTATTGCTAGCATTAGACTGGGGTTAGGATTAAGGCAAGGGTTATCACTGGGGTTAGAGTTATGGCTAGGGTTAGACTAGGGTTAGGATTATGGCTACAGTTAGACTAGGGTTAGAGTTATGACTAGGGTTAGGCTAGGGTTAGGGTTAGACTAGGGTTAGGATTATGGATAGGGTTAGGATTATGGCTAGGGTTAGAGTTATGGCTAGGGTTAGACTAGGGTTAGGCTAGGGTTAGAGTTATGGCTAGGGTTAGACTAAGGTTAGTATTATGGCTAGGGTTAGGCTAGGGTTAGAGTTATGACTAGGGTTAGACTAGGGTTAGGGTTAGAATAGGGTTAGGATTATGGCTAGGGTTAGTATTATGGCTAGGGTTAAGGTAGGTTTAGCATTATGGCTACGGTTAGAGGTATTGCTAGCATTAGACTGGGGTTAGGATTAAGGCTAGGGTTAGACTAGGGTTAGGATTATGGCTGCAGTTAGACTAGGGTTAGAGTTAAGGTTAGAGTTATGGCTAAGGTTAGGCTTGGGTTAGCCTTATGGCTAGGGTTAGGCTAGGGTTCGAGATAAGGCTAGGGTTAGACTAGGGTTAGGAATATGGCTATGGTTAGGCTAGGTTTAGAGTTATGGCTAGGGTTAGACTAGGGTTAGACTAGGGTTAGGATTATGGCTAGGGTTAGGATTATGGCTAGGGTTAGAATAGGGTTTGGATTATTTATAGGGTTAGAGTTATGGCTAGGGTTAGGCTAGGATTGGCATTATGGCTAGGGTTAGAGGTATGGGTAGGGTTAGACTAGGGTTAGGATTAAGAATAGGGTTATGGCTAGGGTTAGAATTATGACTAGGGTTAGGATTATGGCTAGGGTTAAGGTTATGGCTAGGGTTAGACTAGTGTTAGGATTAGGGCTAGGGTTAGAGTTATGGTTAGGGTTAGACTATGGTTGGGATTAGGGCTAGCATAAGACTAGAGTTAGCTTTATGGCTAGGATTAGGCTATGGTTAGAGTTATGGCTAGGGTTATAATTATGGCTAGGGTTAGGGTTAGAGTTATGGCTACGGTTAGACTAGGGTTAGGATTATGGCTAGGGTTAAGGTTATGCCTAGGTTTAGACTAAGGTTAGGATTAGAGCTAGGGTTAGGGTTATGGCTAGGGTTAGATTTATGACTAGGGTTAGACTAGTGTTAGGGTTATGGCTAGGGTTAGACAAGGGTTAGGTTTAGACTAGGGTTATGGCTAGGGTTAGGGTTATGGCTAGGGTTAGACTAGTGTTAGGGTTATGGCTGAAGTTAGACTAGGGTTAGGGTTATGGCTAGGGTTAGACTAGGGTTCAAGTTATGGCTAGGGTTAGACTAGAGTTAGGATTATTGCTAGGGTTAGACTAGGGTTAGGGTTATGTCTAGGGTTAGACTAGAGTTAGACTAGGGTTACAGTTATGGCTAGGGTTAGGATTATGGCTACAGTTAGACTAGGGTTAGAGTTATGGCTAGGGTTAAGATTGTGGCTAGGGTTATGCTTGGGTTAGCGTTATGGCTAGGGTTAGGCTAGGGTTAGATTTATGGCTAGGGTTAGACTAAGGTTAGGATTATGGCTAGGGTTAGGCTAGGGTTAGAGTTATGGTTAGGGTTAGACTAAAGATAGGATTGTGGCTAGGGTTAGGATTATGGCTAGGGTTAGAGTTATGGCTAGGGTTAGACTAGGGTTAGGATTGTGGCTAGGAATAGGCTAGGGTTAGAGTTATTATGGTAGGGTTAGGGTTAGACTGGGGTTAGGATTATGGCTAGGGTTAGGATTATAGCTAGGGTTAGCATTGTGGCTAGGGTTAGAGGTATGGCTAGGGTTAGACTAGGGTTAGGATTAGAGCTAGGGTTAGATTTCTGGCTAGGGTTAGACTAGGGTTAGGATTAAGACTACTGTTATGGCTAGGTTTAGACTAGGGTTAGGATTAGGGTTAGACTAAGGTTAGGATTATGGCTAGGGTTAGACTAGGGTTAGACTAAAGATAGGATTATGGCTAGGGTTAGAGTTATGGTAGGGTTAGGGTTAGGATTATGGCTAGGGTTAGGCTAGGGTTAGAGTTATGGTTAGGGTTAGACTAAAGATAGGATTGTGGCTAGGGTTAGGATTATGGCTAGGGTTAGAGTTATGGCTAGGGTTAGACTAGGGTTAGGATTGTGGCTAGGAATAGGCTAGGGTTAGAGTTATTATGGTAGGGTTAGGGTTAGACTGGGGTTAGGATTATGGCTAGGGTTAGGATTATAGCTAGGGTTAGCATTGTGGCTAGGGTTAGAGGTATGGCTAGGGTTAGACTAGGGTTAGGATTAGAGCTAGGGTTAGATTTCTGGCTAGGGTTAGACTAGGGTTAGGATTAAGACTACTGTTATGGCTAGGTTTAGACTAGGGTTAGGATTAGGGTTAGACTAAGGTTAGGATTATGGCTAGGGTTAGACTAGGGTTAGACTAAAGATAGGATTATGGCTAGGGTTAGACTAGGGTTAGAGTTATGGTAGGGTTAGGGTTAGGGTTAGGATTATGGCTAGGGTTAGAATTATGGTTAGGGTTAGACTAAAGATAGGAGTATGGCTAGGGTTAGGATTATGGCTAGGGTTAGACTAGGGTTAGGATTGTGGCTAGGAATAGGCTAGGGTTAGAGTTATTATGGTAGGGTTAGGGTTAGACTGGGGTTAGGATTATGGCTAGGGTTAGGATTATAGCTAGGGTTAGCATTGTGGCTAGGGTTAGAGGTATGGCTAGGGTTAGAATAGGGTTAGGATTAGAGCTAGGGTTAGATTTCTGGCTAGGGTTAGACTAGGGTTAGGATTAAGACTACTGTTATGGCTAGGTTTAGACTAGGGTTAGGATTAGGGTTAGACTAAGGTTAGGATTATGGCTAGGGTTAGACTAGGGTTAGAGTTATGGTAGGGTTAGGGTTAGGATTATGGCTAGGGTTAGAAAAGGGTAGAGAAGGAAGCGCCACCTGAGTGTAGTATTAACAAATGCTTTTAATGACACCAGGTAACGTTGCACTTACAAGATATAAAGATAAAAAGGCTCATCTGTATTAATGCGTAGTCCTCAGTTACACTGGGGTTAGAGTTCTGGCTAGGGTTACACTGGGGTTAGAGTTCTGGCTAGGGCAAGGAATGAAAAAAATCCCCAAATTCTGCTTTCAGATGGGGGAGTTTTAAAGCGCAACTTTGTTTTGGGAATTTAGTTCCACTTTTACGCAAAACACATGTTAATAACGCAAAGAAGTAACTGGGCTCTAAATCTGCTCTCACACTGATGCGCCTTTGCTGCACTTTTTTACTGCATTAAAAATGCCACAAAAATGCAATACCTTAGGGACTCTTCACACCACTGTGCTGTAGCTGTGGTGCGTTGTGAAAAGTTCTGCATGTTGCATCTTTGGTGCAGTTTTTAAAAATGTGGCAAAAACAAAGGTCCCCATTGAAATGAAAGGATAACGCATAAAAAATGTGGCAAAAACGCACCTGCACTGCGTTTTTGGTGCGTTTTTTGAGTCACATGTCCAAGTTGGGTGACAGGCACCCAGAAAATGCCCCAGAAACGCATCAAAAACATGGCCAGAAACATACATGTGTTTTTTTCAGCAGAGCAGTCCAAGGGATGATTCTCTGCAGTTACAGGACATCTAAAACTTTAACGTTTTTTTTTTCAGACTGTTTTATTATATCAGTTCAATAATTCACTCTTATCAGTTACATTGTACTGAGCTATCTCTGAGGACTAAAGAACACCTCCGTCCCACTTTAACCACTTTAAGACCAGCCTCGTTTTGGATTTTAGGTGTTTACATGTTTAAAACAGTTTTTTTTTCTAGAAAAAAACTTAGAACCCCCAAACATTATATATTGTTTTTTTTCTAACACCCTAGAGAATAAAATGGCGGTCGTTGCAATACTTTTTTTCACACCGTATTTGCGCAGCGGTCTTGCAAGCACACTTTTTTTGGAAAAAATTCACTTTTTTGAATAAAAAAATAAGACAACAGTAAAGTTAGTCCAATTTTTTTATATATTGTGAAAGATAATGTTACGCCGAGTAAATTGATACCTAGCATGTCACGCTTCAAAATTGCGCCCGCTCGTGGAATGGCATCAAACTTTTACCCTCAAAATCTCCATAGGCGACGTTTAAAAAATTCTACAGCTTGCATATTTTGCGTTATAGAGGAGGTCTACGGCTATAATTATTGCTCTCGCTCTACCGATCGCGGCGATACCTCACATGTGTGGTTTGACCACCGTTTTCATATGCGGGCACTACTCACGTATGCGTTCGCTTCTGCGCACGAGCTCATCGGGACGGGGCGCTTTAAAAAAATTTTTTTTTGTTTTTCTTATTTATTTTTTCTTGATTTTATTTATTTTTACACAGTTTTTTTTTTTAAAAAAAAAATTAATTGGCTCACTTTATTCCTATTACAAGGAATGTAAAACATTCCTTGTAATAGAAAAAAGCATGACAGGTCCTCTTAAATATGAGATCTGGGGGGTCAAAAAGTCCTCAGATCTCATATGTGGACTTCAATGGAAAAAAAAAAACAAAAATGACATTTGAAAATTCCTCTTTAAGAGGTATGGGTGGAAGTGACGTTTTTGACGTCGCTTCCGCCCTCCTATGGTATAGAGATGAGTGGCGGCCATCTTACCATCACTCATCTCTATGCCCAGCAGGAGAAAGGACCCGATCGCCTCCGCCGCTGCCGACGGTTCCGGTAAGCAGCGGAAGGCGCGGGAGAGTGGCGGGAGGGGGGGGCACCTCTCCCGCCGCCGATAACGGTGATCTCGCGGCGAATCCGCCGCGATGACCACCATTATCGGAATCCCGACCGGCGCCTGAAGAGATGGATATCTCGGTTGTGGCAGCAGCTGCTGCCGTTACCGAGATATCCCTCTTCAAAATCAGGACGTACATCGTCGTGCGCCGGTCGGAAAGTGGTTAATTAGATGAGAGGTGTTCTGGCAACAGTGTACTCGGTTCGCTCTTTTTTTGGCGGCGCTCGCTCCTCTTCCCCTCACAGACAGTGGGGATCGACGTATAACACGCACCCACGATTTTTCCCCTGATTTTAAGGGGAAAAAATTGCGCGTTATACGCCGATAAATATGGTAATTATTTATTATCCTGACCGGCGCACACACATATACGTCGGCAGAATGGCACGGACAGGCATAAGGGCGTACAGGTACGTTCCTTTGAATTTGCCGTCGTGCCATCGCGTGCACTGCCGGCGGCGTGCACCGGTCGGGACCCCCACGAGTCCGGTCGCGGGTCCCGCGGACTCAATCGCTGCGGGGATACCCGCAATCGTCTCACGGGGAGATGCTGAAGTAAACAGCATCTCCCATTCTGCCTAGCAACAAGTGACACTGATCTCTGCTCCCTGTGTATGGAGCAGAGATCAGTGACTGTCACACACAGCCACGCCCCCCACAGTTAGTAACATGCCTCTAGGACACACTTAACCCCTACGCTGCCACCCCCTGGTTAACCCCTTCACTGCCAGTGTCATTTACACAGGAATCAGTGCATTTGTATAGCACTGATTGCTGTATAAATGACAATGGTCCCAAAAATGGGTCAAAATTTTCCCATGTGTCCGCCATAATGTCGCAGTCATGATAAAAAATCGCAGATCGCCGCCATTACTAGTAAAAATGCCATAAAACTATCCCCTATTTGTAAAAGCTATAACTTTTGCGCAAACCAATCAATAATCACTTATTGCGTTTTTTTTTACCAAAAATATGTAGAAGAATACATATCGGCCTAAACTGAGGAAAAAAAAAAGTTTTTTTATATATTTTTGGGGGATATTTTTTATAGCAAAAAGTAAAAAATAATGCGTTTTTTTCAAAATTGTCGCTCTTTTTTTTTGTTTATAGCGCAAAAAATACCACCAAAAGAAAGCTCTATTTGTGGGAAAAAGGACGTAAATTTTGTGTTGGGAGCCACGTCGCACGACCGCGCAATTGTCAGTTAAAGCGACGCAAAAAATAAGTGCTCTGGTCTTAAGCCAGCAAAATGGTCCGTTCTGAAAGTGGTTAACCTCTTGCTTACCGGGAACTTAAACCCCCCTCCTGCCCAGACCAATTTTTAGCTTTCAGCGCTGTCACACTTTGAATGACAATTACGCAGTCATACAACACTGTACCCAAATGAAATTTTTATCATTTTTGTAACACAAATGGAGCTTTCTTTTGGTGGTATTTAATCACCACTGAGGTTTTTATTTTTTGCTAAACAATCAAAAAAAGACAGAAATTAAAAAAAAAAAAACATGTTTCATAGTTTTGTTATAAAATTTTGCAAACGGGTCATTTTTCTCATTCATTGATATTCGCTGATGAAGCTGCACTGATGGGCTGCACTGATAGGCACTGATGGGCTGCACTGATAGGCACTGATGGGCTGCACTGACAAGACGGCACTGATGGGCCCTGACGGGTGGCATGGATAGGTGGCACTGATGGGCACTGATGGGCTGCACTGATAGGCACAGATAAGGCGACACTGATAGGCACTGATGGGCACTGATAAGACGGCACTGATGGGCCCTGATGAGTGGTACTGATGGGTGGCACTGGATGTTACTGATGGGCACTGATAGGTGGCACTGATTGGCACTGATGGACACTGGTAGGTGGCACTGATGGGCACAGATAGGTGGAATTGATAGGCAGCACTGATTTACATTTATAGGTGGAACTGTGGGCACTGATAGGTGACACTGTGGGCACTGATGGGTGGTACTGTGGGCACTTATGGGTGGTACTGTGGGCACTGGTAGGTGGCACTGGTGGGCACAGCCCCCGTTGATCGCCTTTCTTTTTTCTCCTCACGCTACCAGCGTGAGGAGAAAAAATAGCCAATCGCCAACTCTGTTTACATCACATGATCAGCTGTCCTTGGCTGACAGCTGATCACATGGTAAGGGGTCGGGAGCGATCTGTGATCAGCCGAGTCTCATAGAGGCACGGAAGGACATCTATAGACGCCCTCCCGACAAATTAGGTTTGCGCTGCAGCTGTCTTTCGGCTATAGCGCGAATGGGAGGTGGTTAAGGGGGCGTGGCAGGGTGTGTGTCCTATGCCTACATCGTTCCCAGAGCTCTGGGCTGTGATTGGACACAGCCGAAACAGCAGGTCCTGGCCATGATCATTGGCCCGGAACTTGCTGAAAGGCTCCTGCTGTGGGCAATCACAGGGGGTGCAGGCGGGGGGGGGGGGGCATGCACACGCTTAAACCTGGAAGTAGACAACGTCCGCTCGTCCGCAGTACAATGCTAAGTGGTGGTTGTGTTTTAGTTTTGTTTCTTATTGTGTTTTAGTTTTGTTTCTTATTGGGTTTTAGTTTTGTTCTTCGTTGAGTATAATTGTATTTCAATAATTTCCTTTTGGGATTAATAAAGTATTCTGAATCTGAAAATCTGAATCATCTCACTTGCTCTCTATAAATGTCTAATTACAATCATATAATCATCATCCATAGTATGTGAGGCCTACGGTCACTGATGACGGTGTTGTTGTCATCGCAAACTATAAATCTCCTTGTATTTGTGTCTCTGCCGGTCTGAACGTCCTGTGCACAATGTCAATGTATGGCGGGCAGTGTGATGATAACGCGGTTTATAGACGGGGTTGTCTATCACATTCTACAATAAAAGGATATACTGTATACAGCACACAGAACGAGTTCCCACCAGTAACATGCAAAGAAGAGGCGGACATTCCGGATTCTCCTCTCTCCGCCGCCTCCGCCTGCTTTCTGTAAACAAATCAGAGAATTAGAAATGGCGACGTCTGGCCAAAACTAGAAAACATGTGAAATGATTCCACCGACCTGGGGGGCTGAAGGAGACGGTTAATCCCCTCCTGGCCAATGGGAGTCAGGCGTTCTCTCTCAGATGGGAGGAGCCTGAGCTCTGGTTGTCCTCCGATATACGATCGCACTGCAACACAGAACACAAAGAGACCGTTATTAATCCTTTTACTGCCACAGTCCACACAAAATATTGACACTTTGGGCCCTAATCGGACATTTTCACTTAGGGGTGTCCTGACTTTTGTTGCCAGCGGTTTAGACATTAATGGCTGTGTGTGTTTGAGTTATTTTGAGGGGACAGAAAATTTACACTGTTATACAAGTTACATAGTTACATAGTAGGTGAGGTCGATAAAAAGACACAAGTCCAACCTCTGTGTGTGATTATATGTCAGTATTACATTGTATATCCCTGTATGTTGCGGTCGTTGAGGTGATTATCTAATCGTTTCTTGAAACTATCGATGCCCCCCGCTGAGACCACCGCCTGTGGAAGGGAATTCCACATCCTCACCGCTCTTACAGTAAAGAACCCTCTACACAGTTTAAGGTTAAACCTCTTTTCTTCTAATTTTAATGAGTGGCCACGAGTCTTGTTAAACTCCTTTCTGCGAAAAAGTTTTCTCCCTATTGTGGGGTCACCAGTCCGGTATTTGTATATTGAAATCATATCCCCTCTCAAGCGTCTCTTCTCCAGAGAGAATAAGTTCAGTGCTCACAACCTTTCCTCATAACTAATATCCTCCAGACCCTTTATTAGCTTTGTTGCCCTTCTTTGTACTCGCTCCATTTCCAGTACATCTTTCCTGAGGACTGGTGCCCAGAACTGGACAGCATAGTCCAGGTGCGGCCGGACCAGAGTCTTGTAGAGCGGGAGAATTATCGTTTTTATCTCTGGAGTTGATCCCCCTTTTAATGCCAATATTCTGTTTTGCTTTGTTAGCAGCAGCTTGGAATTGCTGAGCCCATCATCTACTAGGACCCCCAGGTCCTTTTCCATCCTAGATCCCCCCAGAGGTTCTCCCCCCAGTCCATAGATTGCGTTCAGATTTTTACCACCCAAATGCATTATTTTACATTTTTCCACCGCCCCACCATGCCCCCATGCGACGTCATAAGGGGCGGGGTTACCAGATGACATCACCTGGTGACCACGCCCCATGCCTATATCAGTCGTTGCGCACCGCACACATGGCATTACCTCGGGAGAGAGCGTTGTGTCAACATCGGAAGAAGACCGGAGGGAAGAAGGCGACGGAGAAGAACGGGCCAACGCTAGCAAAAGAGCGGACAAAAGAGCAGAAGATAGCAAAGGAGCCCGGCAGAAGACACCGGAGAGCAGGAGAAGAACTGGAGAGCGGGAGAAGAGGCCAGAGAGAGCGGAGAAGTCGGAAGAGACCCCCCGGAGCTGCCTAATAAATTACTTTAAAAACTGGTCTAGTGTGTTTTTTTTTATTGACAATTTTTCCCCTGGGTGAATGGGTCGGGGTACGGTGTACCCCCTACTCATTCACATAGGGTGGGGGGCCGGGATCTGGGGCCCCCTTATTGAAGGGGGCTCCTGGATTCCGATAAGCCCCCCCTGCCCGCAGACCCCGACAACCAATGGCCAGGGTTGTCGGGAAGAAGGCCCTTGTCCTCATCAACATGGGGACAAGGTGCTTTGGGGTGGGGGGGGGGCGCAGGGGGTTGACAGCGTGAGGAGAAAAGAGCCGATCACCAACTTCTGTTGAAGGGACATCAGTCCCGAAGAGGAAGAGGCGAAGCCGCCTCATATGGGCCAGTGCCATTAATCAGTGCCCACCAGTACATAAGTGCCAGCAATCAGTGCCTATGCCCAGGAGTTCCACCTACCAATGTCCACCAGTGGTGCCAATCAGTGCCAGCTACCAGTGCCGATCAGTGGCCCATCACTGCCACCCATTAGTGCCCATCACTGCCACCCATCAGTGCCCTTCAGTGCCACCTATCAATGCTTTTTAGTGCCACTCATGAGTGCCCACCAGTGCCGCCTATTAGTGCCCATCAGTGCCACCTTATCAGTGCCGCCTTTTTAGTGCCCATGAATGCAGCCTGTCAGTGCCCATCAGTGTAGCGTCATCAGCGTACATCAATGAAGGAGACAAATTACCTGTTTGCTAAATTTATTAACAAAATATAAAACAGTTTTGTATTTTTTTATTTTTTTATTTCGGTTTTAACAAAAAATCAAAAACCGAGGAGGTGATCAAATACCACCAAAAGAAATATCTATTTGTAGGAAAAAAATGATACAAATGTCACATGTGTACAGCGTTACATGGCCGCACAATTGTCATTCAAGGGGTGACGGCGCTGAAAACTGGCCTGGGCGGGAAGCGGGTGAAAATGCCCGGTTTCAAAGCGGTTAAATACACGGCAGTTAGGAAGACAGAATTGTTGTTAAAGTTCACAATTTTCTTATAAACGTTGCACATGATTGTTTAGTAAATAATCACTTTTGTGAATAAAGATCCAAAATCCATAAGAAGCTGGCCGAATAAGGAGCCAGCTTCAGCTTCATCGCGGGCCGGTGGTTGGGAACCTCAGCGGTAATAAAGACAAGTACTGGAAAGTTGACGTGGTCTGCCAGCAGTAAAGATGGCGGGCGGAGATACCGAGGCAGATACGTAGTCAGACGCAGGGCGACGCACAGCTCTACGGCAGCTGGAGAGAGAGGGGGTGGTCACGTGGGGGGCGCGGTCAGGTGATTGGTGGGCGGTGGTCAGCTGATCTCGGGCCGGTGTCAGGCTGGTTTTCTGTTCCCGGATCAGTGAGAGGAGAGGAGAGGCGCCATGAACGGACACGTCCTACTCTACTCCGGGGTCTCCGTGGCCTTCTGGGCGACCCTCATCATCGTAGGTGAGAGACCTCCGTGTGTGTCCTCCCCCACCATCCCCCCACAATGTGTGACCTCCCATCCCCCCCCGCCCTATATCTGCCCCCCAATACCTCACCATCACCCTGTACCCCACCCTCCCCCCCAATGTGTGACCTCCCACCCCCCCTTATATCTGCACCCCTAGATCCCGCCCCCACCCAATGTGTGACCTCCCAAATCTCACCATCCCCCCCAATGTGTGACCTCCCTACCCCCCCCCCCCCATACCTCCCAACCACCCTGAATCCCACCTCCTATATCAACTGTGTACCCCCATCCCCCTGCCCTATATCTGCCCCCCAATACCTCACCATCACCCTGAACCCCACCTCCTATATCTGTGTACCCCCCCAATGTGTGACTTTCCATTCCCCCCTGTCTAAACCTACCCCTCAGATCTCCTGAATCCCCCCCTCCAATGTGTGACCTCCCTACCCCCCCCCCCCCATACCTCCCAACCACCCTGAACCCCACCTCCTATATCATCGGTGTACCCCCCCCCCCCAATGTGTGTCGTCCCCCCACCCATCAAATGTGTGACCTCCAATTCTCCCCCCCCCCCAGACCCCCCCCCCCAATCCCCCCACCCTCCCCCCCCCCCAGACATCCCCATCACCCTGAACCCCACCTCCTATATCTGAGTACCCCACCTCCTATATCTGAGTACCCCCAATGTGTGTCCTCCCATCCCCCTTATATCTGCACCCCTAGATCCCCCCCCCCACCCAATGTGTGTTCTCCCCCCCCAATGTGTGACCTCCCAATCACCCTGAACCACCTATATCATCTGTGTACCCCCCAATGTGTGACCTTCCATCCCCCCCCCCCCTGTCTAAACCTACCCCTCAGATTATCCTGAACCCCCCCACCTCATATATCACCCCCCCCATGTGACTCCCCTCCGCTGGCCTACTTATTCTACCGCCCCCCCCCCCCAATACCTCACCATCACCCTGAACCCCATCTCCTATATCTGTACCCCCCAATATCTCACCTCTGTCCTGTATATCACCCCAATCTCACAGATAACCCCCCCCCCCCCCCCCCCCCCCCCAATATCTGACCCCCACCTCACCCTTATACTTGAACCCCCACCTCATATATCACCTACATATACCACTTCATACCCCCCATCACTCTTCACGCCTGAACCCCACTTATGTCATTATTGTACCCCTCCCCCATCCTTCTATGTATGACCTTCCCCATTTATCACCCCAATACCTGAACCCCATTTATAATATTTGTTCAGATCCCGCTATAGCTGAGTCCCACTTCATATTCCACCCCCTCCCCCGATCTCTCTATGTATAACACCCTCCCCCCACTAATCACCTCACTGCCTCCATCACCCCCAATACCTGAACCCCAATTCATATACCACCCCCTCCCATCCCTCCTATGTATGATCTTCCCCGTGTGTCACCCCAATACCTGAACCCCAATTCATATATCATCCCTGTACCCCTCCTCCTACAGACCCCTCCCCCCCTAATACAACTATCACCCCATTTATATCTCTACACCCCCCTACAAATCTCCATACCCAAATCCATGGTCTCCTGTCACCCCCACACTGTACCCCCCCCCATATATCATCTGTATGCCTCCATCACCCCAATACCTGACCTGTATGCCCTCTGTCACCCCAACACTGCACAGCCGGCATCACCCCCCATATATTATTTCTATACTCCCCCCCCCCTCCCCCTACACCTCCATCACCCCAATACCTGACCTGTATGCCCTCTGTCACCCCTATATTGCAAAGTCCGCACCATTTTCTCCTGCGCCTCCACTCTGGTATTACCCAAATCCCCTCCCCCGTTCAAATTCTACCATCTCTGCCCCCCCTTTCTGCGGTCCCCCCGACCTTCTGATCTCATCACATAATGGGGACCCTCATGTTTTCTTTCCACACATCCCCCACCCCAAAATCTGAACCTATTGCTTTAATAAACCCCCCCAGATCAGATGATCCTCTTGTTTCTGCACCCCCCCCCCTTTGTCTGTGTGACCCCCCCCCCCCTCCCAATTGATATGATGTACTAAGGACATGCCTGAATGGGGGGGGGGGGGTCATACATAGAGAGACTAGGGGGGGGGGGACACTTTAGCATTCCTTAACCACTTGCTTACCGGGCACTTAAACCCCCCTTCTGCCCAGACCGATTTTCAGCGCTGACGCACTTTGAATGACAATTACGCCGTCATACAACTCTGTACACAAATGACATTTTTATAATTTTTTTCCCCCCCAAATAGAGATTTCTTTTGGTGGCATTTAATCACAGCCGGGTTTTTATTTTTTGCTAAACAAACAAAAAAAGATGAAAACATTTGAAAAAAAAATAAATCATGTTTAATAGTTTGTTATAAAATTTTGCAAACGGGTAATTTTTCTGCTTCATTGATATGCGCTGATGAGGCGGCGCTGGTGGGCAGCGGATAGGCGGCGCTGGTGGGCAGCGGATAGGCGGCACTGGTGGGCAGCGGATAGGCGGCGCTGGTGGGCAGCGGATAGGCGGCACTGGTGGGCAGCGGATTGGCGGTGCTGATGAGGCGGCGCTGGTGGGCAGCGGATAGGCGGCGCTGGTGGGCAGCGGATAGGCGGCGCTGGTGGGCAGCGGATAGGCGGCGCTGGTGGGCAGCGGATAGGCGGCGCTGGTGGGCAGCGGATAGGCGGCGTTGGTGGGCAGCGGATAGGGGGCGTTGGTGGGCAGCGGATAGGGGGCGCTGGTGGGCAGCGGATAGGGGGCGTTGGTGGGCAGCGGATAGGGGGCGTTGGTGGGCAGCGGATAGGGGGCGTTGGTGGGCAGCGGATAGGGGGCGTTGGTGGGCAGCGGATAGGGGGCGTTGGTGGGCAGCGGATAGGCGGGCAGCGGATAGGCGGCGCTGGTGGGCAGCGGATAGGCATCGCTGGTGGGCAGATGTGCAGCACTGTAAAGGCACATTGTGGGCACTGGCACTGACAGATGGCACTGTGGGCACTGACAGGCAGCACTTGCATAGGGGAAAGGTGGGCACCATGGACCTTGGGCACATTGCAGTGATCGGGACTAATATCCCTCTCACTGCCGCCGTTGATCGGCTTTTTTTTTTTTTTCTCCTCGCGCTCTTAGCGCAAGGAGGAAAAATAGCCGGTTACCGGCTCTGTTGATATCACATGATCTGCTGTCATTGGCTGACAGCTGATCACATGGTAAGGGGTCGGGATCGACCCCTTACTCGGATTTGTGATCCAGCGAGTCTCAGAGACTCTCTGATCACAGAGCGCGCTGCGCGTGCCCTTCAGGGGGCGCTCAGGCCGCTCGTGAACGGGACTACATCATAGGACGTAGTCCCGGCAAGTTAGGGCCGCGCTGTCGCCGTCATTCGGATATAGCGCAGATCTCAGGTGGTTAAACATGGAGGTGATGAAGTGGGGGAGGTCAGTGAGAGGTTCCTGTGTACGGCGGATATGTGTGATTCCCCTCCCCCATCCGGGGGGTTCAGATGTCAGATTTGGGGAAGTGTCTCCGACAGTCTCACCGTTTCCATTCCTCCGATTGTCTTGTGATGATTATTCCTGGAAACATTATAGAGGAGCCAGAACCCCTCCCCCCCCCCCCCCCCCCCCCCCCCAGTCTATCAGATCTGAGGGGACTACGGATCATTTTTATTCGATTTATTGTGCTGTGAAGATTTAGTACCGGTCTGTTCAGTTCTCTCTGTGGATGTGGGAGGGGGAGGGGTCATTGTTTGGGGTAAACATTGGGCTCGCCCGGTCTTGGTTGGAGAAGTCCGGATCAGTCTGTCATTTATCCAGATCTCCAGGAGAGATCGGTCATCTTCCATCTACAGTGTACACAACCTCCGCTCACCCCCCCCCCCAATATACAAACGCCCTCCCCCCCCCCATTACAGATTTATTTACTGATACACAAGAACTGTCTGTGTTGCCACTGAGCCTCCAGATTCAGACAATGACAGGCTGACACCATACATGGTACTATCAGACCGTACAATCATCTATTTGTATCCAATCAGGGAGGTCTTTCCACTGCACAGCTGATGGTAGAGCAAAAGGAGATTGTATAGTGTATGGCCACCTTTTTATGTTTTGATTTATTTTTATTGGTTTTCCAAAAAAGTACAGAAATCAGTGTGTGTGTGTGTGTGTGTATATATATGTATATATATATATATATATTACACAGTGCTTTGAAAAAGTATTCATACACCTTGAAATTCCTCACATTTTATCATGTTGCAACCAAAAACGTAAATGTATTTTATTGGGATTTTATGTGACACAAAGTGTCACATAATTGTGAAGTGGAAGGAAAATGATACAAATAAATCTGTGAAAAGTGTTGGGGGGGGCATTAATATTCAGCCCCCTTTACTCTGATACCCCTAACAAAAATCTAGTGGAACCAATTGCCTTCAGAAGTCTCCTAATTAGTAAATAGACTCCACCTGTGTGTCATTTAATCTCAGTATAAATACAGCCGTTCTGTGAAGCCCTCAGAGGTTTGTTAGAGAACCTTAGTGAACAAACAGCATCATGAAGGCCAAGGAACACACCAGACAGGTCAGGGATAAAGTTGTGGAGAAGTATAAAGCAGGGTTAGGTTATAATAAAATCTTTGACCATCTCACAGAGCTCTGTTCAATCCATCATCGGAAAATGGAAAGAGTATGGCACAACCGCAAACCTACCAAGACATGGCCGTCCACCTAAACTGACCGGGCCGGGCAAGGAGAGCATTCATCAGAGAAGAGCCAAGAGGCCCATGGGAACTCTGGAGGAGCTGCAGAGATCCACAGCTCAGGGGGGAGAGTCTGTCCACAGGACAACTATTAGTCGTGTTCTCCACAAATCTGCCCTTTATGGAAGAGTGACAAGAAGAAAGACATTGGAGAAAGAAAGTCAGAAGAAGTCCTGTTTGTAGTTTGTGAGAAGCCATGTGGGGGAGGGGAGCAAACATGTGGAAGAAGGTGATCTGCTCACATGACACCAAAATTCAACTTTTTGGCCTAAAAGTAAAACGCTATGTGTGGGGGAAACTAACACTGCCCATCCCCCTGAACACACCATCCTCACTGTGAGACATGGTGGTGTTAGCATCATGTGGTGGGGATGGTTTTCTTCAGCAGGGACAGGGAAGCTGGTCAGAGTTGATGGGAAGATGGATGGAGACAAATACAGGACAATCTTAGAAGAAAACCTGTTATGCCGCGTACACACAAGCGGAATTTCCGACAGAAAAAGTCCGGCCCAGCGATCGCACATTACTAATCACCACCAGGCTCTTCATCTGTTCAATGGATTTCACAATCGTTCCTTCCTCTCCGGATTGTCATTGTGAGCAATCCGCACTTCCCCAAAACTTCTTCTGTCACATGACCAACCGTGCCATCGACCAGCCTGCCTGTGCATGGATTGGGGGGGCTCCCCATAGACAGGACCCTCATAATGTACAGTGGTAACGCTTTTCACCCCTCAGACCCCCCCCCCCCCCCCCTCTGTCTTGTGATGGTCGTGTGATCCGGGACTGTCAGTCTTCCTGTATAATGAGTGTTGGAGGTCTCCGGCAGTCCCTCATTCTGTTCCAGTAAAAGTTTTTTATCTCTGGGGCTGATATGACACAGAGCTGCCCATACCCCCGAGCAACATTCCTAATCCTCTGTGCCCGATTGCTGCAATCAGAGGAGGAAGGAGGGTGACGGAGCTGGAAGTGCGGAGAATTGTATGTCCTACAATCATTGCAGAGATCAGTTAGAAATGTTTTGTCCAGAACTCGGGATCTGCCGCAGATGATAAAATATTAATAAGTAAAATGAAAGGGGTCCCACACCTTCCTAGAAAAGAAACAAAGTATCCGAATCGGTCACCTTTGTGTCCCCCAGGATACGGATACTTTGTTTCTTTTCTCTTACATTGGTGGTGATTGGCGGATCTCTTCTTATCACGGAATATTCCGGATCTGGTCGTTTCTGAATTGTGTGATGGAGACATTTCATTTTGTCTAATATGAGATTTTCTCTCTCCTAGGAACGTGTTACACGATATTCGATCTGGGATTTCGGTTTGACGTAGCATGGTAAATGGATTTATTTGGACTTCTGTATATATAATAGACTGCAAAATTATTAAGAAAGAATTGTAGAATGTGTGTGAATAAGAAAAAAAAAAAAAATATATATATATATATATATATATATATATATATATATATATATATATATGTATATCTATATAATCTCTTCAAATTTTCTTCTCCTTATTGACAATGATGGAGTATTCCAGGATGTGTTTTTATTTTTGTTTATTTTTTTTTGTTGCCTGTAAAGTATTGCACCATGCCATGCCTGTCTCCTGCAGATCTGCCAGTGTATCTGCTTCCCTGTACACCCCATACGGCCCGGCAGATACAAGACAGGAAGCATGAATGGACTGCGCTCAGTGCCGTGGTAGTTGATTGAAAAGTACAAGCCAACAGCCGCAAAGGCTACCGGACCTTTTTCAGTGCACATTGCGCTGTCAATCAGTGACACGGCCGGGCGGCAGAACCCCGCTCGGCCAGAGATGTGTGTGTATATAATATATATGTGTGTGTGTGTGTGTGTGTGTGTGTGTGTGTGTATATATATATATATATATATAGATCTATAGATTAATCGATTATTTTTTTTTTTAATCGCCTAATTTTGATTAATTATAACGCACATAATGTCCACATCTCCCCCATACCTTAATATTCACATATACGGATTGTCTGCTCTGTCCGGAATAGACAGCAGGCAGATCCGTCCTTCCTCAGTGTAGACGGCACAGGCGGGCGATGATGACGTCATCACGCTGCTACTAAGCCGCCAGGTGGACCAAGATGGCCGGAGTAAATGTGGTCTTTTATTTATTATTTTTTTTAATATATATTTTGTTATAAAACTTTGCAAACAGGTAATTTTTTTTTCCTTCATTGATGTACGCTGATGAGGCAGCAGTGATGGGCACCAATGGGCACTCTTTGGTTACACTGATAGGCAAGCACTGCTAGGTGGCACTGATTGGCACCACTGGTGGGCATTGATAGGTGGCAGGGGGGTACTGGTGGCACAGATGATGCAGAATTGCCTCTTCCTCTCGGGGACCAATGTCCCTTGCAGATAAGCCAGTGATCTGTTTTTTTTTTTTTTTTAATTTTTTTCTCCTCACGCTGACAAAAAAAAAGATAACCAAGCTTTTGTTTAGATCATGTGATCAGCTGTCATTAGCTGACAGCTGATCACATGGTAAGGGGCCGGGATCTACCCCTTCTCAGATCTGTGATCACCTGAGTCTCAGTGATTCAGTGATCACAGCGGGGAGGCCGTCATTCTGGTCCACGTTGTGGCTGTCATTCGGCTATAGCTCAGACGGCAAGAGGTTAAAGTGAAGCTCCAGTCTCCTGTGTAAAAATTTAAGTCAGCAGCTACAAAAACCTGGCGCTCACCTGTCCCTGGATCCAGCGCTGTGCTCTCCCCAGCCGGTTTCATCTCCTGACATCTCTCCCCAGCGCCGGCATGTTAACTGTGGGCACCTGGCTGTGGCAGCTTGCGGCTCCACAGCCGGGTGTCCTCTGCACATACATGAGTGACACTGCGCATTGTGAATGCTCCCGTAGTTTTCTGGGACCTGTGATGTGTCCAAGAAGACTACAAGAAGGGAGTGGGGAGGAGGACTTCTGATCGCCTAGGCCAGGGGAAGGCTACCTCGGCCCTCCAGCTGTGGTGAAACTACAAATCCCATCATGCCTCTAGGAGTCGTGTCTGTGAGTGTCGGGGTCTTGCAATATCTCATGGGACTTTCAGTTTCAAAACAGCTGGAGGGCCGAGGTCGTCTACCTCTGGCCTAGGCGATCGGAGTGGAAGTGGGAGCAGGTACCTGTCAAAATCAGGTACCCGTGCCCAAAAGTGCCATTTCTTTACCAGGAGTGTGGGAAGAGGCCTTAAAACGGAATGTCCCCTTTTAGGTGGAGCTCCGCTTTTAAAGTGGGGAACAAAAAACAACTGTTTTTAGTTTGCATTGCATACGGGCACATTATGTAAGACCTGCCTTAAAACGAAGCCCTCCAGTGGTGCGCTGCCACCGTCTGTAGGGCGGAAGTCTTCCTTCCGGATTCGCAGGCTCTGGCCATTATAATAGCTGAGGGGCGATGTTGGGAGGTGCACGCGCACAAAGCCATGATTACAGCACAGCGCTCTGAAGACGCAACGTACTCGGCAGGGACACAGAACAAGCAGAGGGTCCCCCCTTCCCTCTATAATGTCTTCTCGTTGCTCTGCTGTGTCCCTGCTGGACAGATTTATTTATACTTCCTTTATTTCTGCGTGAAGTCAGTCATGTTTACCAAAACATTGCACCTGCCCGGTGTTTGGAGTGTCAGCTTGTGTTTACAGTCACAACAGACGCCTTGTGACCCAGCCGGTCGGGCCCAGTCCCTGCGTACCCGAGGTGACTTCTCAAAGGATATCTAAAGGTCACACTAAAACCAAATATGATGTCGCTCGTGTTCCTGTAATGTCATAAAGCTTAATCCCTTCATTGTCCTGCTGTCTATTAAAGCCTCCCCTCCGGTCTTCTTCTATCCTCCCTTCCCCCGGCCTCCCCTCCCGGTCTTCTTCTATCCTCCCCGCCTCCCCTCTGGCCTTCTATCCTCCCCCGCCTCCCCTCTGGCCTTCTATCCTCCCCCGCCTCCCCTCTGGCCTTCTATCCTCCCCCGCCTCCCCTCTGGCCTTCTATCCTCCCCCGCCTCCCCTCTGGCCTTCTATCCTCCCCCGCCTCCCCTCTGGCCTTCTATCCTCCCCCGCCTCCCCTCTGGCCTTCTAGCCTCCCCTCTGGCCTTCTATCCTCCCCCGCCTCCCCTCTGGCCTTCTATCCTCCCCTCTGGCCTTCTATCCTCCCCTCTGGCCTTCTATCCTCCCCTCTGGCCTTCTATCCTCCCCTCTGGCCTTCTATCCTCCCCTCTGGCCTTCTATCCTCCCCCGCCTCCCCTCTGGCCTTCTATCCTCCCCCGCCTCCCCTCTGGCCTTCTATCCTCCCCCGCCTCCCCTCTGGCCTTCTATCCTCCCCCGCCTCCCCTCTGGCCTTCTATCCTCCCCCGCCTCCCCTCTGGCCTTCTATCCTCCCCCGCCTCCCCTCTGGCCTTCTATCCTCCCCCGCCTCCCCTCTGGCCTTCTATCCTCCCCCGCCTCCCCTCTGGCCTTCTATCCTCCCCCGCCTCCCCTCTGGCCTTCTATCCTCCCCCGCCTCCCCTCTGGCCTTCTATCCTCCCCTCTGGCCTTCTATCCTCCCCCGCCTCCCCTCTGGCCTTCTATCCTCCCCTCTGGCCTTCTATCCTCCCCTCTGGCCTTCTATCCTCCCCCGCCTCCCCTCTGGCCTTCTATCCTCCCCTCTGGCCTTCTATCCTCCCCCGCCTCCCCTCTGGCCTTCTATCCTCCCCCGCCTCCCCTCTGGCCTTCTATCCTCCCCTCTGGCCTTCTATCCTCCCCCGCCTCCCCTCTGGCCTTCTATCCTCCCCCCTGGCCTTCTATCCTCCCCCCTGGCCTTCTATCCTCCCCCCTGGCCTTCTATCCTCCCCCCCTGGCCTTCTATCCTCCCCCCCTGGCCTTCTATCCTCCCCTCCTGGCCTTCTATCCTCCCCTCCTGGCCTTCTATCCTCCCCTCCTGGCCTTCTATCCTCCCCTCCTGGCCTTCTATCCTCCCCTCCTGGCCTTCTATCCTCCCCTCCTGGCCTTCTATCCTCCCCTCTGGCCTTCTATCCTCCCCTCTGGCCTTCTATCCTCCCCCGCCTCCCCTCTGGCCTTCTATCCTCCCCTTCCCTCCCCCCCCCTTTCCTCCGGCCTTCTAGCCACCCCTCCGGTCTCTTTTAGGGCTGGTGATTCTGCACAAAGTAAAAGTAATCTGAGTGGCTAATGAGCCAATGCATTACTTTTACAAGCGGCAGAAGGCCGTCACCTTAACCAGGCTCTCCCATTTGATTGGAGAGTCTGTGAGGAATGGGACTGGTGGCATCCATCTCTAGGCACACAGTGGGAGGAATGGATGTTGTTTCTCTCACTGAGGAGGATTTCATCACTTCCTGTTTCAGGTCTTTATTTATCCGGCCAGGGAGGCAGTTGATCAGAGCGATCTGTGTGTGATTGGAGGCCAGAGGAGAGATCAGGGGTCTAATAGACCCCAAATCTCTCCATTAAGAGGACCTGTCACGGCCCCTGCTATTAGGGATGTTGTTCATGTTGGCGTGACATGTTTTTTTTTATCTAAATGCATTCTCTGTATTCAGGTAGTTGCTGTACAGTGTTTGTGTGGAAGGACATGGAAGCTCTGCTATATAGTATCTGCAGTTCCTCTTTTTATGCAGTGCTGAGTTTGGTGTAAAGAGAAGTTCCAGGCTTTGTGAATTCCTCCGTCCAATCACTGATATCGGCTCCGTCACACCCGGCTGATGATAAATTACAGAGTACGAGTCTCGTTTTCCCTCCTAACAACAATGTGCGGATTATTCCTCATCTTCATGGTGCCATTCATGTGTGACCCGGCTCCACCTAGTCCGTGTTCCCCTTCTTAGTAATGGGGATTCTGTAAGCCCGGCAGGTCTGTCGGTGCCGGCGGATGATCTGAGTAGCCTGTTTTATGGACGGAGGATGGTAGAAGGCCAGACGTCTCCTGGGCTCTTGTAGGGGCTGCATAGAGAGTGTCGTGTTTTTAGGGCGTTATCGGCCGTCCCATGCACAGTACAGACAGTACCATCCATTCTGTGGTCATAGGTCACTGTACAGAGCATCTGGAAAGTATTCACAGCGCTTCACTTTTTCCACATTTTGTTATGTTGCAGCCTTATTCCAAAATAGATTAAATTCATTATTTTCCTCAAAATTCTACAAACAATCCCCCATTAGACAACAAGAGAAGTTTTGTTTTGAAATCTTTGCAAATGTATTAAAAATAAAAAGGGGAAAAAATCCCATGCACATAAGTGTCACAGGCTCCTCCCATGCACATAAGTGTCACAGGCTCCTCCCATGCACATAAGTGTCACAGGCTCCTCCCATGCACATAAGTGTCACAGGCTCCTCCCATGCACATAAGTGTCACAGGCTCCTCCCATGCACATAAGTGTCACAGGCTCCTCCCATGCACATAAGTGTCACAGGCTCCTCCCATGCACATAAGTGTCACAGGCTCCTCCCATGCACATAAGTGTCACAGGCTCCTCCCATGCACATAAGTGTCACAGGCTCCTCCCATGCACATAAGTGTCACAGGCTCCTCCCATGCACATAAGTGTCACAGGCTCCTCCCATGCACATTTCTTCCATTTATGGATGATGGAGACCACTGGGCTCATTGGGACCTTCAATGCCGCAGAAATGTTTCTGTACCCTTCCCCCGATCTGTGCCTCCATACAATCCTGTCTCCGAGGTCTACAGACAATTCCTTGGACTTCATGGCTTGGTTTGTGCTCCGACATGCACTGTTACCTGTGGGACCTTCTATAGACAGGTGTGTGCCTTTCCAAATAATGTCCAATCACCTGAATTTACCACAGGTGGAGTCCAATCAAGTTGTAGAAACATCTCAAGGATGATCAGTGGAAACAGGAGGAACCTGAGATCAATTCTGAGTGTCATGGGAGGAGCCTGTGATACTTATGTACATGGGAGGAGCCTGTGATACTTGTGTACATGGGAGGAGCAACATAAATAAAAGGTGGAAAAAGTGAAGCGCTGTGAATACTTTCTGGATGCATTTTATGTACAGAGTGCCATCCATTCTGTCATCACTGGTCACTGTATATACAGAGTGCATTTCACCTAATCAGGAAATCCTCCTAATGCAGAGGCTGCACTCTATGGGGTTGCTTTTACGAGAACTGGAGAGGGCAATATCTGGTGCGGCTCTTCATGGTCGCCAATCTGCTTCCAGGTTTTATTGTCAAAGCTTAATGTTAGAAGCTGATTGGTTCCCATGCACAGCTGCACCAGATGCTCTACTCTCCAGTTTTGGTAAATCATCCCCTTGTGTGATGTTTGAGAATCATGGGGAAAAATAGAAGTAAACCAACTCTGGGGTTGAAGAACGGACGTGTGCAGAATACCCTCCCGTACAATCCTCGTTTCTAATAGTAACCTCCCAGGTTTTTTTTTATATTTTTTTAAATCTATGCTAATCACTTTATTTAGGACTATACAAACTTCTGGTAGATCAGGTTATTTCTGCTTCACATTTTATTTATTTTAGGGAGGAACTAAAGTGTTCCTTTTTAACATTATGAAAAGGGTGGGGGGTCCCTAAACAAAAGGTTGGTTAGTTGACTGACCAATGATGAAGATGCAGTTCTCTCATGGACTATTAGAGGAGAAAAGTGTATCAACCGTTAGGGTCAGTGAAAGGAGGAAGGGATGTCCCTCTTTGGCAGCCAGCGGGAGGAGGAAGGGATGGCCATCGTTGGCGGGAGGAGGAAGGGATGGCCATCGTTGGCGGGAGGAGGAAGGGATGGCCATCGTTGGCGGGAGGAGGAAGGGATGGCCATCGTTGGCGGGAGGAGGAAGGGATGGCCATGGTTGGCGGGAGGAGGAAGGGATGGCCATGGTTGGCGGGAGGAGGAAGGGATGGCCATGGTTGGCGGGAGGAGGAAGGGATGGCCATGGTTGGCGGGAGGAGGAAGGGATGGCCATGGTTGGCGGGAGGAGGAAGGGATGGCCATGGTTGGCGGGAGGAGGAAGGGATGGCCATGGTTGGCGGGAGGAGGAAGGGATGGCCATGGTTGGCGGGAGGAGGAAGGGATGGCCATCGTTGGCGGTAAGCGGGAGGAGGAAGGGATGGCCATCGTTGGCAGTAAGCGGGAGGAAGGGAGGGATGGCCATCGTTGGCGGTAAGCGGGAGGAGGAAGTTATGTCCATCGTTGGCGGTAAGCGGGAGGAGGAAGGGATGGCCATGGTTGGCGGGAGGAGGAAGGGATGGCCATGGTTGGCGGGAGGAGGAAGGGATGGCCATGGTTGGCGGTAGGAGGAAGGGATGGCCATGGTTGGCGGGAGGAGGAAGGGATGGCCATGGTTGGCGGGAGGAGGAAGGGATGGCCATGGTTGGCGGGAGGAGGAAGGGATGGCCATGGTTGGCGGGAGGAGGAAGGGATGGCCATGGTTGGCGGTAAGCGGAGGAAGGGATGGCCATGGTTGGCGGTAAGCGGGAGGAAGGGAGGGCTGGCCAGCGGGAGGAGGAAGTTATGTCCATCGTTGGCGGTAAGCGGGAGGAGGAAGGGATGGCCATCGTTGGCCAGCAGTGCTTACTTTTTGTAGGCTCCATGTCTTGGCACTCCTTGAGGTGATGTCGCGGGTGGGTCAGTACAGGTACTGTGGTTTAGGGAGTCCCCCTGCTTGGTAGTGCACTGTGTATGGTCCGATCACTAGTTGCAGACCAGAAACATACATATTCTACCATGCTGGTAGAGAATTACAGGCTGACATCAGATGGGGTCGTCAGACAGGAATTCCTCCAATAAATGTAAATGGGTGACCTTCACTGTTCGGTGTGAAATGTAATCCTCTATTGGCGGCCCCATTATTCTATACATTAGATCTCCCATGACATTGAACCTCCTACATCCCAGCTGTGTGTGTTCAGCCAATGGTTTGCTCTGTCGCATATTGGATGTGGTGTAAAGACTTGTATCTGATTGGTCTGTGTTCTTTCTTCAGGTTCCTGACGGAGACCTCGCCGTACATGTGGGCGAACCTTGGCATCGGATTGGCCATCTCGCTGTCTGTGGTGGGAGCAGCCTGGTAAGTGACAGAAGGGGTGCAGCCATTGTTCTCCACCATTCAACTCTGATGTCCCTGGTCACCTCTACAGCGAACAGTGCTGTATACAGCCCAGTGCCTGCTGATAGAAGGGCTGGAAATCAGAACTGTCTGTGTTGCCTCATTCTAAAAAAAAAGTTCAACTGAAAGTTTAGAATATATTGATTTTTGTGGATCCGTATGAACAGCCCTCGGTTCAGACACTTTAGTATTCTGGAGTGATGGACCGTGTGATCTGTGACTAAAGATCTGTGTCTTCTTTTTAAAGGGGTATTTACATCACTGGCTCCAGCATCCTGGGAGGAGGAGTGAAGGCTCCACGCATTAAAACCAAGAACCTGGTCAGGTAAGTGTCCATCAGGCCTGTAGTGACCATTATAATCCCTTCTTCATGTGTTGGACTTGATGACGTAACGTTCCCGTTCCCCCTAAAATCTCATTATTTGAAGGCGAACTCCAGACAATACAGATTAGGAGTTCATATTTGTAAATTGTAAAAACGCACTAATAAGGTAATCCATGTAACATGGTGACCTGTTACTGCGGATGCCCTGACATCACTCTGCAGGTGAGTCCAAGCCCCACCCACCTAAGCACCTCCCCCTTCTGGTATATAAGCGTACCATGTAGCCAATCCCATGGCTTAGTTGAGGACAGATAATGTGTTGGGTGAAGCTTCCTTTGTGTTGGCAGGAAATGTTTGTACCCAGAGTTGACACTTGGCAGTGGATGTTATTCATATACAAACACAAGGAAGTAATATTTCCAGCATGTCCCCCCCCACCTCACCCCTCGATGTCACATGATTGGGGGGAGGGGGAGCAATGGTCTTTGCACTCATGTCTGTTTCCTCCTTCCAGCATCATCTTCTGTGAAGCTGTGGCCATCTACGGAATCATCATGGCCATTGTGATCAGCAATATGGCGGAGGTTAGGATCTCTTGTATCTGAATTGCATTGAGGGGCGGGGGCCGGGGGGGGGAGTAGGTGGCCTTGCGGTGAGGGACCGGGCCGGGGGGGGGGGGGGTAGGCGGGGGGGGGGGAGTAGGCGGCCTTGCGGTGAGGGGCCGGGGGGGAGGGAGTAGGCGGCCTTGCGGTGAGGGGCCGGGGGGGGGGAGGGAGTAGGCGGCCTTGCGGTGAGGGGCCGGGGGGGGAGGGAGTAGGCGGCCTTGCGGTGAGGGGCAGGGGGGGGGCAGGGGGAGTAGGCGGCCTTGCGGTGAGGGGCCGGGGGGGGAGGGAGTAGGCGGCCTTGCGGTGAGGGGCCGGGGGGGGGAGGGAGTAGGCGGCCTTGCGGTGAGGGGCAGGGGGGGAGGGAGTAGGCGGCCTTGCGGTGAGGGGCAGGGGGGGAGGGAGTAGGCGGCCTTGCGGTGAGGGGCCGTGGGGGGAGGGAGTAGGCGGCCTTGCGGTGAGGGGCCGGGGGGGAGGGAGTAGGCGGCCTTGCGGTGAGGGGCCGGGGGGGGAGGGAGTAGGCGGCCTTGCGGTGAGGGGCCGTGGGGGGGGGAGTAGGCGGCCTTGCGGTGAGGGGGGGGGGGATGGCCGCGGAGGGGGGGGGGAGGGAGTAGGCGGCCTTGCGGTGAGGGGCGGGGGGTAGGCAGCCTTGCGGGGGGGGGTAGTAGGCCTTGCGGAGAGGGGCCTGGGGGAGTAGGCGGCCATCTAGTAAGCTACCTGGCCTCACCCACTCAGCTGCGGACAGTGTCAGGTCAGACATGTTCTGTGGGCACGGGGTGAGGGCTCATGGGGGGGACGTCTCTGTTAACCTGTGAAAATGTTATGTTTTGTATTGCAGCGTTTCTCAGGAACCACTCCGGAGACCATCGGGAGAAACAACTACCATGCAGGTCAGTCCTCTGCATTGTCTGCTCACAGGGGTGGGTTTCTGGCTCGCAGGGCATGCTGGGAGATGTTAATTCTCACCACCTAAGGAGTCCCCCGACCCCCATTCTATCCTAACTTGAATGGGGAATATGGGTCAGATGGTTATTATGAGATACATGTAGACACCAAATGATCCAGCATTGAGTAACTGACAACAGTTATTTGTTTCACATTTTCTCATGTACTAGTTGTCTGCTGATTATTTCTGGGTGTGTTCCCACCCACCTTTTAGATGGCATGGTGGAACCCCTCATAATGGGCACATCGGGTGTACAGACCCGGGAAATCTGCACAGGGGTGGTGGGAACCCCTCATAATGGGGTATGGTTGCAGTAGACTGTAAGGCCATACTGTTGCTCTGCATTCTGCAATGTGGTCACTAGGTGGCGGCATTGTAGTGTGGTGGTTTGCTGTGCTTTAGGACAATGTCCTCTTTGTATGAGGCTCTCAGATTCGCTCCCCCCCCCCCTGTAAAAATGAGCGGAATGTTCATTCCTCCTGTATCTCCTTTCAGCGTTCCGTCTGGTGATATGAGAAGACTTTCCCCTCTGATCATCACCCAGATAAAATGTCTGTGTTGTGAATTGTCTTATTATTCAGGATCTGGTCTCACATTTATCTTGTATCTTTAGGGTTCTCCATGTTTGGCGCCGGCCTTACGGTGGGCTTTTCTAACCTCTTCTGCGGGATCTGTGTCGGTATCGTTGGCAGTGGCGCAGCGCTGGCCGATGCCCAGAACGCCAGCCTTTTTGTGAAGATTCTGATTGTGGAGATTTTCGGGAGCGCCATCGGCCTGTTCGGGGTTATTGTGTCGATTTTGCAGGTAGGTCTAGAGATGGAGGTGAAGCCATTTACTGAATCTGGTCAGCTGTGCATAGTAACCAATCGGCTTCTAAGTTCAGCTTCTTCAGTAAAGCTTTGACAATAAGGCTCCATTCACACTTGTGCGACTCCATTGCGATTTTACATTGATGGGTGCGACTTGGATCCAACTTTGGCTGTTGACTGCTGCACAACAGTTGCGTTAACAGTAAGATGCCACTTTCATGCAACCTTTTTGAGTTTACAATGCAGTCTATGGCACTCAAGTCGCATGAAAAGTTGCATCAAATAAGTGCAGGAACCTTTTTTAAAGTCATAGATTTGAGTGGCTTCTGTTGAAATACATGATTGTGACTTGTCATGCGACTTTGTGCCCAGAGTTGCACAAGTGTGAATGGAGTCTAAAAACGGACATCTTAACACTCCGTTTAAAGAAGAATTCCAGGTCTGGGTATTTTTTACATAGTTACGTTATACCAGCTTGGACCAACTCTGTATATACCAGACCCGTGGGATCCCGCTATAAGCTGGGAATTGCTGCCGCACCCCCCCTAGTGCCTCGCTGCCGCACCCCCCCCCTAGTGCCTCGCTGCCGCACCCCCCCCCCCCTGGTGCCTCGCTGCCGCAGCCCCCCTGGTGCCTCGCTGCCGCAGCCCCCCTGGTGCCTCGCTGCCGCAGCCCCCCTGGTGCCTCGCTGCTATACCCCTACTCCACTAGCTTCCGTATCTTCTGCTGAGCAGCTGGCCTGCTGCATAGTGAACTCAGGAGATCGGTTGTATTTTCTGAATAAGTGCAAAGCGTTCTGTGATTGGACAAGCCGAGGCAATGACCTCACGCACTCCACTGCTTCCAATGAGGGTGCTTTGCCTTCATTGAGAAAATGATGTGCTGATGCAGCGGTAGTGGCGGGGGAGCGCTGATGCAGCGGTAGTGGCGGGGCAGCGCTGATGCAGCGGTAGTGGCGGGGGCAGCGCTGATGCAGCGGTAGTGGCGGGGGCAGCGCTGATGCAGCGGTAGTGGCGGGGGCAGCGCTGATGCAGCGGTAGTGGCGGGGGCAGCGCTGATGCAGCGGTAGTGGCGGGGCAGCGGTGGTGCTGCAGTTACTTAGTAGCAGTTTTTACTTCAGTGATTTCCAGCTTCTAGAGGGATCCCCAGGTATGGTGTATATACAGAGTGAATGATAAATAATGTAGCACTGAAAAGTGAACTCGTATATCAATATGTAAGTGAATAGTAGAAAAAGCAACTATACAAAAATAACACAAATGGAAATGTGAGAGTCCAATGAGTGTGGAGGTCTTGAGAAGGGCCATATGTGTCAACCACCAAAAGATGACTAATCGGAGATGGAATACGCTGGCAATGTCCGGTATAGGGAGCATCAAGGATGGTACATCTTCAACCAAAAAGGCAAAGTATATCTACTCTTACCTGAACAGGTGGACTCGCATATCGGCGACAAGTCATAAAGGCAAGGATGCCGGGATCAGCAGATCAATAGAACTCCAAGAAACCCAGGGCCACCAGACACGACTCCGAAGGGCGTTATGGACCACCGCCAAACCGGACCTTTACTAAAGCCGGCAACCATACCAGGCTGAAGTGCACCGATATGGTAAAGGTCTGGGTTGGTGGCGGTCCATAACACCCTTCAGAGTCGTGTCTGGAGGTCCTGGGTTTCCTGGATTTCTGGCAATCTGCCAATCCCGGCATCCTTGCCTTTATGATTCGTTTTCGCTGATATTCGAGTCCCTCTTGTTCCGGTAAGAGTAGATGTACATCTTCAACCAAAAAGGGAAAGTATATCTACTCTTACCGGAACAAGAGGGACTTGAATATATCGGCAAAAACGAGTCATAAAGGCAAGGATGCCGGGATCGGCAGATTGCCAGAAACCCAGGACCTCCAGACACGACTCCGAAGGGTGTTATGGACCGCCACCAACCCAGACCTTTACCATATCGGTGCATTTCAGCCTGGAATGGTTGCTGGATTTAGTAAAGGTCCGGTTTGGCAGTGGTCCATAAAGCCCTTCGGAGTCGTGTCTGGTGGCCCTGGGTTTCTTGGAGTTCTATTGATCTGCCGATCCCGGCATTCTTGCCTTTATGACTTGTCGCCGATATTCAAGTCCACCTGTTCCGGTAAGAGTAGATATACTTTCCCTTTTTGGTTGAAGATGTACCATCCTTGATGCTTCTTATACCGGACATTGCCAGCGTATTCCATCTCTGATTGGTCATCTTTTGGTGGTTGACACATATGGCCCTTCTTAGGACCTCCACACTCATTGGACTCTCACATTTCCATTTGTGTTATTTTTGTATAGTTGTTTTTTGTACTATCCACTTACATATTAATAAATAATGTAGCGCTGAAAAGTGAACTCGTATATCATTCACTCTTTAGCACATTGTTTATATTGCAGCTCTTCACCCTTTATTTGAGCGCAGTCATTTTCATATTTACACTACAGGGGGTCCCCGACTTACGAACGCCCGACCCACGAACATCCCCTACTTACGAACGGGGCGCTGCGGGGGACCCTCCGCCATTTTCCGCCGTATTCCGGCCGTTCTGCGCATGCGCGGCCATACGGAGCCTCGGAAAATGCCGGCAAACTTCGGAAATGTCCGTAATTTGCCGCGCATGTGCAGCACAGCATTAGACGGAACATCGCAAATGTCCGTATTTGTCGGTCTGCGCATGCGCGGCCGACTTACGAACAGGCGGGCAGTCCCTAACGAGTTCGTAACTCAGGGACCCCCTGTATGGTGTATACAGAGTTGGTCCAAGCTGGAGCAATGTAACTGACAATATCTTCAAGATCTCCCTAATTAAATTCTGCACATGTGATAATTTGACCCCCCCCCCCCCCCCCCCTCTGATTGTACACCACCGCTGACCATCGTCTTGTCTCTTCCAGACCTCTAAAGTAAAGATGGGGGACTGAGCGGAGCGGCTGGGTGGAGCCGTGCGTTGCGTCCTCCATTCCCGGAGACCAGAAGACCAGATTTATTTATTCCATCCGCTCATCTTTGACGTCACATGACTTCTTTTTTTTTTTTTTTTTTTTTGGGCCAGTTGTATTTTTATTTGAAACTCCTGAAATGTGCTGTAAAGATGGTGTATATAATTATTTTACCCCTCCCCCGATGTCGCCCTGTTTTAGGATCTTGTGATAAAATATATAATTGTTTTGTGGAGATCTATTTACTAAGGTCGTCCTTTCTCAACCAATGCCAGGAGAGTGTCATTTCCCCTCCCCCCCCCCCCTCTCTGATCGCCGCAATGACGCCGGTCATGTGACCGTTTTTATGTGACAAAAAAAAAATAAAGGCGCGCCAAAGTGCGCAGGATTCCCTCCCACCATCTACAGACTGGAGAGTTTCTTGTGAGAATGGATCTATAGAGGATGATGTATATTTGTCTATATCTGTACATACCTTGTAGGGGCCGTATACATAGAATGCACGTGTCATATATGTCTGTGATTCGCACTTCAGAGGGCTGCATGCGCTCCGCTGTATTCTGTATTGTGTTCCCTGGGTGACCGCATTGGGCAGATCAGACTGAGGACGGCGGGATCGTCTCATTTCACAACAGCCTTGGATGACCCGTGCTGCCAATATAACCCATCTCTAGGCTCCCCACCCCCCCCAACCCAACTGATTGCTGAACCTAAATACCATTTTTACCTGAACCCCAGTCATGTAACACTCTCTGGTTCAGAGCTTTCTTTTATTTACAGGGGGGGGGGGGGGGTGTCACTGCCTCCTATTGGCTATTCAGCAGGAGGGGGTCCAGAAGTGACACACGGGAGGAGACAATCTTGGGACACTCTACCCATATAAAGGCGGTGCAGCTTTAGAAATCTTAATAACGAACATACAAAGAGGAACAAAAAGGGCACAAAGGCCAAAACTTGGAAGAAAAGGTAATGAGTGCAGAGGCAGAAAAGCTTCATTGAAAAGAGTTTGGTAACGGTAATTACCAGACCCAAGTGACGGGTTGGTTCTTATAAGGTGACATCAACGCGACCCTGGCGTCACGAGACACACTGGCTAATGTGCTTCAAGGGATGAACCCTCTCGATCAGAGCCTGAAGAAGCTTAGACCCTTGAAACGCGTAGTAACAGGATATCAACACCACCCTGGCGTCACTGAGACTTGCTGCTAACGCATTTCAAGGGATGAGCCCTCCTTATCAGAGCATGAAGAGGGTTCATCCCTTTAAACATGTTGGCTGGCAAATCTCAATGACTCCATGGTCGTGTTTGATACGCAACCTTACAAGGCCTACACCGTCACTACGCGTTTCAGGGGTTGAACCCTCTTCTTCATGCTGTGACCAGGAGGGCTTGGCCCTTGAAATGCATTGGCTGATGAGTCTCGGTGTGTGTTCACCAAGGTTTGTGCTGATCTGTAACCTTTACGAAGGTTGCCCTATCACTTGGGTCTGTTTTTTTTTCAGTGGTACTTGCCTTCAGCTTTTTTTTTTTTTTTTTTTTTTTTGACCGCTGTGACTTTAAAAAGGTTCCTGCACTACTTTGGTCTGACTTTCATGTGACTTGAGTTCCATAGACTGCAATGTAAACCCTCAGAAGTTGCATGATAGTCGCACCTGAATACATGCGAGAGTTGTGAAACAGCTGTCCATTATTGTTGGTCAAAGTTGCGACTTTGGAGTCATACAAGTGTGAATGGAGACTAAGGCCCCTTTCACACTGAAGCATTTTTCAGGCGCTACAGTGCTAAAAATAGCGCCTGAAAAAAGCGGATCCTTTCACTCCAGGCTTTCACACTGGAGCGGTGCGCTAGCAGGACGGTAAAAAAAAGTCCCGCTAGCAGCATATTTGGAGCGGTGAAGGAGCCGTGTATTCACCGCTCCTACCCATTGAAATCAATGGGGCAGCGCGGCTATACCACCGGCAAAGCGGCGTGGTTTCAAACCTTTTTTGGCCGCTAGCGGGGGTTTAAAACCGCCCCGCTATCGGCCGAATACCGCTACTAAAACGACAGTAAAGTAGCGCTGCTTTACCGCCGACGCCGATCCTGCCCCAGTATGAAAGGGGCCTAAAGTTACATTGAATTTCAACAGCGTCCCGTTGGCTTCTCGCAATTTGTATTTACTGGTAGTGTGAGGCAGTAAACCAGCAGGTGCCCTCCCAGAATCCCCCGCCCGCTTACTCTTGTGGCACTTGTCTAGTCCAAGAGGTGACCCAGTGGGAGGGGCTTGTGAGCATCAAATAGAACTAGAAAAAGAGCTCTGTCTGGATTTGTTTCTAGAAAAAGTATAATTGTTCCTCATTGTCACTTTATTCCCCCCCCCCCCCCCCCCTCATCTTCGTGTTCTGGAGAAGTCGGGGATGGGAGTTACTCCGCAGAGACACCTGCTGAAGACCCGTTGGATGTCCCTTAGGGGGCGCTGTGAGCAGTGTGTTTGTATTTTATCCCCGCCCCCCCATCTCTCTGATCTCAGTATTGCTGTGAGACGCTCTGTGCTTTGTGTCGTAGCTTGTGGTAGGTTTCCTGGTTTGGGAATGTGATGACTGCAGATACTTCGCCACTGTCCAGGGACACGTCCTGGGGTGGTGGAAAATCTTTTATAACTGAAAAACACAATAAAAAAAAAAGTAATAATTCCGTGTCTCGTGTTGTCATTTTACAGAGTTCATCTGGGTAACATTCGCCTCTTCTGTGGAGGAACACATTCAAGTGATTGTAGACGATCGTTTTGTAAAACCCATTCAGTTTAACATAGAAATGAAAGACATTTGTGTGTGTATGTATGTATATTATATATTTTTTTTTTTTTAGTCCAGAGGAAGGTGAAAACCCCAGCAAAGCATTCTCCAATTTGTTAGGGGGGGATTTAATTCCTGATCCCCTGAGAGGCAATTGGATTTTCCCCGGATCAACTTTACCTATAAACATCAGTACCCAGTTATATTCTGTACATTTAGGAAAGTATCCAGGCCTTTCTTATAGCAATCTACTGAGCTGACCAGATCCACCTCTGAAGGGAGTCTATTCCACATTTTCACAGCTCTTACTGTGAAGAAACCTTTCCATATTTAGAGATGAAATCTCTTTTCCTCCAGACGTAAAGAGCGCCCCCTTGTCCTCTGTGATGACCTTGAAGTAAATAACTCAACACCAAGTTCACTATACAGACCCCTTATGTATTTATACATGGTGATCAGAAAGAGAGAAAAGAAAGCTCTATTTGTGGGAAAAAAAAGGACGTCGATTTTGTTTGGGAGCTACGTCGCACGACCGCGCAATTGTCAGTTAAAGTGACGCAGTGCCGAATCGCTAAAATTGCTCTGTCAGGAAGGGGGTAAATCCTTCTGGGGCTGAAGTGGTTAAAGAAAGGCTTATCAAAAAACGTTTGTTTTTTTTTCACGTCACTGCTGTTCGAGGTGAATGGGTAGGGGTATGATGTACCCGATACCCATTCACATGGGGGGGGCGAGATCTGGGTGCCCCCTTCTTAAAGTTTCCAATAAGCCCCTCCGCCTGCAGACCCCAACAATCACCGGCCAGGGTTGTTTGGCTAGAGGCATTTTTACATTCAGCTGTCGGCGGAGATCCCCGCTGACAGCTGATGAGTCATTGGTTGTTAAGGACGCGGCAGCAAGCTTCCCGGCCCCCTCTAACCTTTGCATGCAACCCCCCTTCCACTGCCCCTATCTTCTTCCTCATTAAAAGCTCCACCATCTTCCACTTCTCTTAATTGTGTTGCTGTATTAAGCTGAAGTACTCAGGGGGCTCTAGTACCTCCCCACACACTGTAGGTGGCTCTGCCTCTCACCTGCAGGGAGATCATCTAGTGGGGGTGTCAGCACCTGCACCTCCCTTGTCTCCATCATACACTCAGTGGGAGCCGCTCAGGAGATCAGATCTGTCGGAGCTGTTGGGAGACAAGCTGTCACTTGTAAACACAGAAGCCAAACTTCTGTGTTTACAAGTGATAGTGTTGAGCAGGAAGCAGAGGGCCTGAGCCAGAGGTGGTGGAACTGAGTTCCACCAAGTTCCGGGTGAAGAAAGGCCCTGATAAAGACTATGGAGCAGTGGGTAGGAAGGGAAAGCAGGGTTCAGCTAGGTTCCTTAGATTTGTGGTGGCCATGGATGTCTTATGCGGCGTATACACGGTCGGAATTTCCGATGGAAACAGTCCGCTGGGAGCTTTTCACCGGATTTTCCGACTGTGTGTATGCCCATCGGTCTTTTTCTGTCGGAATTTCCGGCGAACTTTGGATTGAGAACCTGTTCTTAATTTTTCCCACGGAAAACATTTCAATCGGATTTTCCGATCATGTGTAGGCAATTCCAACACGCAAAATTCCGACGTATGCTCGGAAACAATTTGACGCATGCTCAGAAGCATTAAACTTCCCTTTTTATAGTGCAGTCAAATGTTTTTTAAGGCGTGGTGTTATTGACCGTCGGAATTTGGTGTGACCGTGTGTAGGCAAGACAGTTTGAGCGAAATTCCGTCGGAATTCCGACCGTGTGTACGCGGCATTAAAGGATGAACAAGTAGTAGAGGATGAAGAATATGGAGAGCTGGGTAGGGAGGGCAGTATTCAGCTTGGGAGCGTTTCTTAGATTGGTGGTGACTATGAATGTCTTAGGGGATGAAGAAGAGGTAGAGGATGAAGACTATGGAGAGCTGGGTAGGAAGGGAAATCAGGGTTCAGATAGGGAACGTTCCTTACATTGGTGGTGACTATGGATGTCTTAGAGGATGAAGAAGAGGTAGAGGATGAAGACTATGGAGAGCTGGGTAGGAAGGGAAATCAGGGTTCAGATGGGGAACGTTCCTTACATTGGTGGTGACTATGGATGTCTTAGAGGATGAAGACGATGGAGCGCTGGGTAGGAAGGGAGGACAGGATTCAGCTGGGGAACGTTCCTTAGATTGGTGGGGACTATGGATGTCTTAGGGGATGAAGAAGAGGTAGAGGATGAAGACTATGGAGTGCTGGGTAGGAAGGGAGGACGGGATTCAGCTGGGGAACGTTCCTTAGATTGGTGGTGACTATGGATGTCTTAGGGGATGAAGAAGAGGTAGAGGATGAAGACTATGGAGAGCTGGGTAGGAAGGGAGGACAGGATTCAGCTGGGGAACGTTCCTTAGATTGGTGGTGACTATGGATATCTTAGGGGATGAAGAAGAGGTAGAGGATGAAGACTATGGAGAGCTGGGTAGGAAGGGAAAGCAGGGTTCAGATGGGGAACGTTCCTTACGTTGGTGGTGACTATGGATGTCTTAGGGGATGAAGAAGAGGTAGAGGATGAAGACTATGGAGCGCTGGGTAGGAAGGGAGGACAGGGTTCAGCTAGGGAACGTTCCTTAGATTGGCGGTGACTATGAATGTCTTAGGGGATGAAGAAGAGGTAGAGGATGAAGACATTGGAGAGCTGGGTAGAAAGGGAGGACAGGATTCAGCTAGGGAACGTTCCTTAGATTGGTGGTGACTATGAATGTCTCAGGGGGTGAAGAAGAGGTAGAGGATGAAGACTATGGAGAGCTGGGTAGGAAGGGAGGACAGGGTTTAGCTGGGGAACGTTCCTTAGATTGGTGGTGACTATGGATGTCTTAGGGGATGAACAAGAGGTAGAAGATGAAGACTATGGAGTGCTGGGTAGGAAGGGAGGACAGGGTTCAGCTGGGGAACGTTCCTTACATTGGTGATGACTATGGATGTCTTAGGGGATGAAGAAGAGTTAGAGGATGAAGACTATGGAGAGCTGGGTAGGAAGGGAAATCAGGGTTCAGATAGGGAACGTTTCTTACATTGGTGGTGACTATGGATGTCTTAGAGGATGAAGAATAGGTAGAGGATGAAGACTATGGAGAGCTGGGTAGGAAGGGAAATCAGGGTTCAGATGGGGAACGTTCCTTACATTGGTGGTGACTATGGATGTCTTAGGGGATGAAGAAGAGGTAGAGGATGAAGACGATGGAGCGCTGGGTAGGAAGGGAGGACAGGATTCAGCTGGGGAACGTTCCTTAGATTGGTGGGGACTATGGATGTCTTAGGGGATGAAGAAGAGGTAGAGGATGAAGACTATGGAGTGCTGGGTAGGAAGGGAGGACGGGATTCAGCTGGGGAACGTTCCTTAGATTGGTGGTGACTATGGATGTCTTAGGGGATGAAGAAGAGGTAGAGGATGAAGACTATGGAGAGCTGGGTAGGAAGGGAAAGCAGGGTTCAGATGGGGAACGTTCCTTACATTGGTGGTGACTATGAATGTCTTAGGGGATGAAGAAGAGGTAGAGGATGAAGACGATGGAGAGCTGGGTAGGAAGGGAGGACAGGATTCAGCTAGGGAACGTTCCTTAGATTGGTGGTGACTATGAATGTCTCAGGGGGTGAAGAAGAGGTAGAGGATGAAGACTATGGAGAGCTGGGTAGGAAGGGAGGACAGGGTTCAGCTGGGGAACGTTCCTTAGATTGGTGGTGACTATGGATGTCTTAGGGGATGAAGAAGAGGTAGAGGATGAAGACGATGGAGAGCTGGGTAGGAAGGGAGGACAGGGTTCAGCTGGGGAACGTTCCTTAGATTGGTGGTGACTATGGATGTCTTAGGGGATGAACAAGAGGTAGAAGATGAAGACTATGGAGAGCTGGGTAGGAAGGGAAAGCAGGGTTCAGATGGGGAACGTTCCTTACATTGGTGGTGACTATGGATGTCTTAGGGGATGAACAAGAGGTAGAGGATGAAGACTATGGAGCGCTGGGTAGGAAGGGAGGACAGGATTCAGCTGGGGAACGTTCCTTAGATTGGCGGTGACTATGAATGTCTTAGGGGATGAACAAGAGGTAGAGGATGAAGACTATGGAGAGCTGGGTAGGAAGGGAGGGCAGTATTCAGCTAGGGGACGTTCCTTAGATTGGTGGTGACTATGAATGTCTCAGGGGATGAAGAAGAGGTAGAGGATGAAGACGATGGAGCGCTGGGTAGGAAGGGAGGACAGGATTCAGATGGGGAACGTTCCTTAGATTGGTGGTGACTATGGATGTCTTCGGGGATGAAGAAGAGGTAGAGGATGAAGACTATGGAGAGCTGGGTAGGAAGGGAGGGCAGGATTCAGCTAGGGAACGTTCCTTAGATTGGTGGTGACTATGGATGTCTCAGGGGATGAAGAAGAGGATGAAGACTATGGAGTGCTGGGTAGGAAGGGAGGACGGGATTCAGCTGGGGAACGTTCCTTAGATTGGCGGTGACTATGGATGTCTCAGGGGATGAAGAAGAGGTAAAAGGATGAAGACGATGGACAGCTGGGTAGGAAGGGAGGACAGGGTTCAGCTAGGGAACGTTCCTTAGATTGGCGGTGACTATGGATGTCTTCGGGGATGAAGAAGAGGTAGAGGATGAAGACTATGGAGCGCTGGGTAGGAAGGGAGGACAGGATTCAGCTGGGGAATGTTCCTTAGATTGGCGGTGACTATGGATGTCTAGGGGGATGAGGTAGAGGATGAAGACTATGGAGAGCTGGGTAGGAAGGGAGGACAGGATTCAGCTGGGGAATGTTCCTTAGATTGGCGGTGACTATGGATGTCTCGGGGGATGATGAAGAGGTAGAGGATGAAGACTATGGAGCGCTGGGTAGGAAGGGAGGACAGGATTCAGCTAGGGAACGTTCCTTAGATTGGCGGTCACTATGGACGTCTATTCTGCTCTGTACTTTGATGGTCAGTCATTGACTTTCATACGTAGATCTTCCTCTGCAGAAAAGGCTTAATGATGAGCATCCTCTAATCAGCTCTCGCCATGCAGCCCTGAGTCCGGGAGATATCCTAATGAAGGCGTTGGTGGGTGGCATGCTGCTTCCATTAACCTTTTATATATAAAGTACACTTGTGGTGTGTATGAAGTATAAATGAAGGCTAGCCTGGCACAGAGGGCACAGTCGGAGTCACGGCCTTCTTTAACGCTGGCTGTACACGAGGCACTTCTCACTTGTATTCAGCCTTCAGGATGAAAACCGATGGATGTATGAACGGCGACAAACCAGCCGCGGTTTGCACTGTTGGTCAGTTGCGGGTTACATCAACCTCATTATTTGACTTTGTGATTGACGGTGGATGTGTGGGGCCAGTGTGTTGTGATGCCGGAGCTCCTGGAGCTTCTTTGCCCACCGCAGTTTTCTCGCCGTCAGTATTGGCCTAGACACGCCCCCCCTCTGCCTGAATTAGGCGGCTGATAAGTCATTCAGACACCAGATTTTGTGTTTAAATCATAGCCAGGATGATTATCACCTTCCCCATTCATAAGAAAAGTGTCCCATCTGGAGAGATTTTCTATCACTTCCTGTCTCTGTGACACCACAAGAGGAATAAACCTCCCCAACGCAAACAGCAATAGAAACAACAACAACAACAAAAAGGCTAAAACATTCTCCAATCTAAAGTAATATTTTTTTATTTGCAATCGGGGTAAGCCAACATGTTTTGGGGGTCACAGGGGTCCCCTTCTTCAGGGTAATGTGGGGTTCTTTGCAGTGCCTGCTATAGTTCACGTTTGGCAGACCTGGTGATTGACTCACCCTGGTGATCACTAATAAATAATGTTTTCCTTTGCACTTCCACGGGTGGAATGGAGCTCTGATGTCTCAGCTTTTTCTTCACACTTCCACCAGAACCACCTTATGGGTCCCGGAAACCAATAACGCTGCATGACAACCTCCACATAACACTCATGACAAGCACTCCCCACCCCTACAAATATACACAGTACAAAGCCGGCAGGGGTTCTAATCCTTCCACACTGTACTGTATCACAAATGAAAAAAAAAAAATGTTTAGGCTGGGGTTCCACTTTAATGAAGCTTTCTGTGCAGCACCAGTCTTAGTTGCACTTTGTATACAGTAATTAAAGCTGAAGAAAAAGAAAAACTGACCACCCCAATAATAGTGACAATTAAAAGGAGGTGCTTGAATACTCACCTGCAATCTGGAGCTCTCCCCTGCAGTACTTCTTCTTTGCCACTAGATGCTACTGGTTGTTGAATGATGGCCAGGATCATTCAGAGCCCCCGGCTGTCATAGACACGCCTCCTGGGCTCAGAGTCCTGCTGCACTGAATGATAATCACATGCCATTTACGTGCCAGAGAAGAGAAACACACTATGATGTCACCAGACTGATCAAAATATTCTCAGGAAAAAGGTACAGTATATATGTGCGTGTGTATATATACTTTTTTAAATATATAGTAAAACCTTGGATTGCGAGCATAATTCCTTCCAGAAACATGCTTGTAATCCAAAGCATTTGTATATCAAAGCGAATTTCCCCATAAGAAATAATGGAAACTCAGATGATTTGTTCCACAACCATTTATTCAGAAGTCCTTCAGTTTATGTTCCATATAAAAAGATTATAGCAATGTGATGGGTTGTGTAACCATAAAATGTCTGTCTACAAATTGAATCCTCCACAAGGGGATTAGAAGCAAAATCCAGCAGGAGCTCCAGAGAAGAGAGGCGCCTCTAAGTGTAGCAATATGTTGCTAAATGTTGGACCGCCATTTACTACTTCAGCCCCGGGCCAATTTGCAGCCAAAGGACCAGGCCCCTGTTTGCGATTCGGCACTGCGTCGCTTTAACTGACAATTGCGCGGTCGTGCGACGTGACTCCCAAACAAAATTGGCGTCCTTTTTTCCCCACAAATAGAGCTTTCTTTTGGTGGTATTTGATCGCCCCTGCGGTTTTTATTTTTTGCGCTATAAACAAAAATAGAGCGTCAATTTTGAAAAAATTGCAATATTTTTTACTTTTTGCTATAATAAATATCCCCAAAAAATATATAAAAAAAGTTTATTTTCCTCAGTTTAGGCCGATACGTATTCTTCTACATGTTTTTGGTAAAAAAAAATCGCAATTAGCGATTATTGATTGGTTTGCGCAAAAGTTATAGCGTTTACAAAATAGGGGATAGTTTCATAGCATTTTTATTAATATTTTTTTTTTTACTAGTAATGGCGGCGATCAGCGATTTTTATTGTGACTGCGACATTATGGCGGACACATCGGACATTTTTGGGACCGTTGTCATTTATACAGCAATCAGTGCTATTTAAATGCACTGATTCCTGTCAGTAAAGGAGTTAACCACTAGGGGGCGGGAAGGGGTTAAGTGTGTGTGTGTGTGTTTTTTTACTGTAGGGGGGAGTGGCTTTGCGTCTGACGTCACTGATCGGCTTTCCCGATGACAGGGAACAGACGATCAGTGACAGTCACACTAGGAAGCACGGGGAGAGGTTTGTTTACACAGACCTCTCCCCGTTCTTCAGCTCTGTGACCCAATCGTGGGACACCAGCGGCAATCGGGTCCGCTGGTCCCGCGGCCGGGGTCACGGAGCTCAGGACCGGGTCGCGAGCGTGTCGGCGACGGCATGCGCGCGACCCACAGCTGGGCTCTTAAAGGGCCACTTACAGGTACGTGGTTGTGCCCAGCTGTGCCATTCTGCCGACGTATATCGGCGCGAGATGGTACTTAAGCGGTTAAATGTAACCGTATTGCTACACTTAGAGGTGCCTCTCTTCTCTTTTAAACCCCTTTCAAACTGGAGCGTTTTGCAGGCGCTATAGCGTTAAAAATAGCTCCTGCAAAATGCCCTGAAACACCTGCTCCAGGCACTCCAGTGTAAAAGCCTGAGGGCGCTGGCAGGGCATCAGAAAATGTCCTGCCAGCAGCTTCTTTGGAGCGGTGAACTCACCGCTCCTCCACCGCTGCTCCCCATTGAAATCAATTGGCCAGCGCTGCTTTACCGGCGGATTTAACCCCTTTTCGGACACTAGCGGGGGGTTAAAACCGTCCCGCTAGCGGCCAAATAGCACAGCTAAAATGACAGTAAAGCGGCACTAAAAATAGTGCGCTTTACCGCTGATGCCTGGGGCGGCACAGTGTGAAAGGGGTTTTATACTCAGTTGTGATGTGACGCTACTTGTATATCAAGACAAAATTTATTAAAAAATGTTGCTTGTCTTGCAAAACGCTCTCAAACCAAGGTTTTACTGTATATATATATATATATATATATATATATATATATATATACAGTGCCTTGCAAATGTATTCACCCCCCTTGGCATTTTTCGTGTTTTGTTGCCTCACAACCTGGAATTAACATAGATTGTTTGAGGAATTCTCGTCGGAAAAAGCTCTGATGGTTTTCCTGTCGGAATTCCGACGGAATTTCGCTCAAACTGTCTTGCCCACACAGTCACACCAAATTCTGACGATCAATAACACAGCGGCATAAAACACGTTCGCCAGCACTATAAAAGGGAAGTTTAATGCTCTGAGCATGCGTCAAATTGTTTCCGAGCATGCGTCGGAATTTTGCGTGTCGGAATTGCATACACACGATCGGAAAATCCGATAGAAAGGTTTTCCGTTGGAAAAATTAAGAACAGGTTCACAATCCAAAGTCCGTTGGAAATTCCGACAGAAAAAGACCGATGGGCGTACACAGGGTCGGAAAATCCGATGAAAAGCTCCCATCGGACTGTTTCCATCGGAAATTCCGACCGTGTGTACGCCGCATTACAGAACACGCCCACAACTTTGAAGATTTTTTATTTTTTTTTATTGTGAAGCAAACAACAAATAGGACAAAATAACAGAAAGAGTCAATGTGCAAAACTATTCACCCCCCTAAAGTCAATACTTTGTAGAGCCACCTATCACAGCTCCAAGTCACTTTGGATAAGTCTCTATGAGTCTCGCCACATCTCACCACTGGGATTTTTGCCCATTCCTCCTCCTTGAAAAACTGCTCCAGCTCCTTCAAGTTGGATGGTTTGCACTTGTGAACAGCAATCTTTAAGTCTGACCACAGATTTTCTATTGGATTGAGGTCTGGGCTTTCACTAGGCCATTCCAACACATTTACACGGCATAAAATTGTTGGTGCCATTATAAATTCATAATAAATAAACCTTTCACTCATCAGCTCAGTGCGCAGCCCCACAGAGGAACACTGGGTGGCGCCATCACACCCGTTAGATTCTCATGTGCCAGAAACGGCTGAGCTGCTACTGTATTTGGAAAAAAGAGGATAAACATGATACCCCTCCCCCAAATCTCATCCTTTATAAAAAACCCGTTTGGGTGATTTCTCATCTTATTTTCATAAAAGATAAAATAATCCAATGAGACTCTTTCCATCCATGAAGGATTACTCCACCATAAACAGGCAGCCATGTCAACTCCCCCTAAAATCCAGAGAGTCCCCTAATTTATATACATCTCACCCTGCAGGATGTACCAATCTCCCAGAACTCTTCTCTTACCGGAGACTGGACTCTGCACAGTACCGGTTCCTCCCAGTCCCTCCTCTGTACCCGGATCCCTCTGTCCCTCCTCTGTACCCGGATCCCTCTGTCCCAATTCTGTACCCAGATCCCTCTGTCCCTCCTCTGTACCCAGATCCCTCTGCCCCCCCTCTGTCCCTATTCTGTGCCCAGATCCCTCTGTCCCTCCTCTGTACCCAGATCCCTCTGCCCCCCCCCCTCTGTCCCTATTCTGTGCCCAGATCCTTCTGTTCCTCCTCTGAAACCAGATCCCTCTGTTCCTCCTCTATACCTGGATCCCTCTGTTCCTCCTCTATACCCGGATCCCTCTGTCCCTCCTCTGTACCAAGATTCCTCTGTCCCTCCTCAATACCCAGATCCCTCTGTCCCTCCTCTGTACCTTGCTCTATCTGTCCCTCCTGGGTACCCAGGTCCCTCTGTCCCTCCTCTGTACCCAGATCCCTCTGCCCCCCCCCCCCCCCTCTGTCCCTATTCTGTGCCCAGATCCTTCTGTTCCTCCTCTGAAACCAGATCCCTCTGTTCCTCCTCTATACCTGGATCCCTCTGTTCCTCCTCTATACCCGGATCCCTCTGTCCCTCCTCTGTACCAAGATCCCTCTGTCCCTCCTCTGTACCTTGCTCTATCTGTCCCTCCTGGGTACCCAGATCCCTCTGTCCCTCAATACCCAGATCCCTCTGTCCCTCCTCAATACCCAGATCCATCTGTCCCTCCTCAATACCCAGATACATCTGTCCCTCATTAGTACCCAGATCCCTCTGTCCCTTCTCTGTACCCGGATCCCTCTGTCCCTTCTCTGTACCCGGATCCCTCTGAAGAGGGACAGGGGGATCTAGGAGTTTATGTCATGCAGTGGAATCTACTGTAAATATCAATGAATTTGGGTTTACAATTATAAAGCACGCCGCCACCTCTACTGTTGGTGCCCCTGCTCCGCCCCTGTCACCAGCTATGTATTTAATCCCAAAGAATTCTATAGAATTCCGCGGTGACACATTTTAGCGTGAATTCCTCCGGGATCGTCTTATAGGCATTTTGTGTCCTCGGCTCCCCCGTAAAACAATATTGTTTTATTTATAGTTATCGGAAATTTGTAAATTATTGACGGGACGGAGCTGCAGCAGACAAACGGCACAGAGATCAATACTTCTTATGATGTAAGTGGGGGAAATTGATGGCCGCGGATTAACTCTTTCATTGAAGTCAGAAGCTTTATTGATACAGAATCCGCAAATCACCCCAGACACACATTGTATGGGTATGCCGGCAGAAACAGTCTCCCATCGGACTTTTTTCTGCCGGAAATTCCGACCGTGTGTACGCGGCATGATAGTTTGTCAGACATTCCAATCTGGATTTGGATTTGCTGGGACAGTCCCCCGCCTTGGTTCTTTTGTCTCAGTGATGTCCCGGACTCTGTCCCGGGATCACAGCATCAAACTTATTTGAGTTTCTGCACATGAATTGTAGGGATGGGGTAAATGGATGGGCAGCGTTTGTGTATCTAAAAGTGGGGTTTTGGTGAGACCAACTTGTATAGAGGGTGTGATGTGCACGGGGTTATGAATCATTTGGACTTGCCCCCCTCCCCCAATGGTCATTAATATGATGTTCTTCCCCTCCCATATGGCTGTTAATATGGAATTGCCCTCCCCCTCCCATGAGAATTAAAGTGGGGTGCCCCTTAAAAAATTTTTTTTAAAAGTCAGCAGCTACAAATACTGCAGCTGCTGACTTTTAATAATCGGACACTTACCTGTCCCAGGGTCTAGCGATGCGGGGGAACAAAGCACCCCCCTCGCGGCGCCGGCATTTTTACTGTGGAGCCACAGCCGGGCACCCACTGCGCATGCGCGAGTGGCACTGCGCGCCTTGATACGCCGCGCAGTCATCTGGGACCTGTCACGTGTCCCAGGTGACTGACTGCGCCGAGGGGAAGTGACGTCAGTGCCCGGGCATTGAAGGAGGCAGAATACGAGGGACCCCCTAGCAACAGGCATTTACAGGTGAGTTAAAAAATTTTGAAATTATTATTTTTTATTTTTTTAATGAATTTTAACCACTTCAATACTGGGCACCTAAAAACCTTCCTGCCCAGACCAATTTTCAGCTTTCAGAGCTGTTGCACTTTGAATGACAATTGCGCGGTCATACTACACTGTACCCAAATGAAATTTTTATCATTTTGTTTCCACAAATAGTGCTTTCTTTTGGTGGTATTTGATCACCTCTGCGTTTTTTTTTGTTTCAGTTTCAAAACTTTGTAAATAAGTATGTTTTCTCCTTCACTGATGGGCACTGATGGGGCTGCACTGACGGGCACTGATAAGGCAGCACTGATGGGCACCGATGAGGTGGCACCAATGAAGTGGCACTGATGAGGTGGCATTGATGGGCACTGATATGTAGCACTGATAGGCGGCACTGATGGGCACTGATAAGTGGCACTGATGGGCGACACGGATGGGCACTAATAGGTGGCACAAATTGGCACTGATAGCTGGCACGGATTGGCATGGATAGGCAGCACAGATGGGCATGGATAGGGGGCACGGATGGGCATGGATAGGGGGCACGGATGAGCATGGATGGACACTGATAGGTGGCACGGATGGGCACTGATAGGGGGCATTGTATTGTTTTGTACTGATGGATGCCAATCAGTGCCATTGTGGGCACTGATTGGCATCCATTGTGGGCACTGATTGGCATCCATTGTGGGCACTGACTGGCATCCATTGTGGGCACTGACTGGCATCCCTGGTGGTCTAGGGTGGCATACCTGGTGGTCTAGTGGCGTCCCTGGTGGTCCAGTGTGGGCATCCTCTGGGGGCTGCGCTGATAATCGATCAGCACAGACCCCCGCTGTCAGAGGAGCAGTCGATCGGCTCTCCTCTACTCGCGTCTGACAGACGTAAGTGAGGAAAGGCCGATCAACGGCTCTTCCTATTTACACTGTGATCAGTCGATCGCCGCGATGCGCGCCCCCGCGGCTCAAAATCATGAGGACGTCATATGACGCCCGGTCAGGATTTTGAAACCACTTTGCAGCCGTCATTCGCCTATAGGGCGGGTGGCAAGCGGTAATAATTTGTTATGTTCCATTCGTTTAGATACGGCATTTGTTATTTCGGATAAATTCATATTCGTTACGTTCATTAACAGCCAAATTTGAAAGAAAATTCCAATACCTGTAATTTGATAGTTAGTAATAGTTAAGTTATTAATAGTTAGTTTGGCATAAAGAAGACGGCGCTATTTGGTGAATATCTACAGATGCAACCAGTGGTGTAACTAGAACCTTCAGGGCCCCGGTGCAAAAAACCATGAAGGGCCCCCCTGAACCCCAGCCGAGGCCCTTCCCTCCGAGTCCGGTGGTGGAACTCCAGGGCTCAGTCACAGGTACGACTTTTGTGAGCCCTGTAGTTCCACCACTGGTATCAGCAGTTTTTTTTAAATTATTTTTTACAATTTTTTAGGAGTCCCGTTGGGGGACTTTGGTGAGATATCTAAACAGACCTATGATGTTACACCTTTGAGACAAAGAGGAAGAAGGGAAAGGGAAATTGGGACCCTGTCCTCTGGGGAGAAGTGGGCCCTGTCCCCAGGAGAGATCGGGTCCTTGTCCTTAGGGGAGATGGGGTCCCTGTCCCCACGTAAGTAGGAGTCCCTGTCCCTTAGGGAAATGGGGTCCCTGTTCTCTGGGGAGAAGTGGGCCCTGTCCCCAGGGGTGATGGGGTCCCTGTCCCCAGGGAAGAGATGGGGTCCCTGACCTTAGGGAATATGGGGTCCTTGTCCTCAGGTGAGAAGGGGTCCTTGTCCCCAAGGGAAATGGGGTCCCTATCCTCTGGGGAGAAGTGGGCCCTGTCCTCTGGGGAGATGGGGTCCCTGTCGCCAGGGGAGAGATGGGGTCCCTGACCGTAGGGGTGATGGGGTCCTTGTCCTCAGGGGAGAAGGGGTCCTTGTCCCCAAGGGTAATGGGGTCCCTGTCCTCTGGGGAGAAGTGGGTCCTGTCCCCAGGGGAGATGGGGTCCCTGTCCCCAGGGGAGAGATGGGGTCCCTGACCTTAGGGGAGATGGGGTCCTTGTCCTCAGGTGAGAAGAGGTCCTTGTCCCCAAGGGAAATGGGGTCCCTGTCCTCTGGGGAGAAGTGGGTCCTGTCCCCAGGGGAGATGGGTCCCTGTCCTTAGGGGAGATGGGGTCCCTGTCCCCATGTGAGAAGGGGTTCCTGCCCCCAAGGGAAATGGGGTCCTTGTCCTCAGGTGAGAAGGGGTCCTTGTCCCCAAGGGAAATGGGGTCCCTGTCCTCTGGGGAGAAGTGGGCTCTGTTCCCAGGGGAGATGGGGTCCCCATTGGAGATGGGGTCCCTGTCCTCAGGTGAGAAGGGGTCCCTGTCCCCATGGAAAATTGGGTCCCTGTCCTCATGGGAAATGAGGTCCCTGTCCTCTGGGGAGAAGTTGGCTCTGTCCCCAGAGGAGATGGGGTTCTTGTCCCCAAGGGAAATGGGGTCCCTGTCCTTTAGGGAGAACTGGGCCCTGTCCCCAGGGGAGATGGGGTTCCTGTCCTTAGGGGACATATCTCACAGAAAGACCTGTCAACATCTGTGTATGACGGAGAGGAGGGGGGGGGGGTGCTGGCAGACAAGCCTGCAGTGTCCTTTGGGGAGCCGGCTCTCATAGGGCTGCACTGCATCTGTGTGCTTAAAGTTTGTTTGCCCGGGAGAAGCATGCAGTGCAGTGTGAGCCGGACTCAGGGGGCAGGACTCTGGCTGGGGAGGGCAAACACCGGACTGAGCAGCACTGCATGGAGCAGGAGAGGGGGACCCGGAGGAGCGGCAGAGGACACAGGTTGTGTGGGGAATGCACAACTAAAGAGCAGCCAGTGCGGTAGTCGAGCATGGAGCTCTGCTAGTCACCCCCCACCTCCAGCCACCCGTGCGCCCGGTGCCTACCCGCCTATGCTGCCACCTGCCATATGTAGAGGGGGTAGCATGGGCCCCTTGCAGCACAGGGCCCGGTTGCGCTCGCGACTGCTGCACCCCCTATAGTTACGCCCCTGGATGCAACTCTAAGTGATATACAACACAAAGAAACCAGTAAAACATGAGGAGCTGCGCTATGTAATATAAAATAAAATAAATGAAATTGTATATATAAGTAAAATATGTGCAAAATGTATAATTACTACCGTATACACCAAAATTCAAGTGAATATTTCACTCCACAATGTACCGTAATGCGTACTTTCTCAAAGAATAACGAGATAAAATAAAATTTAGAATATTAAAGTTCTAAGGTGTCCTTTAATGAAGCAGTGAAATCTATTCACTGCTTCATTCTCCGGCATTCGCAGAGGAGATCTTTTCATTGCCAGTTTATGAAGCGGAGTAGATCGATTCACCCTTGGAGGAGTGGAGCGATCCACAAACGCTTCTAACACTGGAGAACGGCCCCTGATACTGGAATCTTGTGAGACTTTACGAGATTCCAGCACCAGAAATTCACAGAAACACCGAGATGTCAGTTTATTAAGCAGTGATAGATTATCACAGCTCAATACACGTACAGACGGTGTGATTAATGTTAATAAAATAAAGAGTCCCCCCTACAAAATATATACATGTATACACACACACATTATATATACATGTATACACACACACACATTATATATACATGTATACACACACACATTATATATATATATATACATATACACATTATATATATATATATATATATATATATATATATATATATATATATATATATATATATGTATACACATACATATGACCAGTGATGTAAGTAACTGAGTTAAAATAAACGGAGTTACCTAACGCAGTTACTTTAGAGGGTAACGAGTATCTAACTGATTACTTTTCCCCTCATGGTAATGCAGTTCCCATTACTTGGGCTTAGTTACCCCAATTACATCTACCGCCACTAGATGGCAGTAGTGTAATTCCAGTGTCCTGCCAAAAAAGTTCCCCCAGCAGATAAGGACCCCCCTGTACTGCGCAGGCGCAGTACTTGCGCAGTACGAAGGACTACGGAGCTTATGAAAATTGCCGAACCTAAACGCTATACCGCGCAGGCGCAGTTGACATGTAATTGTATGAGGCGATGCCGCACGCTCCTGATGCTCGTGCTACTCTGCAAGGGGAGTCTATAGTGTAACTAGGGGCGGGTCTAGTATTACTGTAACCAAGGGGGCGCATTTATTATTATTGTTATATATCGAGCTCTGCCCATTAATTTAACATTCGCCCTCTTCTGTAGCCATCCGCCCCTTACACGATATAATAATAATAGACCCGCCCCTTACACGATATAATAATAATAGACCCGCCCCTTGCTTACACGCTATAACAGATCTGCCCATTGGTTACAGTAATAATAGAGCAGCCCCTTGGTTACACGATATATAACAATAATAATAAATGCGCCCCTTGGTTACAGTGATACTAGACCCGCCCCTTAGTTACACGTATAGAATCTTTTAAAAAAAAGTCAGTTACTTTGCTGCGTAACTAATTACTTTTCCAATGTAGTAACTGAGTTACTAACGCAATTACTTTTTGGGAGAAGTAATTTGTAACTTAACTAATTACTTTTTTAAAGTAAGATGACCAACACTGCATATGACAGGGGGACATGGTTACAGTGTTGGGGGGTCTGAACGAGGCATAAGGAAGTTAATTATCTTCCTCTTTCCTCCTCAGATCCCCCGAGATTCTCTCTTCACTCCCCACTTCTCCACCTCTGAGTTGGTGAATCGGGGAGGTGAATTCTGACACAGATCGTTCCTGTGTCATTCTATGAGGATTCTCTGTGCGGAGATAATCGGCGGGAGAACAAGTTCAAACACTTCCCCCCCCCCCCCCCCCGATTATCTCTGGTTCATAAACCGTTTATGGGCTGTGATCAGCGGCGATCCTCGGGATCTCTGCTGATCACTGCTTCATAAACGGACACCTAATTGCAGAGATAATGAAGTGATAAAGAGTCCACAACTATGACAGTCAGCCCGATGTGTAGATATTGATATGACACCCAGTGATGGCTCCTCATATATTGTGCAACGAAGTGTATCCACCACCTTAAAGTGGTGTTGCCACCAGAAAAAAAAGAAATTGTCTTAAAAATCATAAAAAAAAAAATTATCGGAAAAAAATATTTTTTTACTCACCTCTAAATGGCTGTTGCTAGGGGGTCCCTCGTAGTCTGCCACCTTCAGTGCCCGGGCACTGACGTCACTTCCCCTAGGTGCCGCACAGTCATCTGGGACCTGTCACGTGTCCCAGATGACTGAGCGTCGAATCATGGCGCCGCTCGTGCATTGGCAGGGGGTGCCCGGCTGTGAAGCCACAGCCGGGTGCCCACATTAAAATGCCAGTATAAGTATCTTATATAAATAAATATATAAATAATGGGGCGCTACCATTAAAATAGTAAAAATAGTAAAAAGTGTAATCAAAAATGCATTAAAAATATAATGTTCAGATTGTTAACATTATATTTTTAATGCATTTTTGATTACGCTTTTTACTATTTTTACTATTTTAATGCTAACGCCCCATTATTTATATATTTATTTATATAAGATACTTATACTGACTGTTGGTGTGTGAACACCTTGATGGTGGCTGCGGCAGTTGTTGTTGTTATTTTTTAGCTGCTATAGTTTTTGCTCACTCCCCTTTTGGCTTGCGCAGTTGGTCACCCCCTCTTTTACACATTAAAATGCCGGCGCCGCGAGCGCAGCGGGGAACGAGGGGGGGCATCGCTGGACCCCGGGACAGGTAAGTGTCCGATTATTAAAAGTCAGCAGCTGCAGTATTTGTAGCTGCTGGCTTTTAAAAAAAAAAAAAATTGTGGGCCCTCCTCTTTAACAGATGTAGACTTACCAGATAACCAGTAAGAAGAGGCTCGTCCCGCTGTCTCGGGGTCATAACGATCTCCAGCTGATGTGGCCGACCTGTGGAAACGCTGCCAGACCAAACGATCTCCTATTTGGGGAAATCCAATGATGCCCTGATCCTCGCTGTAGTGCTGAGAGGTTACCCGTATAGAAACAGGCAGAGATGAACGAAGCAATCAGATATCCATGGAGGGAATCAAAAGCAAAAAAACGAAAGGGCCACCATAGGTAAAATTGTAAGTAATTGTCATTCAAAGTGTGAGAGCTCCGAAAGCTGTAAATTGGTCTGGTTAGGAAGGGGGTTTAGGTGCCCAGCGGTCAAGTGTGTTAAATAGTTTTTTTTGTCAATTCGGATGTTTACGAATTAACAAATTTGTCGAAAATTTATTAAAAACAGATTCGGAATGAAACGAATTGCACGTGTCTAGTGTCCATGACAGTCAGTGGGTCACCCAACATGAAGCGCGCCTCCTGCAATGCCCTTCAATGAAGATTCGGAGGCACACAGTTTGGATGGGGGAGGAAATTAAAGAGCAGCGCAGTTTTCTCACAAGAACCAGAAGCAGATGGGGAAGTAAAAGGTATTCTTCAAGTTCACATTCTCTGCTGAATTCAATGTGTTTCAGTGAAATTATTATTTAAATTATTAATGTTGGAAATTTCAATGCGGCAATCGCTTCCATCGCCCTTTCCTTCCTGCCGGTCGGGTCACATGGCGACTCTTTACAACAAATTGGATACGCAGCACCAGGGATGTCTTCAATATTAATTGGACCCCGGGCAAACCATTCCCTTGGGCCCTCCTGAATTCACTCATCAACTGTTTGTGGGCACTCTTGCTTATTGCCCACCAAGATCCCTTCTTGGGCCTGATTATTCTCCTGCTTACTGCCTGCCTAGGCCTCGGCTCGGACCTGACTTTTTCTCCTGCTGCCTGCCATGACCTCTACTTGATCCTGACAACTCTCTTGCCTGCTGCGTGTCACAATCTCTGCCTGATCCTGACTACTCTCTTGCCTGCCATGACCTCTGCCTGATTCTCACTACTCTCTTGCCTGCTGCGTGTCACAATCTCTGCCTGATCCTGACTACTCTCTTGCCTGCCATGACCTCTGCCTGATCCTGACTACTCTCTTGCCTGCCATGACCTCTGCCTGATCCTGACTACTCTCTTGCCTGCCAAGACCTCTGCCTAATCCTGACTACTCTCTTGCCTGCCAAGACCTCTGCCTTATCCTGACTACTCTCTTGCCTGCCATGACCTCTGCTTGATCCTGACTACTCTCTTGCCTGCTGTGTGTCACAATCTCTGCCTGATCCTGACTACTCTCTTGCCTGCCATGACCTCTGCCTGATTCTCACTACTCTCTTGCCTGCTGCTTGTCACAATCTCTGCCTGATCCTGACTACTCTCTTGCCTGCCATGACCTCTGCCTGATCCTGACTACTCTCTTGCCTGCCATGACCTCTGCCTGATCCTGACTACTCTCTTGCCTGCCATGACCTCTGCCTAATCCTGACTACTCTCTTGCCTGCCAAGACCTCTGCCTGATCCTGACTACTCTCTTGCCTGCCATGACCTCTGCTTGATCCTGACTACTCTCTTGCCTGCTGTGTGTCACAATCTCTGCCTAACCCTGACTACTCTCTTGCCTGCCATGACCTCTGCCTGATTCTCACTACTCTCTTGCCTGCTGTGTGCCAAGATCTCTGCCTGGACCTGATTACTCTCTTGTCTACACCCTGTCTTCTCATGAACAGTCTTTGCACCATAGCCCTTCTGTTCCAGCAACCCCTTGGTGGGGTGATTCTGGGGTCTGTGACCTGGTGCCAGTATATGACTTTTATGCCGCGTACACACGGTCGGAATTCTCGTCGGAAAAAGCTCTGATGGTTTTCCCGTCGGAATTCCGACGGAATTTCGCTCAAGCTGTCTTGCCTACACACGGTCACACCAAATTCCGACGGTCAATAACACAGCGGCATACAACACGTTCAACAGCACTATAGAAGGGAAGTTTAATGCTTCTGAGCATGCGTCGAATTGTTTCCGAGCATGCGTCGGAATTTTGCGTGTCGGAATTGCATACACACGATCGGAAAATCCGATAGAAAGGTTTTCCGTCGGAAAAATTGAGAACAGGTTCTCAATTCAAAGTCCGTCGGAAATTCCGACAGAAAAAGACCGATGGGCGTACACACGGTCGGAAAATCCGATGAAAAGCTGTTTCCATCGGAAATTCCGACCGTGTGTACGCCGCATAAGCCTTTTTTGTGAGCCTGCCTCAACTGTTATAAGGGAACCATAATACTGATCCCAAGGTAACCAGCATTTTCAGGAGGGAGTCAGCTTACGCATTTCTCCTAGGACATCCAATACTGGAAGGACCTCAGCTGTGTCTGTTGGCGATCTCAAGGCTGGGGCAAATCCTGAGAACATGGCCTGTTCTGGTAGAAGAAGTGTCTCCATACTGAATCCTGATTTCTAGAAGTCTCTCTCTTCCCAGGCTCAGCTGTGATTACACTTATTTGTCTTTTTGAGTTTTCAGTACGTTTATCACCCAGAGATAAAAGCCGGAGCTTCTATTATTCATGGCCTGTATATCAGATGAATAAATAAAGAGAAGTCTCGTCTTCGCTCTACAAAGCGTCTTGTGATGACATCAACTTCACAGAAGAGGAAACATCACACCGTCTGCAGAGCGCACAATACAGCCGCCAACCGCCAGCCTGCCCTGACACTACATGGGGGGGGGGGGGGGGGGGGTGTGCCAACATGGCGGGATTACCAGGGGTGAGGAGAGGTGGCGGGGCCCCTCACACAACTTATCTGGGGCCCCATCTTCTCTCTGACTATCTACTTATGTTTTACTTATTTTGTCATCCAAAACTAAACTTATGAATAAAGTTTCACACCAGTCAGCTTTACCAAATCACAATGTTTTCTTATATTTTACGTTTCTCTTTCTTGCCAGGAAAATACAACATCTCTTCCTGGGCTCCCCGCCTCGCCAGCCTCGATCACATGATGTATTTCCTGTCCCTTTTCCTTTGTCTTGCCCCCCTGTCCTATCCACTATGTCCCTACTATTATGTCCCTTGTCTCTCTCCTTTCCCTTGTGCTGCCCCCTGCCCGCTCCTCTTCTGCACTCTGTACCTTATGTCAGTGGTCCCCAACCTTTTTGGTACCGGGGACCGGCTGGTTGGAAGAAATTTGTGCCAAGGCCCGGTGGGGGGGGGGGGGGTTACGCACATGCGGGGGGGTAAAATTTTGCGGGCAATTTATCGGGGCAATAGCTGGTGTTCTGCTGTTGGTACTTCAATCATCACGCCACCATGGTTGGTATGGTGTCAGAATGATTGATTTACATTGTAATATAAATGAAATAGTTCAACTCACCATAATGCAGAATCAGTGGGAGCCCTGAGTGTGTCACTTTCCACGTCGCCTGCCACCAGATGAGGAATGCCACTTGCCACGCTGCCTGCCACCAGATAAGGAATGCCACTTGCCACGCTTGCCTGCCACCAGATAAGGAATGCCACTTGCCACGTCACCTGCCTGTGCCACCAGATGAGGAATGCCACTTGCCACGCTTGCCTGTGCCACCAGATGAGGAATGCCACTTGCCACGCTTGCCTGCCACCAGATGAGGAATGCCACTTGCCATGTCACCTGCCTGTGCCACCAGATGAGGAATGCCACATCACCTGCCAGTGCCACCAGATGAGGCTTGTCACTGCATTGGTTTAGTGGTCTTTCTTCAGTGAGGAGAGCAGAGATGCGGGGCGGGCGGTGAGAGATGATATCATCTCTCTGCTCCCCGCCGCACCTCCGACATTCTTTATGCTGTGAGGGCGGAAGAGCGGTAAAACTAGGCGGGCAGGGAGAGATGATGTCATCTCTTTGCTCCCCGCCGCACCTCCGACATTCTTTATGCTGTGAGGGCAGAAGAGCGGTAAAACTAGGCGGGCAGGGAGAGATGATGTCATCTCTTTGCTCCCCGCCGCACCGCCGACATTTCGCACGCTGTGAGGGCGGAAGAACGGTGATGCTAGGCGGGCGGAGAGAGATGTCATCTCCGCTCGCCAGCTCGCTTGTCTTATTCGCCTGCCCGCTTTCCTCTCTGCTCCATCGGTGCCTTACAGCCCCCGCCGCGGCCCGGCTGCAAAGACGCTACGGCCCGGTAGTGGGCCGCAGCCCGGGGGTTGATGACCCCTGCCTTATGTGACCCCCTGTCTTGGTCCTAGTCTTGTCTCTTCTTTTCTATTACTTATTTTGCCCTTTTTCCAGTCCCCTGTCCTACCCCCTTTTCTGTCCATTTTTCTGCCCTCTGTAAATGTCCCATATCTTGTACCCTGTCCTGCCCCCTGCCCTGTCCCTTATTCTGTACCCTATACTGTTTTTATCCTGCCCCCTGTCCTGGCCTTTGTTCTGCACCCTTTGCTGCCCCTTGTGCAGTCAGTTTTCTTATTTGTGTGGGCCCCCTGCCCTCTTCGCTTGTTTGCCTTTTGTCCCACCCTTTGTCCTGCCCCCTGCCCTGCTCCTTGTTCTGCACCCTGTACTGTCCCTAATTCTTCCTCCATGTCTTGTGTCTTTTCCTGTCCGCTGTCCTGTCCTTTGTTCTGCACCCTATTTTGCCCCTTTTTTGTCTTGTCTCCTGTCCTCCCCCCTGACAGTCCCTTATTCTTCACCCTATACTGTCCCTTATCCTGCCCCCTTTCCTGGCCCTTGTTCTGATCCCTTGCTGTTCCTTGTTCTGTCCCAATTCCTTTTCTTTGTCTTGCCTTACCTGTCCTGTCACTTGCTTCCCCTGTTCTGTCCACTGTTCTTTTCTTTGTTCTGCTCTTACCCATCCCCTGTTCTGGCCCCTGCACATCCCCTTGTTCTGCACCCTGTACTGTCCCTTTTCCTCCCCCAGTCCTGGTCCGTGTCTTGTCTCTTGTCCTCCTTCTTTTCTTGTTCCCTCTCCAGTCTTCTGTCATGCCCCTGTGATACCCCTGCCTGTCCCCTGTCCTTGTCCTTTTTCTGCCCCTTGTCCTTTTCTGTTCCCCATTCTGCAACCTGTCCTGCTCCTTCTCTTGCCCCCTGTCCTGTCTCTTGTCGTGTCCCTCTCCTGTCCTCTTTGCTGTTCCCTGTCCTGTTCCCTGTGCCATCCCTTTTCCTGCCTCCTGTCCTGTCCCCTGTCCTGTTCCCTATGCTGTCCTTCTTCTTGTCCCCTGTCCTGTTCCCTCTCCTGTCCTATGTTCTGTTCCCTGTCCGGTCTCCTGTCCTGTTCCTTGTCTTTTTCCCTTCCTGTCCTCTGTCTTCTCCCCTGTGCTCTTCCTCCTGCCCTGTGTCCTGTCCCCTTCCTGCCCACAGTCATGTCCCCTGTGTTGTCTCTCCTCCTGTCCTCTGTGCTGCCCGCTGTCTTGTTCCCTGTGCTGTCCATCCTTCTATTTCCTGTCCTCTGTGTGGTACATTGTAATGTCCTCTGTGTTGCCCTCCTGTCCTGTTCCCTGTGCTGTCCCTCCTCCTGTTCCCTTTCCTCTGTGTTGCCCCCTGTCCTGTTCCCTGTCCATTTACCTGTCCTGTCGTCTGTGTTGCCTCTTGTCCTGTCCCCTGTTCTGTCTCTCTGTGTTATGCCTTGTCCCCTGTCCTGTCTCCTGTCCCATCCCCTGTCCCGTACCCTGACCTCTGTGTTGCCCCCTGTCCTGCCCCCTGTCCTCTGTCCTCAATGTTACCTCCTGTCCTGTTCCCTGTCCCCTGTCCTCTATGTTGTTCCCTATCCTGTCCCCTGTCCTCTGTGTTGTCCCCTTGCCTATCCCCTGTCCTCTATGTTGTCCCCTATCCTGTCCCCTGTCCTCTGTGTTGTCCCCTTACCTACACCCTGTCCTCTGTGTTGCCCCCTTGCCTATGCCCTGTCCTTTGTGTTGCCCCCCTGTCCTGTCCTCTGTGTGGTCCCATGGCCTATCCCCTGTCCTCTGTGTTGTCCCATGTCCTGTCCTCTGTGTTGTCCCCTTGCCTATCCCCTGTCCTCTGTGTTGCCCCCTGTCCTGTCCTCTGTGTTGCCCCCTGTCTTGTCCTCTGTTTTGTCCCCTGTCCTGTCCTCTGTGTTGCCCCCTGTCCTGTCCTCTGTGTTGCCCCCTGTCCTGTCCTCTGTGTTGCTCCCTGTCCTGTCCTCTGTGTTGCCCCCTGTCCTGTCTTCTGTGTTGCCCCCTGCCCTGTCTTCTGTGTTGCCCCCTGCCCTGTCCTCTGCATTGCCCCCCTGTTCTGTCCTCTGTATTGCCCCCTGTCCTGTCCTGTCCTCTGTGTTGCCCCCTGTCCTGTCCTCTGTGTTGCCCCCTGCCCTGTCCTCTGTGTTGCCCCCTGTCCTCTGTGTTGCCCCCTGCCCTGTCCTCTGTGTTTCCCCCTGTCCTGTCTTCTGTGTTGCCCCCTGCCCTGTCCTCTGTGTAGCCCCCTGCCCTGTCCTCTGTGTTACCCCCTACCCTGTCCTCTGTGTTTCCCCCTGTCCTGTCTTCTGTGTTTCCCCCTGTCCTGTCTTCTGTGTTGCCCCCTGCCCTGTCCTCTGTGTTGCCCCCTGCCCTGTCCTCTGTGTTGCCCCATGTCCTGTCCTCTGTGTTGCCCCCTGCCCTGTCCTCTGTGTTGCCCCATGTCCTGTCCTCTGTGTTGCCCCCTGCCCTGTCCTCTGTGTTTCCCCCTGTCCTGTCTTCTGTGTTTCCCCCTGTCCTGTCTTCTGTGTTGCCCCCTGCCCTGTCCTCTGTGTTGCCCCCTGCCCTGTCCTCTGTGTTGCCCCCTGCCCTGTCCTCTGTGTTGCCCCCTGCCCTGTCCTCTGTGTTGCCCCATGTCCTGTCCTCTGTGTTGCCCCATGTCCTGTCCTCTGTGTTGCCCCCTGCCCTGTCCTCTGTGTTGCCCCCTGCCCTGTCCTCTGTGTTGCCCCCTGCCCTGTCCTCTGTGTTGCCCCATGTCCTGTCCTCTGTGTTGCCCCCTGCCCTGTCCTCTGTGTTGCCCCCCTGCCCTGTCCTCTGTGTTGCCCCCTGCCCTGTCCTCTGTGTAGCCCCCTGTCCTGTCCTCTGTGTTGCCTCCTGCCCTGTCCTTTGTGTTGCCCCATGCCCTGTCCTCTGTGTAGCCTCCTGCCCTGTCCTCTGTGTTGCCCCCTGCCCTGTCCTCTGTGTTGCCCCCTGTCCTGTCTTCTGTATTGCCCCCTGCCCTGTCTTCTGTGTTGTCACCTGCCCTGTCCTCTGCATTGCCCCCCTGTTCTGTCCTCTGTATTGCCCCCTGCCCTGTCCTCTGTGTAGCCCCCTGCCCTGTCCTCTGTGTTGCCCCCTGCCCTGTCCTCTGTGTAGCCCCCTGCCCTGTCCTCTGTGTTGCCCCCTGCCCTGTCCTCTGTGTTGCCCCCTGTCCTGTCCTCTGTGTTGCCCCCTGCCCTGTCCTCTGTGTTGACCCCTGTCCTGTCCTCTGTGTTGCCCCCTGCCCTGTCCTCTGTGTTGCCCCCTGCCCTGTCCTCTGTGTTGCCCCCTGCCCTGTCCTCTGTGTTGCCCCCTGCCCTGTCCTCTGTGTTGCCCCCTGCCCTGTCCTCTGTGTTGTCCCCTGCCCTGTCCTCTGTGTTGCCCCCTGTCCTGTCCTCTGTGTTGCCCCCTGCCCTGTCCTCTGTGTTGACCCCTGTCCTGTCCTCTGTGTTGCCCCCTGCCCTGTCCTCTGTGTTGCCCCCTGCCCTGTCCTCTGTGTTGCCCCCTGCCCTGTCCTCTGTGTTGCCCCCTGCCCTGTCCTCTGTGTTGCCCCCTGCCCTGTCCTCTGTGTTGCCCCCTGCCCTGTCCTCTGTGTTGCCCCCTGTCCTGTCCTCTGTGTTGCCCCCTGTCCTGTCCTCTGTGTTGCCCCCTGTCCTGTCTTCTGTGTTGCCCCCTGCCCTGTCTTCTGTGTTGTCACCTGCCCTGTCCTCTGCATTGCCCCCCTGTTCTGTCCTCTGTATTGCCCCCTGCCCTGTCCTCTGTGTAGTCCCCTGCCCTGTCCTCTGTGTTGACCCCTGTCCTGTCCTCTGTGTTGCCCCCTGCCCTGTCCTCTGTGTTGCCCCCTGCCCTGTCCTCTGTGTAGCCCCCTGCCCTGTCCTCTGTGTTGCCCCCTGTCCTGTCCTCTGTGTTGCCTCCTGCCCTGTCCTCTGTGTTGCCCCCTGCCCTGTCCTCTGTGTTGCCCCCTGCCCTGTCCTCTGTGTTGCCCCCTGCCCTGTCCTCTGTGTTGCCCCATGTCCTGTCCTCTGTTTTGCCCCCTGTCCTGTCCTCTGTGTTGCCCCATGTCCTGTCCTCTGTGTTGCCCCATGTCCTGTCCTCTGTGTTGCCCCATGTCCTGTCCTCTGTGTTGCCCCCTGCCCTGTCCTCTGTGTTGCCCCCTGCCCTTTCCTCTGTGTTGCCCCATGTCCTGTCCTCTGTGTTGCCCCCTACCATGTCCTCTGTGTTGCCCCATGTCCTGTCCTCTGTGTTGCCCCCTGCCCTGTCCTCTGTGTTGCCCCATGTCCTGTCTTCTGTGTTGCCCCCTGCCCTGTCCTCTGTGTTGCCCCCTGCCCTGTCCTCTGTGTTGCCCCCTGCCCTGTCCTCTGTGTTGCCCCCTGCCCTGTCCCCTGTGTTGCCCCCTGCCCTGTCCTCTGTGTTGCCCCCTGCCCTGTCCTCTGTGTTGCCCCCTGCCCTGTCCTCTGTGTTGCCCCATGTCCTGTCCTCTGTGTTGCCCCCTGCCCTGTCCTCTGTGTTGCCCCATGTCCTGTCCTCTGTGTTGCCCCATGTCCTGTCCTCTGTGTTGCCCCCTGCCCTGTCCTCTGTGTTGCCCCCTGTCCTGTCCTCTGTGTTGCCCCCTGCCCTGTCCTCTGTGTTGCCCCCCTGCCCTGTCCTCTGTGTTGCCCCCCGTCCTGTCCTCTGTGTTGCCCCCCTGCCCTGTCCTCTGTGTTGCCCCCTGTCCTGTCCTCTGTGTTGCTCCCTGTCCTGTCCTCTGTGTTGCCCCCTGCCCTGTCCTCGGTGTTGCCCCCTGCCCTGTCCTCTGTGTTGCCCCCTGCCCTGTCCTCTGTGTTGCCCCCTGCCCTGTCCTCTGTGTTGCCCCCCTGCCCTGTCCTCTGTGTTGCCCTCTGCCCTGTCCTGTCCCCTGTCCTTCCCTTCTCCTGTCTCTTGTCCTTTCCCCTGCCCTGTTATTTGCCCTCATGTTGCTTCCACATTGGCAGCCATCATGTGTTATGTCTTTTTCCTCAGTTATACGATGTTCTCGGAAGTGTAGATCAGAGCCAGGGAGATGATGCAGCAAAAGTTGCAGGAAAGCCAACAAATCGCATCGGTGGTGTGAGGTGGAGGCCCGGCTGTCATTGGGAGAGTGGATGTGCCTTGAGCAGGTACCGTGTCATAGAGAAAAGCCTGCTTTCTGTTTAACAATGAGTGGAGCCGTGTGAAGGGCCCCCGGGGGCCCCGGAATCTAATTTTCTTCCAGTTAGGAGGAATTGGGGATGCGGATTGCATGACGAACGACTCTCCTCGGAGGGTAATTGCGCACACCTGCCTATGAAAAACAAATTGGGATCTTTCTGCCAAGCTGTCACCAAGACAAACAACATCTTTTCCTAATGCCATTCCTGACAGCTAATTGATGTAGATAATTCTCGACGTTCCGAGGCTCCAGACAAGAAACCACCAAGACTTGGCAAATGGAATCGCTTCATCTAAAAGAGACTCGCCGAGTGCAAAAAAAAAAAGAAAATGAGAAGAAAATGTGAAGAGAAGTTGTCCCCGGTGACCAGTTTTATCTGTTATTCTCTGTAAAATAGAAAAAAGAATCTGACTTCTCACCATGGTGTCATTGACCAGATATACCTTGTGTCACCTGCTGGTGGCGCCGTGCTTCAGAGAACAGACTTGTCATAGTAGCGGACACCACCTGTCCGGGCTGCATCTGCACCTCTGACTTTAGTGAGGACCGGGGGTTGGATCACTTTATAGCCCCGCCTCTCCAGCAGCCAGGCACCTTAGTATTTTGCCTGTATTACTATAGCCTGTTGGTGTATGAGCGCTCTTCATCTGTTCCCAGATCTGTCCAGCCTTATCTGCTTACCTGCTAATTGCTGTGCCATCGTACCGCCTGTCCCTTACCCTGATTGTTCTGACTTGTCCACTGTCATGACCCGCTTTGCCTCGCCTGTCTCCTGTCCTAGCCTGCCTGTTCCATCTTGCTGGAATCTTGTTCCACCCTACCACGGTCCATTCCTGGATGTCTTGTCTTCTCTCTTGTTCCACCTGTCCCATTTCCTGACCTGCCTGTCTTGGGACCTGCCTTGCCGGATCTTAGTCCATACCTGTCTGTCCCTTGCCCTGACCTACCTGTCCCCTGACCTACCTGTCCTCTGCACTGCCCTGCTTGATCCCCACCTATACCTGTCTGTCCCCTGCCCTCACCTGCCTGTCTTCTGCCCTGCATGATCTTAGTCCATACCTGTCTGTCCCTTGTCTTAATCTGCCTGTTCTCTGCGCTGCCCTTCCTGATCCCCACGTTACCTGTTTGTCCCCTGCCCTGACCTTCCTGTCCTCTGCCCTGCCTGATCCCTGTCTTTACCCGTCTGTCCGCTGCTCTACCTGTCCTCTGCCCTGCCTGATCCCCACATTACCTGTCTGTCCCCTGCCCTCACCTTCCTGTCCTCTCCCCTGCCTGATCCCTTTCTATACCCATCAGTCCACTGCAATACCTGTCCTCTGCCCTTCCTGATCCCCACGCTACCTGTCTTTCCCCTGCCCTCACCTTCCTGTCCACTGCCCTGCCTGATCCCAATCCAGATCTGTGTCTCCCCTGCCCTGACTGTCCACTGCCCTGCCTGATCCCCATCCATACCCCGCTGCTCTACCTGTCCTCTGCCCTGCCTGATCACCATTTAAATTGGTTTCTCCCATGCCCTGACCTGCATGTCCACTGCCATGTCCTGCCTTATTCTCTGTCCACATACCCATCTCTCCCCTGCCCTAACTGTCCTCTGTCCTGCCCTGCCTGATCACCACCCATACTTGTCTGTCCCTTGCTCTGACCTTCCTGTTCTCTGCCCTGCCTGATCCTGTTTATACCTGTCTCTCCCCTGCCCTGACTGTTTACTGTCCTGCCTGATCCCCGTCCATACCTGTCTGTCCCTTGTCTTGATTTCTCTGTCCTCTGCCTTCCCTGTCTGTCCCCTGCCCTGCCTGTCCTCTGCCTTGCCCTGCCTGATCCCTGTCCATACCATTCTGTCCCTTGTCTTGATCTGTCTGTCCCCTCCCTGACCTGCCTTTCCTCTCCCTGCCCTGCCTGATCCTCATCCATGCCTGTCTGTCCCTTGTCCTGACCAGCCTGTCCCCCATCCAGTCATTCCTGTGCCCTACCCTGCCTGTTCCCTGTCCTGCACAACCTGTTTTATCTTCAGTCCTGGTCCTCCTGTCCCATTCTGATTGAACCCTGTCATATTCTACCCATCCCCAGTCCTGTCCTGACTCTTGCATGTTGCATCTTTTTACCTGTCCTGCCTGTACTCTTTCTTGTCTGCTCCTGTCCTGACCTGCCTGTCCGCTGCCCTGTCCTGACCTGCCTGTCCCCTGCCCTGTCCTGACCTGCCTGTCCCCTGCCCTGTCCTGACCTGCCTGTCCCCTGCCCTGTCCTGACCTGCCTGTCCCCTGCCCTGTCCTGACCTGCCGGTCTCCTGCCTGTCCCCTGCCTGTCCTGACCTGCCTGTCCTGACCTGCCTGTCCCCTGCCTGTCCTGACCTGCCTGTCCTGACCTGCCTGTCCCCTGCCCTGTCCTGACCTGCCTATCCCCTGCCCTGCCTGTCCCCTTCCCTGTCCTGACCTGCCTGTCCCCTGACCTAATAAAGGAAAAAAGGCTGCGCTGAAAACAAATAAAATGAAGAAAGTATGCAATAAATACATTCAATTATCCCATCCACTTCGTGTTGTGTTGGGAAAAAAATTATCTCTATCCGAAATAATTAGAAATACTTATTTACCCTCTCTTATCCACCACTCTGTGATACGTTAAAAAATGTTGGATGTGACAAACCATAAAAATAATACAATAATTCAAACTCTGGTAGGATGTCATATAGAACAACAGAGATCCAAATCCCAAAGTGTATTTCACAGTGAATTGAGATCAATTAGGGTGTCATAAAGAACAATAAAGGTCCAAAATTAGAGAAGATGACATTTGCACGGAGAAAACCAGTTCATGCAAGAATAAGTCCACCACAGGATTCAAACTATATTAGTGGTATTCCCATCTGGGACATCCGGCACACACTGAAAGGATGGTGAGATAGCAGAAAACCAGAGATCCTCCACCAAATGGTAAAATTAGCCGCTTACCAGCTAATCTGGTCCCTGTATTAGAGAGACCAGATGGGCGTATGGCATGTACCCCTGCCTGGGTCTTTATCCGGGCTTCTCAGGGACACAATCTTCAGGTTGTTCTAATGGAAACTGATCTTTTATACGGGATCCCTTAGTTTTCATTTGCTCACTGCCCGTCGCTTCCTGGAATGGACGGGAGAAGGAGGTGACGTCAGCACGCCGCTCACCCTACGTCGTTTCGTCAAATGTGACGTCTTCCTGGGGCACTTTTGTGCCCCAGGAAGACGTCACATTTGACGAAACGACGTAGGGTGAGCGGCGTGCTGACGTCACCTCCTTCTCCCGTCCATTCCAGGAAGCGACGGGCAGTGAGCAAATGAAAACTAAGGGATCCCGTATAAAAGATCAGTTTCCATTAGAACAACCTGAAGATTGTGTCCCTGAGAAGCCCGGATAAAGACCCAGGCAGGGGTACATGCCATACGCCCATCTGGTCTCTCTAATACAGGGACCAGATTAGCTGGTAAGCGGCTAATTTTACCATTTGGTGGAGGATCTCTGGTTTTCTGCTATCTCACCATCCTTTCAGTGTGTGCCGGATGTCCCAGATGGGAATACCACTAATATAGTTTGAATCCTGTGGTGGACTTATTCTTGCATGAACTGGTTTTCTCCGTGCAAATGTCATCTTCTCTAATTTTGGACCTTTATTGTTCTTTATGACACCCTAATTGATCTCAATTCACTGTGAAATACACTTTGGGATTTGGATCTCTGTTGTTCTATATGACATCCTACCAGAGTTTGAATTATTGTATTATTTTTATGGTTTGTCACATCCAACATTTTTTAACGTATCACAGAGTGGTGGATAAGAGAGGGTAAATAAGTATTTCTAATTATTTCGGATAGAGATAATTTTTTTCCCAACACAACACGAAGTGGATGGGATAATTGAATGTATTTATTGCATACTTTCTTCATTTTATTTGTTTTCAGCGCAGCCTTTTTTCCTTTATTCTGTTTTATGTGTGTATCTCACATCAGGTTGCAGCAGAAAAAATCTTTTTCATTAATTTATAGCCTATCCATTTATATCACCAATTTTTAAAAAAATAGTCACGTATAAGTAATAAACTTTTCTCGAGACAGCGCTGTTACCACACGACATATGTCCCCTGACCTGCCTGTCCCCTTCCCTGTCCTGACCTGCCTGTCCCCTGCCTGTCCTGACCTGTCTGTCCCCTGCCCTGTCCTGACCTGTCTGTCCCCTGCCCTGTCCTGACCTGCCTATCCCCTGCCCTGCCTGTCCCCTTCCCTGTCCTGACCTGCCTGTCCCCTGACCTGCCTGTCCCCTTCCCTGTCCTGACCTGCCTGTCCCCTGCCTGTCCTGACCTGTCTGTCCCCTGCCTGTCCTGACCTGCCTATCCCCTGCCCTGCCTGTCCCCTTCCCTGTCCTGACCTGCCTGTCCCCTGACCTGCCTGTCCCCTTCCCTGTCCTGACCTGCCTGTCCCCTGCCTGTCCTGACCTGCCTGTCCCCTTCCCTGTCCTGACCTGCCTGTCCCCTGCCTGTCCTGACCTGCCTGTCCCCTGCCCTGTCCTGACCTGCCTATCCCCTGCCCTGCCTGTCCCCTTCCCTGTCCTGACCTGCCTGTCCCCTGACCTGCCTGTCCCCTTCCCTGTCCTGACCTGCCTGTCCCCTGCCTGTCCTGACCTGTCTGTCCCCTGCCTGTCCTGACCTGCCTGTCCCCTGCCCTGTCCTGACCTGCCTGTCCCCTGCCCTGTCTATCCCCTGTCTTTCCCTGCCTGTCCCATTCTGCTTGAATTTTGTTTTGTTTCACCCATCCCCCTTTCTGTTCCAGCCATCCTCAGTCCTGTCCAAACCAGTCCCTGCTCCGGTCCTGCTTGTACCCTGTCTTGTCTCATCTATCCGCTATACTGACCTGCCTGTACCCTTTCCTGTCTGTCCCCTGTCACCTAGGGGTGTGTATTGTATATAGTTTGCCGGGGCTACTGTTAAAAATCACAGGGCCCCATACAGCCTACCCAACAGGGCCCCCCTTCCCTGGCCGAAAGTGACTGAGGACATAGATCTATCAGCCTCAGCTGCACAGATGAATAAATAGGAGGCGCTCTGAGGCTTCCTGCTCATTCACAACCTGAAGCATAGTAAATACAGTTTACTATGCTTCAGCTGTGAATGGAAACAGGAGTGATTGGTACCGATCTTTCACTGTGTTCGTTCAGAAAATAAAGGGGCCAGTAAATGACACATTTACTGGCCCCTTCCCCTGCTTTACATCCTGAAACATCCCCCTGTGTGTCCGCAGCAGCTGCCCGCGGGAGAGGAGGGAAGCCAGCAGCGCTGCAGGTAAAGGGGCACAAGGGGGGGGGCCCAGACAGCAGATGGAAGGGGCGCATTTGCTAGAACTAATCCCCCTGCAGTGCAGCCAGAGGGAGGCAGAGGAGGAGCAGCTGGCAGCGCTGCAGGGGGGAGGCAGAAGAGCATCAGTGTCTGCAATAAGGCAGTACAGCCGGTCCTCCTGCTCAGCAGGTGCCCGGGGGCCCCTTTTGAACTGATGGTTACTATGTAACTATGGGGCCCAGTACAGGAAGGCTGGCGGTGCTGCCTTATCAGCGGCACTGTAGTTCGCTTTCACTTGTCTATTAGAGCTCATTAATACCTCCTGCCCCGGGCTGTGCCGCTCAATGTTGTCCCAACACAAGAGCAGTGCAGATCACCTTCAGTAATGACAGTTCCTTTTATCTCAGCAGGGACTGTTGCACCGCATGCTTCAGTCTGCAGAAAAAATAAGTATCTGGTTCCTGAATCACATAAATAGTGCAAGCAGGCTCCTAGTGAGGGGGTTTTATTGCTGTGTGGTGAATGGCCCCCGTTGCCTGATTGTTTTTGGCTGCTTGTAGCCTCTTTGCTGTGCTTATCGATATTGCCATATCTCACGTGGCACAATATGTACATTTTCACCTTCTCCTGGGTCAGATTTCCCCGTCTCGCAATTTCCATCACTCAGCGCTCAGACGAGATTTCAGCAACAGAATCTTCAACAATGAAGGGAACAATCCCACGTCTGCTGTGGTTTTCTTATTTCTTTGCATATAGGTGGTGTGCGAGAACCCCCCTAAAAATTATTCTATAACCCCCATTATGGAGAGTAATGCGGCGTACACGCGGTCGGAATTTCCGATGGAAACAGTCCGATGGGAGCTGTTCAACTGATTTTCCGACCGTGTGTACGCCCATCTGTCTTTTTCTGTCGGAATTTTCGACGGACTTTGGATTGAGAACCTGTTCTCAATTTTTCCGACGGAAAACCTTTCTATCGGATTTTCCGATCGTGTGTATGCAATTCCGACACGCAAAATTCCGACGCATGCTCGGAAACAATTCGACGCATGCTCAGAAGCATTAAACTTCCCTTTATAGTGCTGTCGAACATGTTTTATGCCGCGGTGTTATTGACCGTCGGAATTTGGTGTGACTGTGTGTAGGCAACACAGTTTGAGCGAAATTCCGTCGGATCAGAGCTTTTTCCGACGAGAATTCCGACCGTGTGTACGCGGCATTAGAATTTCACCTTTAATACAAAGTAATACAATAGAGTTCCTGTCTGTGGGGTCAGCAAAGTAATCCTGTTGATCCTGCCACTTTGTTTTCACTCTGGCAGGCGGCTTCGGCTCAGGACTGTCCCCCCCCCCCCCCCCCCCCCCAGCGGATTGATATGATCTGGGCTGGGATAGAAGAGGAGCCGTTGTTGTGTTTTAGTGGGTGGCGTGGGAAATAATCTGCCCGACAATCACTAGAGGGACCCAATTGAAGTTACCTATACCAAAGTATTTGGAAAAAGGAGAAAGCCCCAAGGGATAGTATGGGCAAGGAACCATCACAGGAGGAACAGAAAATAGTACAAAAAAAATGTAGAAAAATTAGGGCTGTTACTGATTAAAATTTTCGTGTTCGATTAATCGATTTTTAATCAAATAATTTTGAAAAATTATAACGCACATACAGATCCAACTACTTTTAGCTGATCTCCTTGCATTGCAACTCTGCATTAGTCAGTGGTGAATGTGGTATACACTGTATACAATCACCCGACACTAGTTAGTTTCCACAATCCATGACTTAACTTCACAGTTCACACAAATACGTTTTGCATTCAAACTGTAGCACTGATGTAAGTCATTTTTTTCCCCACAGTAGCGTGACAATCCCTCCACCTCCGATCTAACTAATCGCTCTCACCTTATGGCATGGACCCCGGTGCAAACAGGTGGTCATGCAAGCGGGTATCAAAAGGGTATAACACAGACCATAAACTTCTCTCAGGTCTCCTTAGATCTCAGCAAGGACGCAGGTCATGGGTAGAGAGAAAAGATCGAAGTGCTCACCGCTTTAATTTTTGTGTTCAAACACAAACTACTCACATAAAGATGATAAAAACACAGCATGTAAAGCCGACAATCGCGTTAGTTCCGTAGGGCAGCAGCGGGTGACGTCATGCGTAGCTCCTCCCCCGTGCGCATTGCGTTCAATCAGAACTTCAACGTCACCGGACTCCTCCCCCCTTCCCTTCGTTAGCAGACGGAGGCACTTGGGGAAGGGGGGAGGAGTCCAGTGACGTCGATGTCCGTGGCAAATGAAGTGTTTGTCTCTCATTCATGCTTTGGCAGTGACCACCTCAGGCTGTGCAGCAATAGTATGCTGCACACACCAAGGTTAAATAATCCCAAAAATGGGAGTGACAAAATATCACAGCCAATCACATCAGTTTTACCGGTTCCCGACCGGCGCACGATGATGTACGTCGGCAGAATGGCACGGACAGGCATAAGGGCATACGGGTACGTCCCTTTAAGAATGCCGCCGTGCCATCGCGTGCGCGCCGCCGGTCGGGACCCCTGTGAGTCCGGTCGCTGGTCCCGCGGACTCGATCCCTGCGGGAATACCCGCGATCGTCTCACGGGAAGGCTGAAAGGGGAGATGCGGAAGTAAACAGCATCTCCCTGTTCTGCCTAGCAACAAGTGACACTGATCTCTGCTCCCTGTGATTGGAGCAGAGATCAGTGTTCACTAACACACAGCCACGCCCCCCACAGTTGGTACATGCCCCTAGGAACACTTAACCCCTACACGGCCACCCCCTGGTTAACCCCTTCACTGCCAGTGTCATTTACACAGGAATCAGTGCATTTAAATAGCACTGATTGCTGTATAAATGACAATGGTCCCAAAAATGTGTCAAAAATGTCCGATGTGTCCGCCAAAATGTCGCAGTCACAATAAAAATCGCTGATCGCCGCTATTACTAGTAAAAAAAAAAAAAATATTAATAAAAATGCTATAAAACTATCCCCTATTTTGGAAACTTCTGCGCAAACCAATCAATAATCGCTTATTGCGTTTTTTTTTTTTTTTTACCAAAAATATGTAGAAGAATACGTATCGGCCTAAACTGAGGAAAAACATTTTTTATATATTTTTTGGGGATAGTTATTATAGCAAAAAGTAAAAAATAATGTGTTTTTTTCAAAATGGTCTCTCTTTTTTTGTTCATAGCGCAAAAAATAAAAACCGCAGGGGCGATCAAATACCACCAAAAGAAAGCTCTATTTGTGGGGAAAAAAGGACACCAATTTTGTTTGGGAGCCACGTCGCACGACCGCGCAATTGTCAGTTAAAGCGACGCAGTGCCACATCGCAAAAAGGGGCCTGGTCCTTTGGCTGCAAATTGGTCCGGGGCTGAAAGTGGTTAAGATGTTAAAGCACATTTTACTGTACTGTTCATTGTCCAGAAGGACAATATTCCCTCCTTTGTCACTTGATTTAATCGTGATAGTATGAATATTTGCTAGGATTTGTAGAGCCACCTTCTCGTTTTTTGGTAAAATTTCCAGAACGGGAGGGTGCACAATCTAGAGATTTGATCTCTCGGGAGGCCATTTTGAGAAAGGTCATAACACCATGATTACAACTAGGAGCAGGATACATGGAGGATGTTTTTTTCAGGGAAGATTTCACAGTTGGAACATCTATAGGTGAATCTTGCGTCTGTCTAAGAAGAGATTCTAAATCGATCGTAACGATAAGATCTCTTGGTTCACTTTCTTCCAAAAGGGAAATTAAGTTGGTTAGGGCAGGCACTCTCCCCCCCCCCCCCCTCAGCACTCACAGACCACGCTCCACCTCACCCCGCACAGACTGCACCTCACCGCTCCATCCCGCACCAGATTTGCAGCACCGGGGACGAGGAGACACTTTCTGTACCGGCAGAGGAGCCAAACACCCGCCACCGTGGACTCTGCTGAGGACTCCGCTGGTTTATACACAATGACTACCCTGAAGACGGACAGCGAGCACAACAATAATAACCTGGAAGAAGAGGTTCGTACCCTCTTTGTCAGTGGCCTACCTATAGACATCAAACCCAGAGAACTTTATTTGCTATTTCGACCATTCAAGGGTTATGAAGGATCATTGATCAAGTTGACCTCAAAACAGCCCGTAGGCTTTGTTACCTTTGACAATAGAGCTGGGGCTGAAGCTGCAAAGAATTCCTTAAATGGCATCAGATTTGATCCAGAGAACCCACAAACCTTAAGGCTAGAGTTTGCAAAGGCCAACACAAAAATGGCTAAAGCCCCATACACACGCGCGGACAATCCGTGGACCAGGTCCGTCGGACCATGTCCGTCATACTTTGTCTGATGTTGGTTTTGCGTACACACGATCGGACAAAGTTGTCGGAAAATCCGATCATTCTGAACGTGGTGACGTTTGTTGCCTATGACGGGACTACGTAGAGGCTAGTAGCCAATAGCTTTGGTCTTGTAATGTGATCTGAGCATGCGTAGCACTTTGTCCGGTCGGACAAGCGTACACACGCTCGGATTTGGTGTGATCGGACCGGGTTGACGGGAAATCTTTCCAGCAGGAGATAAGACTTTGTCCGACGGACAAACCGACGAACACTGTCCGATGGTGCCTACACACGGTCTGATTTTTCAACAACCTTGTCCGATCGGACCAAATTGATGAAAAAGTCCGACCGTGTGTATGGGGCTTAAGAATAAATTAATGGCTACACCCAATCCCACAAACTTCCACCCTGCACTTGGAGCACATTTCATTGCACGAGATTCATATGACTTGACAGGTGCTGCACTTATCCCAGCCTCCCCAGAAGCCTGGTCTCCCTATCCACTATACACAACAGAGCTGGCACCAGCAATCCCACATGCTGCTTTTACATACCCTGCTGCAGCAGCCCTCCATGCACAGATGCGTTGGTATCCTCCATCTGAAGCCACTCAACAAGGATGGAAGTCTCGCCAGTTCTGCTAAAAGCTCTTTGGGTTTTTACCTCTCCATGAAGTAATGTGCCAGAAATGAACAAGTGTTCGTAAAACATTGTACTTCTCCAGATGCCTCCTGAATGTTCGGCCAAGCCTTCCCACACGTGGAAGGGTCATAACAGTCCTTTTCAGCTACTTAAGATGAATTATTTGGCAGTCTTTCTGCAGAAAATATGCCTCTGTGGGTAACTTAAAGTCCAAATGGAGTAACAGGATGTGACTCTTAAAACCATGGTAGAAGACATGGCGTTGCCATTGCCAGACCATGTTTTATGTTCTGTAATGCTACAGATCTCCCTTCATCGCATGTTGACTTTCTGGCATGAATTAGCTATTTAAGTGTGTGTGTGCTTGTTAAAATCTATTGCTTGTTTACCAATTTCAGCTGGTCCGCAATGAGACCCTGACTCTAGTCATGCAGTGATGAAAACTTGGCTTGATGTACTGTTTGGTCTACCACCTCAAATTCAAACAGTGCAAACTGAACTCTACTTTCAATCTTATGTTTGTTTTTTTTCATAGGAGTCTGTCCTTGCCAAATGCAAACCTATTGGGAAACAGAACAAAAGTACCAGTATTTTTGTAACTTGTTTAACCACTTCGCATCCGGCCGTAGCCGAATGACGGCCACAGCGCGGATGCCAAATCCCGGGAGGCCGTCATATGACGGCCTCCCCTTTCCTCGTTCCCTGTGCGCGCTCACGAGCGCGCAGCAGGGAAATTCTGTGTTGGCCGTGTCCCTCGGACACGGGCAATCACAGATCGCTGTAAACGGCCAATAACAGCGGCCGTTTACAGCGCGATCGCCCTGGCCAATGAGAGATGATCTCATATGTAAACATATGAGATCATCTCTCAGCGCCGCTCCTCCTCCTCACACAGAGACAGCGTGTGAGGAGGGGGAGATGAACGGCTGCAGCGCCGTAAGTTTTAAAAAAAAATAAATAAATAAAATGCCATCTGTGCCCACTGCCACCACTGCAATCTGTCCCCAATGTCATCTGTGCCCAATGACATCCCCAGTGCCATCTGCCAGTGCCATCCCCAGTGCCATCCCCAGTGCCATCTGCCAGTGCCATCTGCCAGTGCCATCCCCAGTGCCATCTGCCAGTGCCATCTGCCAGTGCCATCCCCAGTGCCATCCCCAGTGCCATCCCTAGTGCCATCTGCCAGTGCCATCCCCAGTGCCATCCGCCAGTGCCATCCCCAGTGCCATCCGCCAGTGCCATCCCCAGTGCCATCTGCCAGTGCCATCCCCAGTGCCATCTGCCAGTGCCATCTGTAGTCAGTGCCATCTGTAGTCAGTGCCATCTGTCATCAGTGCCATCTGTCATCAGTGCCACATATTAGTGCCATCTGTCATCAGTGCCACCTGTCAGTGTCACGTGCCATCTGTTATCAGTGTCACCTGTCATCAATGCCACGTATCAGTGCCATCTGTCATCAGTGTCATCAGTGCCACGTATTAGTGCCGTCTGTCATCAGTGCCACGTATTAGTGCCATCTCGCATCAGTGCCACATATTAGTGCCACGTGATATCAGTGCCATGTATGAGTGCCATCTCTCAGTGCCATCTGTCATCAGTGTCACGTGTCATCAGTGCCCCGTATTAGTACCATCTGTCATCAGTGCCACGTCAGTGTCACGTGTCATCAATGCCACGTCAGTGTCACGTGTCATCAGTGCCACGTCAGTGTCACGTGTCATCAGTGCCACGTCAGTGTCATCAGTGCCACGTCAGTGTCACGTGTCATTGTCCTGGTGCTCCAGGGCCTTCAAAAGTGTAATAGGTAGTCAACAATTTAGATGTGTAATTTATGCTCCCAGAACACGTGAAGGCGCTCCCTGCATGTTGGGCCTCTCTATGTGGCCAGGCTGTGGAAAAGTCCCACATATGTGGTATCGTAATAATCAGGAGTAGTAGCAGAATTTATTTTTGGGTGTCATTTGTGGTATACACATGCCATGTGAGAGAAATAACCTATTACAATGACAATTTTGTAGAAAAAAAATAAAAAATAAAAAAATAATTCATTTTGCAAAGAATTGTGGGGAAAAATGACAACATCAAAAAGCTCACCACGCCTCTTACTAAATACCTTGGAATGTCTACTTTCAAAAAAGGGGTCATTTGGGGGGTATTTGTACTTTCCTGGCTTGTTCGGGTCACAAGAAATGAGATCGGCCACCAGTATATCAGATGTGATCAATTTTGTATGATTCGCACCACAGATTGTAGAGTCTGTAACTTTCACAAAGACCAAATAATTTCCACTAATTTGGGTTATTTTTACCAAAGATATGTGGCAGTATAAATTGTGGCCAAAATTTATGAAGAAAAATTAATAATTTCCTAAATTGTATCACAGAAACAAAGAAAAATGTGTTTTTTTTCAAAATTTTCGGTCTTTTTTCAATTATAGCGCAAAAAATAAAAAACCCAGAGGTGATCAAATACCACCAAAAGAAAGCTCTATTTGTGGGAAAAAAAGGACAAAAAATGTATTTGGGTACAGTGTTGCATGACTGAGTAATTGTCAGTCAAAGCGTGAGAGCACCGAAAGCTGAAAATTGGTCTGGATGGGAGGGGGGTGTTGGTGCCTGGTAGGCAAGTGGTTAATAAGGAGATATTTATGCATCATGTGTTTGTGTGATAATTATTAAAAGAATATATTCTGTCCTAAGTTAATGTTCAGTTAAAAAGCTCAAATCTGTATGGTTTGTCCGCTGTACTCTATGAACAATTGTGCAATTTTGTTTTGTTGCAGCCTATTGCTTGGTATTGATGTACTTTCAGTATTATGAAAGGTTTCTGTTTGGAGAAGCAGTTTCTCTATTGATGATCCTAAAAGAATGTGATACTGGATAAAATATAATGTATTTAAAGTGTGAATTTTTTTGAAACTCTGGTTTCTGACAAATTAAAGTAATTAAAAACTGCTTTAAGATCTCCTAAAAAAAAAAAAAAAGTTGGCTAGGGCACATCGTTCGCTAAACGTACGGCAGCTTTCGCTATCAGGTTTTTCCTTCTAAAACGTGCTTTTAAGTACTGTATATACTCGAGTATAAGCCGAGTTTTTCAGCACATCTTTTTGTGCTGAAAGTGCCCCCCCTCGGTTTATACTCGAGTCAAGCATTTTTCTGCAGCAGAGAATGACATTTTCCGACCTGACTTTGGGGCCCCTGTATCTCGGGCCACTTGGTGCTATGAACCCCAAATTTGGTATGCCAACCCAGTGGACCTAGCACTACAACATATCTAATGGGGTTCCTAGCACCAAGTGACCTGAGATACGGGGCCCCAAAGTCGGTTCGGAAAATGTCATTCTCTGCTGCAGAAAAGTGCTGGACATTTTCCGACCCGACTTTGGGGCCCCGTATCTCGGGGCCACTTGGTGCTAGGAACCCCAAATTTGGTGTGCAAACCCAGTGGAACCAGCACTACAACATATCTAATGGGGTTCCTAGCACCAAGTGACCAAGGGATACAGGGCCCCAAAGTCGGTCAACTGTGTCCATCTGCAGCAATGTCATTTCGGGACCCTTTGGGTCCAGAGACCCCAAATGTTGGCTGCAGCTAGGGGGCATCTAGGAACCCTTAACTACCAAGTTTGAAGTTTGGGGGACCTATGGCTGCAAATGGGCACAGTGAGGCTGCAAATGGCCATTGTTGACCCTCTTTTCCACTTTTCCACAGTAGCTGCGCATTTCTCACCCTAGGCTTATCTTCGAGTCAATAAGTTTTCCCATTTTTTTGTGGTAAAATTAGGTGCCTCGGCTTATATTCGGGTCGGCTTATACTCAAGTATATACGTAAAGAGGAAACCTCAAAAAGTGGGATTATACCGGCAACAAAATAAACCATATAGGTTATATAAGAAAATTTATAGATTTATTATCAAAATACAAAGACATAAAAAATATATAATGAAAAAGTTCTTTAAAAACAATAGGACAAATGATACAAAATGATATGCATATCTGCGATTGGTGAGAGTGTAGAATTCCGACGCGTTTCCAAGAGGCTAAATTATGCCTGTCTTCCTCAGGGAATTATGGTCACCATCTACAGAATATCAAAACATGTCACTTATAAAAAGAACAAAGCCAAAAAAGTGTTCCCCAACCCAGTATGACCTGGGGTGGAGAGTTGTACATTGCATGTAAATATGAACAAATATTCAACATATATCCATAATAAGTTTTAGAACATGCACTTACATAGTCAAATATTGCATATATAGCATTGCATCCCATTCATTCTCCGAGAAGAAGAGACGTCCAAAAGTTGGCAAGAAATAATGGCCGCATTCCCACACTCTCTACAAGACGGTACAGGTAAATAGATTCCATATATCTAATGGCGTGAAAAAACCTAAAAACCACCCATGGAGAGAGAGGAATAATGTCTTAGAACCTGGATATGAAAAGAAACACAGGGAATGTGGTAGTTTGGGGAGAATCTCCCCAAGATACCAAATTATTTCTCACAAGTAAGGGTTGCTTACCCAGGAGTCCATGGTCCAAAGGTTAAAAAAGCAGAAAACGTTCCAGGAAAGGGGTCCTTAAGGAATCCTGGGTGGAGAGTGATGCACACAGCGCAATGCTGTGAGGCGGAATGACGCCATATACCGTCCCTGGCGTCCTTAAGTAGGTGGAATAGAGCTCTGTCCCGCCCCAGTGGGTGTGTTGGGATGACGTCAGACGTAAAGGCGTCACGCGTCATCCCCTCCAATCCCGCCCATTGGGCTGAATCCTTTCCTGATGGAAGATAGGGGAAAGGGAAATCAGCTGACATGAGCGGTTATCAATGTGTGTACCGCCTACTGCTAGGGCGTCAGCCACAAAGCGTCATGTGACATCTCCGCCCATACAGCGCAGTCGCGTGGTGCGATGTGCGCATGCGCTAAGCGGGAAGCTCTGCCAGAGGCAATCTGTCTATGGCGCCGGCGCCCAGCAAAAATCTGCGCATGCGCAATGTGATCTGCATGGACAGAGTTGTGGATAGCGCCAAGAGCGCAAGTGGCCACACATGGAAATGCCATCCCCCATGCCCAAACTGGACATAGAGAGTGGCGCCTCGGGAGAGCAAACCACTGGGAGAAGGTGTCCCCCCAAATGGCGTAACGAATCCCATACCAAAATGGGGGATATAGACTGGGAGAGAGTTAATTGTTGCATAGAAGGGGAGGAAACCTCCCTACAAATCCATTGCGCCAGAGCCCGGTCAGGGCCCAGGTATATGGATAGGAGGAGATACCCCATCCCCCACTACTGGGCAACAATAGGGACTAAAACCACTGGCAAGAAATATATCTGGAAATCAGAAAATAAATTTCTTGATACCCAAATAAATGTAACCCCAAAGGATCCAACATGACCTCCAAAACCATCATAGATGGAAAATGAAGGTACTATCCCCCTAAAAAGTATTCCCGCGATGCCCCTCATCACGGTGTAGAGGGGTAATGGGTAAATTGGGGTTAAGCTGCCAGGTAGAGAGTAGTGGGAGGGCACTAAAAATCTGCCAGGTATGGAACACTGACTCATAATCTCGGTGAGTGAAACCCCCTAGATGCAATGCTATTTACAATTGAAAAATCAAACAAACATATTTATACAAATGTTGTCCATATATGGACCAATAAACAAAACCAAAAAACTGAACTGTTCACTTAGCCCAGTGACCCACTTCAAGAAAAGACAGAGAGAAAGGAGGGAGAATTCCCCAGTAGATGAGGGACCTACAATTGAAGAAAGCGGGACAGGATAGGTGACAATTGTAAATGTAAGATTTTAATTATATAAAGACCAAGTAAAAGAAGGGCTGACAATTTAATCAGTCTTCCCTGAACTATAGCCATCCAAGAATGGTCTAAAGCTTTCAACCTCATTTAAACCTGGTGGAGTAGTTGCCTTCAAAGCTCTAATCCAACGCATTTCTCGCTGGAGAAGAACTTTGTTCCAATCTCCTCCTCTGATTGGAATGTGTAGTCTGTCAAGAACTGTAAAGTTGACTTTCGGTAATCTATAATTGTGTTTCTTGGCTATATGACGCCCCAAAGGCAGATATAGATTGCAAATCTTCATATCATGCATGTGTTTTTCAACTCTCTTGCAGAATTTCTGTCTAGTTTTGCCTACATAAAAGGAACCACACTGACACTGCATGAGGTATACCACCCCCTGAGTCTGGCAGGAGGCATAATGTCTCAGGGAGAAGTCTACCCCATTTGGCAGCGTCAGTGTGGTTCTCTGGCCAATGACTGAGCATTGAGCACAGTTTCCACATGGAAATGTTCCAAAGTTCCTACAGGGATCCTTCCTAGAGATTCCCTTGTATTCACTTTGTGTGACTAGATTGCCAATAGAGACAGTTTTTCTATAGGAAATCAGGGGGCGAGGTGAAACCAAAGTACCTACAACTGGATCATCTGTGAGGATTGACCAATTCTTATTAATAATTTTGCGAATCCGCTCATGTTCATTAGAGAATCGCAATATAATGCGAGTATTTTCATCAACATTCTTTTTCTTCTTTTTAAAGAGAAGATCTCTCCTAGTGAGAGCCTTAACCCTATTAAAAGCCTTTTTGAGGCATGTTTTAGTATAGCCTCTATCTAATAATCTTAGGGTGAGTCCATCACTTTCTCTTTGGAAGTCCTCTTCCTTCGTACAATTCCTCTTAATTCGGAGGAATTGGCTGAAGGGAATGGATCGTTTTAATGGCAGTGGATGGAAACTGTCCGCGTGAAGCAGGGTGTTACCAGCGGTTTCCTTCCGAAACAGCCTACTGGTTAAATTTCCATTAGGTGCTTTTTGGATACAAATATCCAAAAAGTGGGTCTCATAGTGGTCAAAGCTCATAGTGAAGAACAAGTTGTAGGCATTGTTATTCATAAGTTCCAAACATTCTGTTAACTGTCTCTCTGATCCGTCCCAAATGATAAAAACATCGTCGATGTACCTCTGCCACATCAAAATGTGGCAGGTGTACATCGACGCATGTTCACTAGTCAAAAAGTCTTTTTCCCACTCCCCCAGGTACAGATTCGCATATGAGGGCGCACAGCACGTCCCCATAGCTACTCCCTGTACCTGGAGGTAGTGGGAATTTTTGAAAACAAAAACGTTGTGTCGGAGAATGAAATCCAACATTTGAACAATAAAGGAATTGAATTTCCAATCTGTAGTGGTTCTCTGTTTTAGAACCCTATCTACTGCCTTAATGCCCAAGTCGTGTGGAATGCTATTATAAAGCGATTCCACATCAATGGTCACTAGGATCGCTGTTTCAGGAATAACTAACTCTTCGATAATCTGCAGAAGATGAATGGTATCCTTAGTATAGGACGGTAGATCCATGACGTGGGGTCTCAGGTGGTCATCAATGACCTGACTGATTCCTTCCGTGATGGATCCATTGCCTGACACTATGGGTCTTCCTGGTGGATTTTGCAGATTTTTGTGCACTTTGGGGAGAGCATATAGGGTGGGTAATCTGGGATATCGGGTTCTAATGAAATCCCAGATTTCTCGAGTAATTGTCCCCACACTTAAAGACTCATCAACCAATGCATAAAAATCTTGATTGTATTTGTCCACCAATGAAGGGGAAATTGACTTATAACAGTTAAGGTCATTGAGTATTTTAAGAACCATGTTTTCATAGTCGACATTATTCATGATAACGATATTTCCCCCCTTGTCTGAACTTTTGATTGTAATATCAAAATTATTCTTGAGAGATTGAAGCGCTTTTTTCTGACCCACATTTAAGTTTTGCTGACCTGGATCTTCTTTAAGTTTTTCCAGATCTTTGGCAGTTTGTTTAACAAATAGCGCCAAAGCTGGATTCTGATTAAGTTGTGGAAAAACATGTGATCTTCGTTTAAACTTTTTAGGTTCATATTTAACACCCTCCTCATCCTCCTCCTCACTCCCCTCACTGTCTAGAGGATCATCCTCTTGTTCATCCCAGGCCCCACTTTCCAGTAGAAGGAGATTAAGGTCCCTCAAGGCTTTGAAATCTGCTGCTCTTAGATTGGGTGGTATCTCATCCTCTTTTTTGGTTTGTTTTTTATTGTACAAACTTTTATAAAACAGATTTCGAGCAAAGAGGTGAATATCTTTAATCACCTCAAAGACATCTGAATTTTTGTTGGGACAAAAGGATAACCCCAGGGATAGTACTTCCTGCTCACATTTCGAAAGTGTATAGGAAGACAAATTAATAATATTTAAACCTCCTTTATTGGACCCTTGACCATGGTTGGTTCCGTCTCTATCTGAGTTACCACTGACTGGAAAGTTCCTGTCTGTATTGATGGAGTTGGTAACGGAGGGATCTGCGGGATCCGGTTCCGGTCTAAAAAATCATCTAATTGTGTACGTTCATTGCAATTATCAAGGAAAGGAACAGACTTCCTCTAATCTGACTGCTTTATTCTCAAACCTCACGAAAGTGTTGGAAAGAAAGTCAGCATTACACTGGCATATTCACTCTTTAGAACGATATATTCGTGAAAATATCAATCCCATTGGCCTACGTATACAGATTTTCCCAATCTTGGAAAATATTTCCAAAGAACTTAAGATGAACTGGGAAAATAAACTAAATGACTGTTCCAGGAATCTTATGTTATTACTGCAAAATGAATACAAGTCACAATTGGTTACTATGAACGATGAGATTGGATCTCTCTATACACGGCTGACGCCCCTTAAAAATCACGAAGAATACAATAGATCTGAAATAAAACTGAGGGAACATTTGGAAACCTTTGGCAAACAAATTTTGATTAAAAAAGAGAAAAAATACTGGAGGGATAAAAATGCTTTTGGAGAGAATCGTGCTTACAAATGGAACACTGATAAAAAATTCAAAAATATCAAGGGGACCCGAAAAACTAAAAAGGGTCAAGTTGACAATGTATTTAAATCCAATGATGATTTGTCAGATACACCCTCTAACTCCTCCTCCTCAGTCTCCTCCCATACAGGCCGGCAATCTGGGAAAAGGAAAAGTTTGTTCCCCAGACAACAAGATTTGGAAGGTGAGGTTCACCAATTACCCAAAAAATCGGCCACTGACCTGCATATGGATCGGGACGGTAAGACAGGCATTACTGCAAAAAATTTAACAGGTGGAATTCTCAAAAACAACCCCTCTAATCGTAATACCAAAAATAATAAAAAGGATCAGGGAGCTATCCCCAAAACTCAACGTACACAATTAGATGATTTTTTAGACCGGAACCGGATCCCGCAGATCCCTCCGTTACCAACTCCATCAATACAGACAGGAACTTTCCAGTCAGTGGTAACTCAGATAGAGACGGAACCAACCATGGTCAAGGGTCCAATAAAGGAGGTTTAAATATTATTAATTTGTCTTCCTATACACTTTCGAAATGTGAGCAGGAAGTACTATCCCTGGGGTTATCCTTTTGTCCCAACAAAAATTCAGATGTCTTTGAGGTGATTAAAGATATTCACCTCTTTGCTCGAAATCTGTTTTATAAAAGTTTGTACAATAAAAAACAAACCAAAAAAGAGGATGAGATACCACCCAATCTAAGAGCAGCAGATTTCAAAGCCTTGAGGGACCTTAATCTCCTTCTACTGGAAAGTGGGGCCTGGGATGAACAAGAGGATGATCCTCTAGACAGTGAGGGGAGTGAGGAGGAGGATGAGGAGGGTGTTAAATATGAACCTAAAAAGTTTAAACGAAGATCACATGTTTTTCCACAACTTAATCAGAATCCAGCTTTGGCGCTATTTGTTAAACAAACTGCCAAAGATCTGGAAAAACTTAAAGAAGATCCAGGTCAGCAAAACTTAAATGTGGGTCAGAAAAAAGCGCTTCAATCTCTCAAGAATAATTTTGATATTACAATCAAAAGTTCAGACAAGGGGGGAAATATCGTTATCATGAATAATGTCGACTATGAAAACATGGTTCTTAAAATACTCAATGACCTTAACTGTTATAAGTCAATTTCCCCTTCATTGGTGGACAAATACAATCAAGATTTTTATGCATTGGTTGATGAGTCTTTAAGTGTGGGGACAATTACTCGAGAAATCTGGGATTTCATTAGAACCCGATATCCCAGATTACCCACCCTATATGCTCTCCCCAAAGTGCACAAAAATCTGCAAAATCCACCAGGAAGACCCATAGTGTCAGGCAATGGATCCATCACGGAAGGAATCAGTCAGGTCATTGATGACCACCTGAGACCCCACGTCATGGATCTACCGTCCTATACTAAGGATACCATTCATCTTCTGCAGATTATCGAAGAGTTAGTTATTCCTGAAACAGCGATCCTAGTGACCATTGATGTGGAATCGCTTTATAATAGCATTCCACACGACTTGGGCATTAAGGCAGTAGATAGGGTTCTAAAACAGAGAACCACTACAGATTGGAAATTCAATTCCTTTATTGTTCAAATGTTGGATTTCATTCTCCGACACAACGTTTTTGTTTTCAAAAATTCCCACTACCTCCAGGTACAGGGAGTAGCTATGGGGACGTGCTGTGCGCCCTCATATGCGAATCTGTACCTGGGGAGTGGGAAAAAGACTTTTTGACTAGTGAACATGCGTCGATGTACACCTGCCACATTTTGATGTGGCAGAGGTACATCGACGATGTTTTTTATCATTTGGGACGGATCAGAGAGACAGTTAACAGAATGTTTGGAACTTATGAATAACAATGCCTACAACTTGTTCTTCACTATGAGCTTTGACCACTATGAGACCCACTTTTTGGATATTTGTATCCAAAAAGCACCTAATGGAAATTTAACCAGTAGGCTGTTTCGGAAGGAAACCGCTGGTAACACCCTGCTTCACGCGGACAGTTTCCATCCACTGCCATTAAAACGATCCATTCCCTTCAGCCAATTCCTCCGAATTAAGAGGAATTGTACGAAGGAAGAGGACTTCCAAAGAGAAAGTGATGGACTCACCCTAAGATTATTAGATAGAGGCTATACTAAAACATGCCTCAAAAAGGCTTTTAATAGGGTTAAGGCTCTCACTAGGAGAGATCTTCTCTTTAAAAAGAAGAAAAAGAATGTTGATGAAAATACTCGCATTATACTGCGATTCTCTAATGAACATGAGCGGATTCGCAAAATTATTAACAAGAATTGGTCAATTGGTCAATCCTCACAGATGATCCAGTTGTAGGTACTTTGGTTTCACCTCGCCCCCTGATTTCCTATAGAAAAACTGTCTCTATTGGCAATCTAGTCACACAAAGTGAATACAAGGGAATCTCTAGGAAGGATCCCTGTAGGAACTTTGGAACATTTCCATGTGGAAACTGTGCTCAATGCTCAGTCATTGGCCAGAGAACCACACTGACGCTGCCAAATGGGGTAGACTTCTCCCTGAGACATTATGCCTCCTGCCAGACTCAGGGGGTGGTATACCTCATGCAGTGTCAGTGTGGTTCCTTTTATGTAGGCAAAACTAGACAGAAATTCTGCAAGAGAGTTGAAAAACACATGCATGATATGAAGATTTGCAATCTATATCTGCCTTTGGGGCGTCATATAGCCAAGAAACACAATTATAGATTACCGAAAGTCAACTTTACAGTTCTTGACAGACTACACATTCCAATCAGAGGAGGAGATTGGAACAAAGTTCTTCTCCAGCGAGAAATGCGTTGGATTAGAGCTTTGAAGGCAACTACTCCACCAGGTTTAAATGAGGTTGAAAGCTTTAGACCATTCTTGGATGGCTATAGTTCAGGGAAGACTGATTAAATTGTCAGCCCTTCTTTTACTTGGTCTTTATATAATTAAAATCTTACATTTACAATTGTCACCTATCCTGTCCCGCTTTCTTCAATTGTAGGTCCCTCATCTACTGGGGAATTCTCCCTCCTTTCTCTCTGTCTTTTCTTGAAGTGGGTCACTGGGCTAAGTGAACAGTTCAGTTTTTTGGTTTTGTTTATTGGTCCATATATGGACAACATTTGTATAAATATGTTTGTTTGATTTTTCAATTGTAAATAGCATTGCATCTAGGGGGTTTCACTCACCGAGATTATGAGTCAGTGTTCCATACCTGGCAGATTTTTAGTGCCCTCCCACTACTCTCTACCTGGCAGCTTAACCCCAATTTACCCATTATCCCTCTACACCGTGATGAGGGGCATCGCGGGAATACTTTTTAGGGGGACAGTACCTTCATTTTCCATCTATGATGGTTTGGAGGTCATGTTGGATCCTTTGGGGTTACATTTATTTGGGTATCAAGAAATTTATTTTCTGATTTCCAGATATATTTCTTGCCAGTGGTTTTAGTCCCTATTGTTGCCCAGTAGTGGGGGATGGGGTATCTCCTCCTATCCATATACCTGGGCCCTGACCGGGCTCTGGCGCAATGGATTTGTAGGGAGGTTTCCTCCCCTTCTATGCAACAATTAACTCTCTCCCAGTCTATATCCCCCATTTTGGTACGGGATTCGTTCCGCCATTTGGGGGGACACCTTCTCCCAGTGGCTTGCTCTCCCGAGGCGCCACTCTCTATGTCCAGTTTGGGCATGGGGGATGGCATTTCCATGTGTGGCCACTTGCGCTCTTGGCGCTATCCACAACTCTGTCCATGCAGATCACATTGCGCATGCGCAGTTTTATGCTGGGCGCCGGCGCCATAGACAGATTGCCTCTGGCAGAGCTTCCCGCTTAGCGCATGCGCACATCGCACCACGCGACTGCGCTGTATGGGCGGAGATGTCACATGACGCTTTGTGGCTGACGCCCTAGCAGTAGGCGGTACACACATTGATAACCGCTCATGTCAGCTGATTTCCCTTTCCCCTATCTTCCATCAGGAAAGGATTCAGCCCAATGGGCGGGATTGGAGGGGATGACGCGTGACGCCTTCACGTCTGACGTCATCCCAACACACCCACTGGGGCGGGACAGAGCTCTATTCCACCTACTTAAGGACGCCAGGGACGGTATATGGCGTCATTCCGCCTCACAGCATTGCGCTGTGTGCATCACTCTCCACCCAGGATTCCTTAAGGACCCCTTTCCTGGAACGTTTTCTGCTTTTTTAACCTTTGGACCATGGACTCCTGGGTAAGCAACCCTTACTTGTGAGAAATAATTTGGTATCTTGGGGAGATTCTCCCCAAACTACCACATTCCCTGTGTTTCTTTTCATATTCAGGTTCTAAGACATTATTCCTCTCTCTCCATGGGTGGTTTTTAGGTTTTTTCACGCCATTAGATATATGGAATCTATTTACCTGTACCGTCTTGTAGAGAGTGTGGAAATGCGGCCATTATTTCTTGCCAACTTTTGGACGTCTCTTCTTCTCGGAGAATGAATGGGATGCAATGCTATATATGCAATATTTGACTATGTAAGTGCATGTTCTAAAACTTATTATGGATATATGTTGAATATTTGTTCATATTTACATGCAATGTACAACTCTCCACCCCAGGTCATACTGGGTTGGGGAACACTTTTTTGGCTTTGTTCTTTTTATAAGTGACATGTTTTGATATTCTGTAGATGGTGACCATAATTCCCTGAGGAAGACAGGCATAATTTAGCCTCTTGGAAACGCGTCGGAATTCTACACTCTCACCAATCGCAGATATGCATATCATTTTGTATCATTTGTCCTATTGTTTTTAAAGAACTTTTTCATTATATATTTTTTATGTCTTTGTATTTTGATAATAAATCTATAAAATTTCTTATATAACCTATATGGTTTATTTTGTTGCCGGTATAATCCCACTTTTTGAGGTTTCCTCTTTACATTTATTTGGGGATGATGGCAACCCATATGTGTCTCGAGATTTGAGTTCAATCTATTCTCACTCAAGTATATACGGTAATAGTTTACGAGTATACAGATGAAGATCTTTTATAGCTGTAAACGTGCCCAGTTTGTTATTGGGACAGAAGGTAAGGCCTTTTGAAAGAACTAGAATCTCATCTGAAGTCAGGTTACGTGTAGAAAGATTGATGACATTAAGTTGTGAGGAAGGGAGTGATGGATTTAAGAGCGTGTTGGATTTAGGGGTACAGGGGGATTCCCCTGTTTTTTTTGGAAAAAACAACGCCGGAATTTTGTGTGTAGCAGGTAACATAGATAAAGTGGTTTCGGCAGTTATTGGTGCCATAGCACCAACTGCGACCATTGATATCGGCGCCGATTGTTGTTTAGGGAATCGTTTTTTTCATGACGTTTATTGAAGTATGGTCACCTTCTTGGCGTCTTTTAGGCTTTCTAGTGCGTCTAGATTGTTTGGAAGGAGTACATGAGGCGCTGGATGACACAGAGGATGAATCAGATACATATGAATGCCTTGGATACTGTGTAGAATTACGTTGAAAATTTCTACCACCAGTTTTTTGAGACCATTTATAGCCCTTTCCTTCCTCAAATGCTTGTTTATCTCTCAAAAATGTGAATTGTTTTTTTGAGAGAATTGTTTTATTAAACAATTCTATATGAACCTTCAGTTTCTCATTGAGATCTGGGAAGGAAGGATGGGTTTGTAATACCGTATATACTCGAGTATAAGCCGAGTTTTTCAGCACATTTTTTTTGTGCTGAAAATGCCCCCCTCGGCTTATACTCGAGTCAAGCACTTTTCTGCAGCAGAGAATGGCATTTTCCGACCCCACTTGGTGCCAAATTGGGTGTGCAAACTCAGTGGGACCAGCACTACAACATATCCAAAGATGGGGTTCCTACCACCGGGGGGCCCGAGAAAATGTCATTCTCTGCTGCAGAAAAGTGCTTGACATTTTCCGACCTGACTTTGGGCCCCCGTATCTCGGAGCCACTTGGTGCTAGGAACCCCAAATTTGGTGTGCAAACCCAGTGGGACCAGTACTACAACATATCCAGATGGAGTTCCTAGCACCCAGTGGCCCCAACATACGGGGCCCCAAATTCGATCAACTGTGTCCATCTGCAGCAATGTCATTTTGGGACCCTTTGGGTCCAGAGACCCCACAGAAGTTCAGGGGACCTATGGCTGCAAATGGGCACAGTGAGGCTGCAAATGGGCATTGTTGACCCTCTTTTCCACTAACAGTAGCTGCGCATTTCTCACCCTAGGCTTATACTCGAGTCAATACGAGTCACGCCCCTTTAAGCCACACCCAATAGTACGATTAAACCAAGCCCATACCTTGCCGTTTTTCTTTCCCCACTAGGCCACACCTACAAACAAATGTCCACCCCCTAATTTTAATAAGACTCCGCCCACCGACAAAAAAATTGTCCAGGTGAGGATGAGGAATGTAAGTTTACTGTTAAGCCTCCCGGGCCCCTCGAGTCCGGCCGTGTCCCGACACACGCAGCTGCATACAGCAGGACGCAGGAGCACAGAGCAGAGTGGGCGGGGCCGAACGCTCGAGCGCGCCTGTGAAGGGACATCGTTTTCGGCACATGAGGAGGCTCTGAAGTCTAGACAAGAGGTAGGAAGGGAGTGGGAGACAGACTGTCATCTGTTTTGCACAGTTCATTTTTTTTTTTGTGGGGGGGGGGACTGTTTACAGGGGGGGCCCCATACAACATTTTGCTATGGGGCCCTGTGATTTCTAGTTAGAAAGTTAGACCGAGCCGACTGTTCGGCTCTGCTCGTAGTCCCACCTCCCTGCGCTCGCTCCGGAAACAGCAGGGAGGCGGGACCACGAGCGGAGCCGAACAGTCGGCTCGGCTTTTTCTGGGGGCGCTTTGGTCTTTTTCGGCGGCGCGCGTGACAGAGCGTCTCGGCGGCGGGAAATTTAAACCCGGACAAGACTGAAAATGACGCTGGCAAGCTGGAAATGACGCTAGGCAAGGCTGAAATGACGCTGGGCAAGGCTGCAATGACGCTGGGCAAGGCTGCAATGACGCTGGGCAAGGCTGCAATGACGCTGGGCAAGCTACAATGACACTGGGCAAGGCTGCAATGACGCTGGGCAAGGCTGCAATGACGCTGGGCAAGGCTGCAATGACGCTGGGCAAGGCTGCAATGACGCTGGGCAAGGCTGCAAATGACGCTGGGCAAGGCTGCAAATGACGCTGGGCAAGGCTGCAATGACGCTGGGCAAGGCTGCAATGACGCTGGGCAAGCTACAATGACACTGGGCAAGGCTGCAAATGACGCTGGGCAAGGCTGCAAATGACACTGGGCAAGCTGCAATGGCGCTGGGCAAGGCTGCAAATGACGCTTAAATTTAATTTTTTTTTTCCCCCTAAACTTCCCTCCTAAAACTTTTTTTCCTTAAAATGCCCTCCTAAACTTGGGGTGCGTGTTATACGCCGGTGCGTGTTATATGCCGATAAATACGGTATATATAGTACTGTGCAAAAGTCTTAGGTAGGTGTGAAAAGTGCTGTAAATAAAGAATGTTTTCAGAAATCGAAGTGTTAATAGTTTATTTTTTATCAATTAACAAAATAAAAAGTAAATGAAAAGAAGAGAAATCCAAATAGAATCAATATTTGGGGTGCCCCCTCCCCTTTGCCTTCTTCTAGGTAGATTTGCTCACAGTTGTTGAAAGAACTCGGCAGGTAGGTTGCTCTATGTACATCTTGGAGAACTAAGCACAGATCTTCTGTGGATGTCGGCTGCCTCCAATCCTTCATCCCAGACAGACTCCATGATGGTGAGATCAGGGCTCTGTGGAGGACAAACCATCCCTTCCAGGACTCCATGTTCTTTATATTGAAGATAGTTCTTAATGACATTGGCTGGATGTCTAGGGGGTTGTCCTGCTGCAGAATAAGTTTAGGTCTAATCACATGCCTCGCTGATAGCATGGCATGATGAGGTATCTGCGTGGATTTCTCAGCATTGAGGACACTCTTGCAAACTTGCAAGGAACCTCCACCATGCTTCACAGTTGGCTGCAGACGCTCATTATTGTACCGATCTCCAGCTCTTCCCCCTCAACAAACTGCCTCCTGCTACAGCCAGATATTTAAAATGTTGACTCATCAATCCAGAGCATCTGCTGCCATTTTTCTGCCCCGCCAGTTCCTATGATTTTCTGCAATAGGACGTGCAAACAAGGCTAAGTGACTCAACCATGCACAACCTGGGTGAAGGCCTCTGGGATGCTGGTAACTGGATGGGATCAGCCAAAAGACAGCCTACAAGGCTATGGATCTTCCTCTCAAGCCTGCGCCTTATTGGTGGTCTCCAGAACCCTCTTGTGCTTGCCCTATGTTGCTTTGCCACAGTAGCTCTATCCACAGCACAGCTGCGGCACTGGGCAACCTGAGTGCCGTCTTTGACCAAATACAGTCATGATAATATTTGGTCAGCGACGCCACTTGGGATACCCACCCTCATTTAGTGGTAATCAGGCTGCTTGTTATTACAACAGAATCAAAAATGCTGAATGTGCAAAGAAACACAGGGTCTCTTTAAGCTGACCATGCACAGTACAAGGTAGGAGGGGTTGGGTGATGGGGGTAGTAGTAGAAATAGGATTATGAGTGTTAGTGGAGGGTCTATTAAACAATATGCCGGACATATGAGAGGAGGAGTATGAGATGATATCGAAGAGGGCAAGATGGGGGTTGCCTAGGTGAGTGAGTGTACAATGAGTTGAAGGATTGGGATGGGAGATCATGATGGGAAGGGAGCAGTAATGATAGGGGTAGTAGTAATAGTGGATGGGGGTCTTGGGTTTTCTGTAGTGGAGGGTCTGCAATACAATGATCTATAGGATGGGGACAGTGATGTAAGTAACTGAGTTAAAATAAACGGAGTTACCTAACGCAGTTACTTTAGAGGGTAACGAGTAATCTAACTGATTACTTTTCCTCTCATGGTAACGCAGTTCCCATTACTTGGGCGGAGTTACCTCAATTACATCTACTGCCACTAGATGGCAGTAGTGTAATTTCAGTGTCCTGCCAAAAAAAGTTCCCCCGCCAGATAAGGACCCCCCTGTACTGCGCAGGTGCAGCACTTGCGCAGTACGAAGGACTACGGAGCTTACGAAAATTGCCAAACCTAAACAGCTCTGAGTGAACTCTACACCGCGCAGGCGCAGTTAACATGTAATTGTACGAGGCGATGCCGCATGCTCCCGATGCTCGTGCTACTCTGCAAGGGGCGTCTATCGTGTAACTAAGGGGCGGGTCTAGTATTACTGTAACCAAGGGGCGCATTTATTATTATTGTTATATATCGAGCTCCGCCCATTAATTTAACATTCGCCCTCTTCTGTAGCCATCCGCCCCTTACACGATATAATAATAATAGACCCGCCCCTTACACGATATAATAATAATAGACCCGCCCCTTACAAGATATAATAATAATAGACCCGCCCCTTGCTTACACGCTATAACAGATCTGCCCCTTGGTTAGAGTAATAATAGAGCAGCCCCTTGGTTACACGATATATAACAATAATAATAAATGCGCCCCTTGCTTACAGTAATACTAGACCCGCCCCTTAGTTACACGTATAGAATATTTAAAAAAAGTCAGTTACTTTGCTGCATAACTAATTATTTTTCCAATGTAGTAACTGAGTTACTAACGCAATTACTTTTTGTGAGAAGTAATTTGTAACTTAACTAATTACTTTTTAAAGTAAGATGACCAACACTGGATGGGGATGATGGAGGGTAGGAAGGGTGATGGTGGGGGTAGTAGGACTGGATAATGGGGGTCTTGGGTGTCAGTAGAAGAGGGTCTGTAATACAATGATTCATAGGAAGAGGATACGAGGGGATTTTGGTGTGAGAGGAGTGATGGTGGGGATAGTGAATGTTGGGCGTCTCAGGGTTTCTCTGAAGCAGAGTCTGGGGGGTAGTAGTGGCAGTGGATAATGGGGGTCTTGGAGTGTGGGTAGAGAAGGGTCTTTAATACAAAGATCCATAGAAAGGGGAAGGAAGTGGGTTATGGTGTGAAGGGAGGAGTGATGGTGGGTGTAGTAGTAGTAGTGGTCAGAAGGGGAGGGACTGTAATACAGGTATCTGTAGGATGGTAATAAGATGAGGTGGTAGTGGGAAGGGTGGAACGGGAAGATGGGGTATAGGATACAGATGATAGTAGTGGATGATGAAGGTAGTAGTGGTAGATGATGATGGGGGTTTCATGGTGTTAGTAAAGGAAGTGGATTACGATGGAAGGAGAGGGGTAAAAATAATAATAAAATAATATACAATATATCAACATAAAAAATGGCTTTCTTTTATTAAATGTTATTTTGGGGAAGTAATATTTTGCCGGCCATCATCTATTTACTCTAGAATGGTTTATTGTACCTTCTTTAAAAATGTATTTTGTCAGCTCAGGCGAAGCACACATAGAGCGCTATGACTGTGACCTCAGAGTGACGTGGCATTTTGAACATGTGTGACTGTCATTGAGAATGTAAACCAACTCTGTGTATGAGAAAAACCTAAAAGTGCCCCGGACCCCCCAGGTTCTAAATCCGGGTGGGGTAGCAGTGGATGATGGGGCTCTCAGGGTGTCGGTAGAGGAGGGTCTATTATACAAAAATCTGTAGGATTGGGATAGGAGGATTCGAAGATGGGAGGGGAGAAGGGGAGGGATCTTAAACTCAATTTAATCGTGGGCCGCATCAGCATTATGGTTGCCCTTAAAGGGCCAGTTGTATATGTAAGACTACATGTCCAGAGTACTCCACCCCCCTTACATCAGATGTCAAGAGCGCCCCCCCCCCCCCCCCCCCCTCTGTCAGAGGTTAAGAGTCCCTTACATCACTGTGCACGCCCCTTACCTTGCGCTGCTGCTGGGAAGAAGCGAGGGCCATTGTATTTGACATATGTGATGTAGGTAGTAGTAGCAGTGGATGAAGGGGGTCTTGAGGTGTCGGTAGAGGAGGGTCTTGTAATACAATGATCTGTAGGATGGGGATGGGAGGTGTTTGAGATGTAAGGGGAGGGGTGATGGTGGGGATAGTTGTAGCAGTGGATAATGGGGGTCTTGGGGCGTTGGTAGAGGTGGATCTGTAATACAATGATCTGTAGGATGGAGATGGGAAGAGATGAAGATGGGAGGGGGGAGTGAAGGTGGAAGTAGTTGTAGCAGTGGATAATGGGGGTCTTGTGGCGTTGGTAGAGGTAGATCTAATACAATGATCCGTAGGATGGAGATGGGAGGGGTGATAAAGGGGGTGGTAATAGTAGAAGTGTGTGATGAGGGTGCTGTTTGTAATCCAATGATCCCTATGATGGGGATGGGAGGGGTGATGATGGGGGTAGTAGTGGATGATGTGGGTCCTGTCTGTAATTCAATGATTCCTATGATGGAAATGGAGATGGGAGAGGAGTGGTGCTGATGGGGGTGGTAGTAGTAGTGGACGATGGAGGTCCTGTCTGTGATCCAATGATCCCTATTATGGGGAGGGGAGAGGATGGAGATGGGAGGGGTGATGATGGGGGTAATAGTAGTGGTGGATGATGGGGGTGCTGTCTGTAATCCGAAGATAGGTTGATAGTAGAAGTGGATGATGGGGGTCCTGTCTGTAATTCAATGATTCCTATGATGGAAATGGAGATGGGAGTGGAGTGGTGCTGATGGGGGTGGTAGTAGTAGTGGACGATGGAGGTCCTGTCTGTAATCCAACAATCCCTATGATGGGGAGGGGAGAGGATGGAGATTGGAGGGGTGATGATGGGGGTGGTAGTAGTAGTGGATGATGGAGGTCCTGTCTGTAATCCAACGATCCCTATGATGGGAAGGGGAGAGGATGGAGATTGGAGGGGTGATGATGGGGGTGGTAGTAGTAGTGGATGATGGGGGTGCTGTCTGTATTCCAATGATACTTATGATGGGTTAGGGGAGAGGATGGATATGGGAGGGGTGATGATAGGGATTGTGGTAGTGGATGATGGGGGTACTGTCTGTATTCCAATGAGCCCTATGATGGGTATGGGAGGGGATGGAGATGGGAGATGATGGGGTTAGTAGTGGATTATGGGGGTGCTGTCTGTAATCCAATGATCCCTATGATGGTGATGGGGGGTGATGATGGGCGAGGTAGTAGTATTAAATGATGGGGGTGTTGTCTGTATTCCAATGATCATTATTATAGGTTAGGGGAGGGGTGATGATGGGGGTGGTAGTAGTAGTGGATGATGGGTGTCCTGTCTGTAATCCAATGATCCCTATGATGGGCACAGGAGGGTATGGAGATGGGAGAGGTGATGATGGGGTGGTAGTAGTAGAGGATGATGGAGGTTCTGTCTGTTATCCAATGATCCCTATGATATGAATGGAGAGGGGAGGGGTGATGATGGGGGTGGTAGTAGTTGTGGATGATGGGGGTGCTGTCTGTATTCCAATGATGGAGATGGGAGGTGATGGAGATGGGAGAGGCGATGATGGGGGTGGTAGTAGTTGTGGATGATGGGGGTGCTGTCTGTATTCCAATGATCCCTATGATATGGATGGAGATGGGAGGATTGATGATGGGGGTGGTAGTAGTAGTGGATGATGGGTGTCCTGTCTGTAATCCAATGATCCCTATGATGGGCACAGGAGGGTATGGAGATGGGAGAGGTGATGATGGGGGTGGTAGTAGTAGAGGATGATGGGGGTGCTGTCTGTATTCCAATGATGGAGATGGAAGGTGATGGAGATGGGAGGGGTGATGATGGGGGTGGTAGTAGTAGTGGATGATGGGGGTGCTCTCTGTATTCCAATGATGGAGATGGGAGGTGATGGAGATGGGAGGGGTGATGATAGGGGTGATGATGGGGGTGGTAGTAGTAGTGGATGATGGGGGTGCTGTCTGTATTCCAATGATCCCTATGATAGGGATGGGGTGGTAGTAGTAGTGGATGATGGGGGTCCTCTCTGTATTCCAATGATCCCTATGATAGGGATGGGGGTGGAAGTAGTAGTGGATGATGGGGGTGGTAGTAGTAGTGGATGATGGGGGTCCTCTCTGTATTCCAATGATCCCTATGATAGGGATGGGGGTGCTGTCTATATTCCAATGATCCCTATGATATGGATGGAGATGGGAGGAGTGATGATGGGGGTGGTAGTAGTAGTGGATGATGGGGGTGCTGCCTGTATTCCAATGATGGAGATGGGAGGGTGATGGAGATGGGAGGGTGGTGATGGGGGTGGTAGTAGTAGTTGATGATGGGGGTGCTGTCTGTATTCCAATGATCCCTATGATATGCATGGAGATGGGAGGGGTGATGATGGGAGTGGTAGTAGTAGTGGATGATGGGGGTGCTGTCTGTATTCCAATGATGGAGATGGGAGGGTGGTGATGGGGGTGGTAGTAGTAGTGGATGATGGGGGTGCTGTCTGTATTCCAATGATGGAGATGGGAGGGTGGTGATGGGGGTGGTAGTAGTAGTGGATGATGGGGGTGGTAGTAGTAGTGGATGATGGGGGTCCTCTCTGTATTCCAATGATCCTTATGATAGGGATGGGGGTGGTAGTAGTAGTGGATGATGGGGGTGGTAGTAGTAGTGGATGATGGGGGTGGTAGTAGTAGTGGATGATGGGGGTCCTCTCTGTATTCCAATGATCCTTATGATAGGGATGGGGGTGGTAGTAGTAGTGGATGATGGGGGTGGTAGTAGTAGTGGATGATGGGGGTGGTAGTAGTAGTGGATGATGGGGGTCCTCTCTGTATTCCAATGATCCTTATGATAGGGATGGGGGTGGTAGTAGTAGTGGATGATGGGGGTGGTAGTAGTAGTGGATGATGGGGGTGGTAGTAGTAGTGGATGATGGGGGTCCTCTCTGTATTCCAATGATCCCTATGATAGGGATGGGGTGGTAGTAGTAGTGGATGATGGGGGTGGTAGTAGTAGTGAATGATGGGGGTGGTAGTAGTAGTGGATGATGGGGGTCCTCTCTGTATTCCAATGATGGAGATGGGAGGTGATGGAGATGGGAGGGTGATGATGGGGGTGGTAGTAGTAGTGGATGATGGGGGTGGTAGTAGTAGTGGATGATGGGGGTGGTAGTAGTAGTGGATGATGGGGTCCTCTCTGTATTCCAATGATCCTTATGATGGGGAGGGGAGAGGATGGGGGGAGAGGGGAGGGTTTGGGTCCTCCTGCTCCTCCTCTATGATCGCTCCGGCTCTCCGTAGTGTCTGGTTGGAATATCTGGGGGTTCGGGCGGATTGTGGTTGTGTGTCGGGTGTACACCCCACAGTGCAGCGTCCACCCGCCGGGGGCGGGGCCGGGAGACGATGAGCCCGGCCCGGGGGAGAAGAGCTGAGCTGGCCGGGCTCCGGGCTTCCAGGAGGAGAAGCAGCAGCAGCAGCAGCTGACACCCGGGGTGAGTCCGCAGACCCGCATCCTCCATCACATCCTCATCTCCCTCCGCCCGACACCATCCGAGCCCCGACCTCCGGGTATTGTTCTATCTGCAGCCAAGAGATCCCCCCCAACCATTACATTGTATAGAGACCCCCCCCCCCCCATACATTGTATAGAGACCCCCCCCCCCCCAATACATTGTATAGAGATCCCCCCCAATACATTGTATAGAGATCCCCCCCAATACATTGTATAGAGATCCCCCCCCCAATACATTGTATAGAGACCCCCTCCAACCAATACATTGTATAGAGACCCCCCCCCCCAATACATTGTATAGAGATTCCCCCCAATACATTGTATAGAGACCCCCCCCCCAATACATTGTATAGAGATCCCCCCCAATACATTGTATAGAGACAACCTCCAACCAATACATTGTATAGAGACCCCCTCCAACCAATACATTGTATAGAGACCCCCCCCCCAATACATTGTATAGAGACCCCCCCCCAATACATTGTATAGAGACCCCCCCCCCCAATACATTGTATAGAGAGCCCTCCCCAATACATTGTATAGAGATCCCCCCAATACATTGTATATAGACCCCCCCAATACATTGTATATAGACCCCCCCAATACATTCTATAGAGATCCCCTCCAACCAATACATTGTATAGAGATCCCCCCCCCCAATACATTGTATAGAGACCCCCCCCCCCCCCTCAATACATCCCCCCCCCCCAATACATTGTATAGAGACCCCCCCCCCCATTACAGATCCCCTAGCCACCCCACCCTCCCCCCCCCCCCCCCCCCCCCCCAATACATTGTACCCCCATCACATCCCCCCCCTCCCCATCATATACCCCCCTCAGATCCCCCACATCAGCCATTCATCCATCCCCCCCATCATCCCCCCCCCCCCCCATCCCATCCCTCCCCCATCATCCCCCCATCAGATCCATCGCAATCCCATCCTCCATCCCCCCATCCCCCCCCGATCCCCCCTCCATCCCATCCCCTCATCCCTCATCATTTCCATCCCCCATCACATCATCAATCCATCACCATCATCCTCCCCCATCATCCATCCTTCCCCACCCATCCCCCCCATCCTCCCCCTCCATCCCCATCCATCCCACATCCATCTTCCTCCATCACATCCCCATCCCCCTCCCAATCCATATTTCCATAATCATCCCCCCCCCCATCATCCCGAACCCATCCACATAATCCATCCCCCTCCCCCCCAGATCCCATCCCATCCCCCCATCCATCCCCTCATACATCCCTCCAATCATCCTCATCATCATCATCCCCCCAACCCATCCATCCCCCAACCATCCCCTCATCCCATCCATCTCCCCCTCCCATATCCATCACCATCCCATCATCATCCCCCCCCTCTCCCCTCATCATCCCCCATCATCCCTTTGCCCATCTATCGGAGCCATCATCCCATCCCATATCATCCCATCCCCACCCATCCCTTCATATCCATCCCCATCTTCCCCCCATCATCAACCCCATCATCCCCATCTCCGCCCCCCCATCATCATCCCATCCCATCCCCCATCCATCCATCACCATCATTCATCAATCATCCTCATCTCATCAACATCCCCGCAACCCATCCCCCATCCATAATCCATCCTCATACCCAACCCCCCCGCCAACCAACCCCCAACCCCCCCCTCCATCCCCATCCCATCCTCCCTTCCAGATCCCCATCCATCCGATCTTTAAAGAGATATCCCCTCCCATCCATCTCCATCATCATCCCCCATCCCCCCCCCCAGATCCCATCTCCCCCCATAATCCCAATCTCCCATCACCCATTCCCCCATCATCCCCCCCCCATTCCCCCATCCCTATCTCCCCATCCCCATCCCATCCTCCCCCATCCAACTCCCATCCCGCCCATCCCCCTAGAGGATCCCATTCCCCCATCCATCCCCCCCCCAGCCAGCCATCCATCCCCATTCATCCTCATAGATCCTCCCCCCATCCCCCCCTCCACCTATCATCCCCATCATCCCCCATCCCATCATCCCCCATCCCCCATCCGCAATCATCATCCCCCCCCCATACATCCCCCATCATCCATCCCATCCCCACATCCCCAATCATCTCCATCTATCATCATCCATTCCCCCATCCCCCCCCCCCATTCCATCATCCCATCCCCATCCATCATATCATATCCATCAGATCTCATCCCCCATCATCATCTCCCTATCCATCCATCCCCCATCTCCCCATCCCCCCCATCCAACGATCCCCCAAAAATATCATCCCATCTCCCCCTCATCATCCCCCCCATCCATCATCAATCTATCATCCCCCCCCCCCCCTCCCCCCATCCCCCTCAACCATCCTCCATAACTCCCTCATCCCGATCCTCCCCATCAGCCCCCCCCTATCCCCCCCTCCCATCATCCCCCACATCCCCCCCCCCTTCCCACCCTCATCCCATCATAATCAACCATCTCAGATCATCATCCCCTCATTCCCCCATCCTCCTCCATCATCATCCCCCATCCTTCCCGATCCCCCATCAACCCCCCCCCCCATCCATTCATCCATCCTCATCCAATCACCCCCATTCCCCATCCCCCCCCATATCCCATTTCCATCATACATCAACATCATCCATCCATCCCCCATCCATCCCCCCTATCCCATCCATCTCCCCCCCATCATTCTATCCTCCATCAACCCCCCCCATCCATCATCTCTCTCATCCCATACCATACCTCCCCATCCATACCATCCACCCCCCCAGCCATCCCCCCCCCATCCCATACCCCCCCCCCCATTGTCCCCCCCCCAATACATTGTATAGAGATCCCCCCCCCCAATACATTGTATAGAGATCCCCCCCCCCCCCCCCAGTACATTGTATAGAGATCCCCCCCCCCCCAGTACATTGTATAGAGATCCCCCCAATACATTGTATATAGCGCTTCCCCAATACATTGTATAGAGAGACACCCCCCCCCCCCAATACATTGTATAGAGACCCCCCCCCCCAATACATTGTATAGAGATCCCCCCAATACATTGTATAGAGAGATCCCCCGAATACATTGGTATAGAGATCCCCCCCAATACATTGTATAGAGAGCCCCCCCCCCTAATACATAGTATAGAGAGTGTTCCCCTCATATAATGTATATACATAGATCCCCCCTCTATACATTGTATACACATATCCCCTCTATAAACTTTGCATATTCATACAGTATATTCCCTCTAATATACACCGGATACACATATATCCCCTTTATATACATTGTATACAGATAGAGATATATATATATATTCCCTCGCTATACATTGTATCCCCTCTCTATACATTGTATACAGAAATATATCCCCTCGCTATGTTAGATTCCTCAATATCTTTATTCATTGTATCCACATATATACCTCCTCTCTATACATTGTATCCACATATATATCCCCTCTCTATACGTTGTATCCACATATATCCCCTCTCTATACATTGTATCCACATATATATCCCCTCTCTATACATTGTATCCGTATATATCCCCTCTCTATACATTGTATCCACATATATCCCCTCTCTATACATTGTATCCACATATATCCCCTCTATACATTGTATCCACATATATCCCCTCTATACATTGTATACACATATATCCCCTCTCTATACATTGTATCCACATATAATATCCCCTCTCAGATACATTGTATCACACAATATCCCATCTCGTATTTACATTGTATTCCAATATATCCCTCTCTATACATTGTATCACATTATCCCCCCTCTATACATTGTATCCACATATATCCATCTCTCTATACATTGTATCCACATATATCCCCTCTATACATTGTATCCACATTATATCCCCTCTCTATACATTGTATCCACATATATCCCTCTCTATACATTGTATCCACATATATCCCCCCTCTATAACATTGTATCATATATCCCTCACATATATCCCTCTCTATACATTGTATCCACATATATCCCCTCTCTCTATACATTGTATCCACATATATCCCCTCTCTATACATTGTATCCACATATATCCTCCTCTCTATACATTGTATACCACATATAGCCCCCTCTCTATACATGTGTGTATCCACATTGTATATAGGCCCCCCCCCTCTCTATACATTGTATATCTATATCTCTCTATACATTGTATCCACATATATCCCCTCTCTATACATTGTATCCACATATATCCCCTCTATACATTGTATACATTGTATCCACATATATCCTCTCTCTATACATTGTATCCACATATATCCCCTCTCTATACATTGTATCCACATATATCCCCTCTCTATACATTGTATCCACATATATCCCCTCTATACATTGTATCCACATATATCCCCTCTCTATACATTGTATACACATATATCCCCTCTCTATACATTGTATCCACATATATATCCCCTCTCTATACATTGTATCCACATATATCCCATCTCTATACATTGTATCCACAAATATCCCCTCTCTATACATTGTATCCACATATATCCCCTCTCTATACATTGTATCCACATATATCCCCTCTCTATACATTGTATCCACATATATCCCCTCTCTATACATTGTATCCACATATATCCCCTCTCTATACATTGTATCTATATATCCCCTCTCTATACATTGTATCCACATATATATCCCCTCTCTATACATTGTATCCACATATATCCCCTCTCTATACATTGTATCCACATATATCCCCTCTCTATACATTGTATCCACATATATCCCCTCTCTATACATTGTATCCACATATATCCCCTCTCTATACATTGTATCCACATATATATCCCCTCTCTATACATTGTATCCACATATATCCCCTCTCTATACATTGTATCCACAAATATCCCCTCTCTATACATTGTATCCACATATATCCCCTCTCTATACATTGTATCCACATATATCCCCTCTCTATACATTGTATCCACATATATCCCCTCTCTATACATTGTATCCACATATATCCCCTCTCTATACATTGTATACACATATATCCCCTCTCTATACATTGTATCCCCTCTCTATACATTGTATCTATAATTATCCCCTCTCTATACATTGTATCCACATATATATCCCATCTCTATACATTGTATCCACATATATACCTCCTCTCTATACATTGTATCCACATATATCCCCTCTCTATACATTGTATCCACAAATATCCCCTCTCTATACATTGTATCCACATATATCCCCTCTATACATTGTATCCACATATATCCCCTCTCTATACATTGTATCCACATATATCCCCTCTCTATACATTGTATCCACATATATCCCCTCTCTATACATTGTATCTATATATCCCCTCTCTATACATTGTATCTATATATCCCCTCTCTATACATTGTATCCACATATATATCCCATCTCTATACATTGTATCCACATATATCCCCTCTCTATACATTGTATCCACATATATATCCCCTCTCTATACATTGTATCCACATATATCCCATCTCTATACATTGTATCCACAAATATCCCCTCTCTATACATTGTATCCACAAATATCCCCTCTCTATACATTGTATCCACATATATCCCCTCTATACATTGTATCCACATATATATCCCATCTCTATACATTGTATCCACATATATTTCCTCTCTATACATTGTATCCACATATATCCCCTCTCTATACATTGTATCCACATTTATCCCCTCTATACATTGTATCCACATATATCCCCTCTCTATACATTGTATACACATATATCCCCTCTCTATACATTGTATCCACATATATCCCCTCTCTATACATTGTATCCACATATATCCCCTCTCTATACATTGTATCCACATATATATCCCCTCTCTATACATTGTATCCACATATATCCCATCTCTATACATTGTATCCACATATATCCCCTCTCTATACATTGTATCCACATATATATCCCCTCTATACATTGTATCCACATATATCCCCTCTATACATTGTATCCACATATATCCTCTCTATACATTGTATCCACATATATCCTCTCTATACATTGTATCCACATATATCCCCTCTATACATTGTATCCACATATATCCCCTCTCTATACATTGTATCCACATATATCACCTCTCTATACATTGTATCCACATATATATCCTCTCTATACATTGTATCCACATATATATCCCATCTCTATACATTGTATCCACATATATATCCTCTCTATACATTGTATCCACATATATATCCCCTCTCTATACATTGTATCCACATATATATCCCCTCTCTATACATTGTATCTATATACCTCCTCTCTATACATTGTATCCACATATATCCCCTCTCTATACATTGTATCCACATATATCCCCCCTCTATACATTGTATCCACATATATCCCCTCTCTATACATTGTATACACATATATCCCCTCTCTATACATTGTATCCACATATATCTCCTCTCTATACATTGTATCCACATATATCCCCTCTCTATACATTGTATACACATATATCCCCTCTCTATACATTGTATACACATATATCCCCTCTCTATACATTGTATCCACATATATCCCCTCTCTATACATTGTATCCACATATATCCCCTCTCCTATACATTGTATCCACATATATCCTCTCTATACATTGTATCCACATATATCCCCTCTCTATACATTGTATCCACATATATCCCCTCTCTATACATTGTATCCACATATATCCCCTCTCTATACATTGTATCCACATATATCCCCTCTCTATACATTGTATCCACATATATCTCCTCTCTATACATTGTATCCACATATATCTCCTCTCTATACATTGTATCCACATATATATCTCCTCTCTATACATTGTATCCACATATATACCTCCTCTCTATACATTGTATCCACATATATCTCCTCTCTATACATTGTATCCCCATATATATGGGTGATCCATGTGTGAGGTTCTCTATATCTTCTGTATGGGTGGGGGGGGGGGGGGGAGGGGGGGGGGGGGGGGGTACGCTGTTTGTGAATCACACAGAGAGGAAATCTGCTGTTTACATTGTATCCACATAAACAAAGATCCTTGTGTCCCCCCCCCCCCCCCCCCCCCCCCCCCCCCCCCCCCATAAATCGCTGGCTGCGTTTCATTTCTGTGCTGCATAAAAGTTGACAATGCATTATCATTATCTCACGACTGCCTCTAATTGTGTTTATCGTGCTGCAAAAAATCTGCTCTTCAGCTGCGATCTCCTCTGTGTCTTCATGGAGAGGCCAGCGAGGCCCAGCAGCCTTCAGACTGGCGCCTGGCCAGAGAAGAGGCCTAGTCAGGGGGACCAGTACTGGGGCCACAATACAATGCAGGGATGTAGATTGTCTCTGCACTGCAATCAGCTTGTCTGGAGGGATTGCAAGCTGCAGAAGTGGCTGAATAGAGCGCAGGGAGGGAGCGGAGGGGGCTCTGATATCGGGGCAGCTGGAGGTGGGGGGCTGGGGGCGGGGGGGAATCCCAGGGGCAGGCCTGCTCTTGTCAATGAGGATCAGTAAATGAAAAGGAGCTTGTTCTGAAATATAGACTGCTGGTAAATTTAAGATAGTAGGAAATTTCCCCCTTATGTACCCCATAGATAGAGGGGGCTTTGTGGTATCAGAGACTGTAGCTGGATAATGTAGAGCTAATACCCCCCTATTGGATGGCTGACATCTCGGAACATTTCTGTAGGCTTGATGAAGTCTATGAGTAAGGCATAGTCTATGGGTAAGGTGAAGTCTACTGGAAAAGGGTAGTCTATGGGTAAGGGGTTGTCGATGGGTAAAGTATAATCTACTGGAGAATGGTAGTCTATGGGTAAGGTTAGGTGGTTTTTACTGGGTAAAGTATAGTCTACCGGAGATTGGTAGCCTACTGGTAAGGGGAATTCTACAGGTAAGGCGTAGTCTATGGATAAGGTGTAGATTACTGGTAAGGCATAGTCTAAGTCTATGTATAAGCTGTCATCTATGGGTAAGGCATAGGCTATAGGTGAGGTGTAGTCTAAGTCTATGCATAAGCTATCATCTATAGATAAGGTGTAGTCTATAGGTAAGGTATATACTGTAGGTAGGGTTTAAACTATGGATAATGTGTAGTCTCTGAATAAGGTGTAGACTACAGGTAAGGTGTACTCACAGGTAAGGTGTAGTCTATGGATAAGATGAAGTCTATGGGTAAGTTGTAGTTTGTAGATAAGGGGTAATTTACAGATAAGGTGCAGTCTACAGGTATAGTGTCTATGGGTAAGGTGTAGTCTACAGATAAGGCGTAGTCTAAGGTTAAATTGTAGTCTACGTATAAGGTGTGGTCTATGGGTAAGGTTTATTCTGTAGGTAGGGTGTAATCTATGGGTAATGTGTAGACTACAGGTAAGGTGTAGTAAATGGGTTAGGCATATTCTGTGGGTAAGGTGAAGTCTATGGATAAAATTAAGTCTATGGGTAAGGTTAGTTTTTAGGTAAGGTGTAGTCTACAGGTAAGGCATAGTCTGTGGGTAAGGTGTAGTCTACAGTACAGGTATATTCTATGGGTAAAGCATAGTCTGTCATTATGGGTAAGGTGTGTGTGTGAGTGAGATGTAGCCTGTAAGTAAGGTATAGTCAATGGGTAACTTGTAGTATACAGGAAAGGTGTAGTCTATGACTAAAGTGTAGTCAATGGGTAACTTGTAGTCTACAGGTAGGGTGTAGTTTACAGTTAAGGTGTAGTCCATGGGTAAATCATAGTCTACAGGTAAAAGGAAGTCTACGGATGAAGAGTAGTCTATGTATAAGGCGCAGTCTAAGGGTCAGGTGTTGTCTATGGGTAAGGTGTAATCTATAGGTAAGATGTAGTCTATGCATGGACAAGATGAAGTCTATGGGTAAGGTGTAGTCTGCAGATAAGGCATAGTATGTGGGTAAGGTGTCATTTACAGGTATAGTGAAGAAAACTGGTAAGGCATAGTGTATGGGTAAGATGTGGTCTACAGTTAAGGAATACTGTATGGGTAAAGAGTATTTACTTTAGTAGGTAAGGTTTAGCCTGTAGGTAAGGTATAGTCTATGAGTAACTTGTCTACTGGTAAGGTGTAGTCTATAGGTAACTTTTAGTCTGTAGGTAAGGTGTAGTTTATGGTTAAGGTATAGTCTGCAGGTAAGGTGTAGTCTATGGGTAGATCATAGTCTGTAGGTAAGGTGTAGTCAATGGGTAGATCATAGTCTGTAGGTAAGGTGTAGTCTATGGGTAGATCATAGTCTGTAGGTAAGGTGTAGTCTATAGGTAGATCATAGTCTGTAGGTAAGGTGTAGTCTATGGGTAGATCATCGTCTGTAGGTAAGGTGTAGTCTATGGGTAGATCATAGTCTGTAGGTAAGGTGTAGTCTATGGGTAGATCATAGTCTGTAGGTAAGGTGTAGTCTATGGGTAGATCATAGTCTGTAGGTAAGGTGTAGTCAATGGGTAGATCATAGTCTGTAGGTAAGGTGTAGTCTATGGGTAGATCATAGTCTGTAGGTAAGGTGTAGTCTATAGGTAGATCATAGTCTGTAGGTAAGGTGTAGTTTATGGGTAGATCATCGTCTGTAGGTAAGGTGTAGTCTATGGGTAGATCATAGTCTGTAGGTAAGGTGTAGTCTATGGGTAGATCATAGTCTGTAGGTAAGGTGTAGTCTATGGGTAGATCATAGTCTGTAGGTAAGGTGTAGTCTATGGGTAGATCATAGTCTGTAGGTAAGGTGTAGTCTATGGGTAGATCATAGTCTGTAGGTAAGGTGTAGTCTATGGGTAGATCATAGTCTGTAGGTAAGGTGTAGTCTATGGGTAGATCATAGTCTGTAGGTAAGGTGTAGTCTACGGGTAGATCATAGTCTGTAGGTAAGGTGTAGTGTACATGAAATATGTAATCTACAGGTATAATCTAGGAATGAAATGTAATCTGAGTAGGATGTAGCCTAGGGGTGAGGTTTATGATGGGATTTTTCTTCAGATAAGATTGGAAATGTCTGGACTGTTTCCATGTATTACCAGTTTATTTAGTTGTTTTGTATTGGGTATTACAAAGCACCATTTATCTAAAGCCCCATACACACGGTCGGACTTTTTCATGGATTCTGTCCGATCGGACAAGGTTGTTGAAAAATCAGACCGTGTGTATGCACCATCGGACAGTGTTCATCGGTTTGGCCGACGGACAAAGTCTTATCTCCTGCTGGAAAACTTTGCCGTCAACACGGTCCGATCACACCAAATCCGAGCGTGTGTACGCTTGTCCGACCGGACAAAGTGCTACGCATGCTCAGATCACATTACAAGACCAAAGCTATTGGCTACTAGCCTCTACGTAGTCCCGTCGTAGGCAACGAACGTCACCACGTTCAGAATGATCGGATTTTCCGACAACTTTGTCCGATCGTGTGTACGCAAAACCAACATCAGACAAAGTATGACGGACATGGTCCGACGGACCTGGTCCACGGATTGTCCGCGCGTGTGTATGGGGCTTAAGTCATGTTGAGCCAAATTCAGATGACTTTGTAAGTGCCAAACAATGTCTACCAAAGGCTACATTTTCCATTAAGCAACACAAACTGAATACACATTGGGATCTAATCTATTCAGGGAAACATTGTATAAATATTTGGTTACAGATTCTGTTGTAATTTACAAACATTTTGCTCTAATGTTTTCTAAGCTGCTCCGCTGCAAAAAGTTACATTCAAGAAAAACCTTAACAAGCCCAATATCAGTTTTGAATAAAAATTGCTGAAAAAACTTAAAAAAATAAAAACTCAGCAATACTCTCCTCCTGTCTGGCGATGTCCCCCACTCCTCTTGGGGGTTGAATTATGTTTAGCGTTATACAGCATACTTCCTGTGAACCCAGGGTGTCAGGGACCCACCCCCTTTGGAGCAGTAGTATCAATGCTACATCCAATAAAACCTTAAAGCGGAACTTCACCCAAAAGGGGAAGCTCAGCTCAACCCCACCCCCACCCACCTACCTCTCCAATATTTGGGATGTTTTTTTCTTTTTTTGGGGGGGTACCTGATTTTGACAGGTATCCTCTCCAACTTCCAGGTCAGATCACCGCCCTGCAGCCTCTTGGGACATGTCACAGGTCCCAGGAGACTGCAGGAGCAATTGCGGTTGCGCAGTGGGCAGCTGGCTGTGAAGCCGGAAGGAGTCACAGTTGGCCGCCCACGGTTAGAATGCCGGCCCCAGCACTGGAAGACCGGCAAAAAGCCAGGTTGGGTGAGGACATCGCTGGATTCTGGGACAGGTAAGTGTGTTTTTAAAGTACTGTCACTTTCAATTTTTTGTTTACAAGCTGCAGAACAACCTATTTAATGAATTACGGAATGGCTTGAGGCTTCCTTCAAATTAAATGATTCAACTGGTTAAAGATAAGGAAAGCATGTAGGCCAAAGACACCAGTATGGCAAGCCTGAGCCCAACTCTGCTCCTGTCTGGCCACCGCTGAGAAGAATAATGAATGAATGACTTGTATAGCGCTACCTATGCGAACTGAATCGCCTCAGGGCGCTTTTTGCCACCGGTGTCCATCTGCGGCATAGAGCGGTTCTTTACCCCGTAGGGTCCCGATGTGCTTACAAACACATACACATATTATGGCCAATTTTTAGACAGGGTCTAATTAACCTACCAGCATGTCTTTGGAGTGTGGGAGGACACCAAAGTACCCAGAGGAAACCCACGCAGGCACAGGGAGAACATGCAAACTCCAGGCAGATGGTGTCGTGGTTGGGATTTGAACCAGTGACCCTATTGCTGTTAGGTGAAAGTGCTAACCACTACACCACTGTGCTGCCCTCTGCTTGGGGGGTCATAACTCTGCTTGGGGGGGGGGGGGGCAGAACTCTGCTTGGGGAGATTTACCACTTCCTGTTCCTGTGACACTCTTGGTTTAGAATTTTTAGTCCTCATCTAAAACTGATTGATGAGCTGTCCAGTGTTGGCTGGGTATATGGCAGCCCCCCTCTACTAAATATAATGGCACCCCCCTGTTAGATAGGCAAACCTTCATTCACAGTCCTACCATTGCCACCTAGGAGACACCAAGAGCAACAGTAGAGTTTTAGTGGTAAGTCACTCTCCAACCCAAATCCTCTGCTGATGGCGGATCCATCTCTGTATTGTGTATCTTGTGCTTCAGGCTAAGAAAGATGTTACAATAGATTGCATCCCCACCGCTCAACATCTGGAGTGCCGAGGCCTCTTTCATAATACAGAGGCTAAGAATATGCCTACTGTGCCTTTATACACCCAGTGATGTGTAATATGTATCAATCAATGGTAAAAAAAAAGGAGAGCGCCCCACCTAAGGGTGGCGCTCTATGTGCAGGTCACACAGCATAGACTGCCTATTGCTCTGTGATATGAAGCATGGAGGAATGAGTTGTTTGTTGTGCTTTCCTTCGTTATTCCCAAGTGAAAGATTTTCCATATGAGCTCCAATTCCTCCCACCAACAGAAATCACTGATTGGCTGACTGGCTTCTAGCTGGACCATCCATGGTGTGCGCGTCCATCCTCTGGTACAGAGACATTAGAGTGTAAGCTCCTCTGGTACAGAGACTGATGTGACTGGCTCAGTGATCTCTGTGGTATATGTCAGAGCTATATAAATATATAATATTAATAATATTAATAGTGTGTGACTGTGGGGGGAGGGGACATTAGAGTGTAAGCTCCTCTGGTACAGAGACTGATGTGACTGTGGGGGGAGGGGACATTAGAGTGTAAGCTCCTCTGGTACAGAGACTGATGTGACTGTGGGGGGGAGGGACATTAGAGTGTAAGCTCCTCTGTACAGAGACTGATGTGACTGGGGGGGAGAAGACATTAGAGTGTAAGCTCCTCTGGTACAGAGACTGATGTGATTGGCTCAGTGATCTCTGTACAGCACTGCGGTATATGTCAGAGCTGTATACATGTATAATAATAATAGCATGTGACTGTGGGGGAGGGGACATTAGAGTGTAAGCTCCTCTGGTACAGAGACTGATGTGACTGTGGGGGAGGGGACATTAGAGTGTAAGCTCCTCTGTACAGAGACTGATGTGACTGTGGGGGAGGGGACATTAGAGTGTAAGCGCCTCTGGTACAGAGACTGATGTGACTGTGGGGGAGGGGACATTAGAGTATAAGCTCCTCTGGTACAGAGACTGATGTGACTGTGGGGGGAGGGGACATTAGAGTGTAAGCTCCTCTGGTACAGAGACTGATGTGACTGGCTCAGTGATCTCTGTACAGCACTGCGGTATATGTCAGAGCTGTATAGTATTGTATACATGTATAATAATAATAGCGTGTGACTGTGGGGGGAGGGGACATTAGTGTGTACATTTTTGTTTAATAAAAATCTTACAAACCTATAATTAGAAACATATTGACATATATACAGAATAAATAAATGATATATAAATAAACAAAAAATAGCTTACTTCAGCATAAAAAAACAAACTGGCTTTTTTGCCAGAAAACCTGAACAGAACTAAAACATTCAAAGCAAGATATATGTTACTATTATTATTATTATTATTTATTATTATTATTATTATTATTATTATAAGGCACCACAACAAAGCCCTAACCTCCACCTAAACACATGCATGCGGCCTTTTTCCAAAAATCTGATCTTATTAAAATCTAGGGGACGTGAAAGGATAGAATGTGTAATAAAAAGTGACCGTTGGGGGGGGGGGGGCTGAATTAGAGTGTAAGCTCCTCTGGTACAAAAACTGATGTGACTGGCTCAGTGTTCTCTGTACAGCACTGTGGTAAATAGTCAAAGGTTTCTCTAGACATGAAGATAATATGATAGACACAGAGGTTCATACAGGATCAGAAGTCTCCCCCATACATTAAGGATGGTGTTGGTCAGTTGGCTGTTGTGCACGGTCGGCGTTGGCCAGTTGCCTGAGGTTTGAGTAAGTGTTGGCTTTAGCGCAAAACGCGTTACCTTTTATGTTCCTGTCATACCTGTAATGCGATTTTAATGGTTCAATAAAGATACCAAGGAGTGCAGCCATATTCTGGATTTTTGCATATTGCTACCTGTTATGCACGGTCGGCATTGGCCAGTTGCCTGTTGTGCGTGGCCGGCGTTGGCCAGTTGCCTGTTGTGCGCGGCCGGCGTTGGCCAGTTGCCTGTTGTGCGCGGCCGGCGTTGGCCAGTTGCCTGTTGTGCGCGGCCGGCGTTGGCCAGTTGCCTGATGTGCGCGGCCGGCGTTGGCCAGTTGCCTGATGTGCGCGGCCGGCGTTGGCCAGTTGCCTGTTGTGGGTGGCCGGCGTTGGCCAGTTGCCTGTTGTGCATGGCCGGCGTTGGCCAGTTGCCTGTTGTGCGAGTTCAGCGTTGGCCAGTTGCCTGTTGTGTGAGGTCGGCGTTGGCCAGTTGCCTGTTGAGCGCGGCCGGCGTTGGCCAGTTGCCTGTTGTGCGAGTTCAGCGTTGGCCAGTTGCCTGTTGAGCGCGGCCGGCTTTGGCCAGTTGCCTGTTGTGCGAGTTCAGCGTTGGCCAGTTGCCTGTTGTGCGAGGTCGGCGTTGGCCAGTTGCCTGTTGTGCGTGGCCGACGCTGGCCAGTTGCCTGTTGTGCGCGGCCGGCATTGGCCAGTTGCCAGTTGTATGCGGCCGGCATTAGCCAGTTGCCTGTTGTGCGTGGCCGGCGTTGGCCAGTTGCCTGTTGTGCGTGGCCGGCGTCGGCCAGTTGCCTGTTGTGCATGGTCGACGTTGGCCAGTTGCCTGTTGTGCGCGGCCGACGTTGGCCAGTTGCCTGTTGTGCGCGGCCGACGTTGGCCAGTTGCCTGTTGTGCGCGGCCGGCGTTGGCCAGTTGCCTGTTGTGCGCGGCCGGCGTTGGCCAGTTGCCTGTTGTGCGCGGCCGGCGTTGGCCAGTTGCCTGTTGTGCGCGGCCGGCGTTGGCCAGTTGCCTGTTGTGCGCGGCCGGCGTTGGCCAGTTGCCTGTTGTGCGCGGCCGGCGTTGGCCAGTTGCCTGTTGTGCGCGACCGACGCTGGCTAGTTGCCTGTTGTGCGCGACCCACGCTGGCCAGTTGCCTGTTGTGCGCGGCCGACGTTGGCCAGTTGCCTGCTGTGCAGCTGAGGACAGGTCATTGATGGTTTATCTGGATGTAATGCACCGTCACCCACACTGTACAATCTATACACAATCCTCACAGCAGACAGAGGAGTCTGGTTGTGGCCCTTATAAGGGTATTATGGAAGAAGTACTGGGGTCTCTTCAGCAGCTTAATGTGCTTCCACCATAAATAAAAAGTAGAGTCCTCTTCATCTTCTTCTGTAGAACAAGGAACTGAGTGCCCTCAGCAGGAACTCCTTTTCTCATTGTGTACAATTTTATAATGAGGTTTCTTATGGTCGTTCTCTGTAAATTACTTTTACTTGGTCTTATTTGGCGCTGAAGATGAGGGTGATGTGTGGCACAATAATTGGCAGTTTAGCATAACATGAAGAGTTAGCTTTGGTTTTATAATCACACCTGCTATGGGGTTCTGTAGGGGGAAGTGGGTACAGAATATAGGAATGTGCAGTTTGTATCGGGCATTGTAGAGCCTAGTTAATATTGGGTATTGTATCGGGCAGCTAGTATTGGGTATTGTAGTGGGTAGGTGAGAATTTTAGTGTGTACAGGGTATTGCAGTGCGAAGTTGGCACAGGAGATTGTAGCGGGTGGTTGGTAAGGGGTGTTGTGGTGGGCAGTTGGTGTGGGGGATTGTAGTGGGCAGCAATTATAGGGGATTGTATTTGGCAGCTGTTATAGGGTATTGGAGTGGGCATTTGGTATCGAGGATTGTAGTGAGCAGTTGGCATGGGGGATTGTAGTGAGCAGTTTGGTTGACACTGTAGTGAGCATTTGTTATAGGGTATTGCAGTGGAGTTAGTATGGGTGATTGTAGTGGGCAGTTAGTATGGAGGATTGTAATGGGCAAGTGATTGGTGGGTATTGTAGGTAGTGGTAGGTGGGTATTCTAGTGGGCAGTTGGTAGGTGGGTATTGTAGTTGATGGTTGGTATGGAGCAATGTAGTAGGCGGTTAGTAGGGGGTACTTTAGTGGGTAGTTGCAAGTAGTGGGATGTTGGTAGGTGGGTATGTAGGGGGCAGTTGATGGGGGGGGGGGGTATTGTAATGGACAGTTGGTATAGAGGGTTGTAGTGCAGAGTTGGTAGGTGGTATTGTAATGGGCTGTTGGTAGGGGGTATTTTAGTGGGCATTTGCTAGAGGCTATAGTAGTGGGCCTTTAGTAGGTGCATATTGTGTTGGATAGTTAGTTGGATTATTGTGAGCAGTTGGTAGGGATTCTAGTATTGGACAGTTGGTATGCTGTGTTGCAATGGGTGGTTGGTGGGTGGGTTTTGTAGTTGGTAGAGGGTATTGTAGTGGGCACTTGGTTTGGAGTATTGTAGTGAGCAGTCAGTGGAGGGTATAATAGTGGGAAAATGGTGGGTGGGTATTGTAGTGGGCAGTTGTTAGGGGGGTTTGGTAGTGAGTAGTGTGTACAAGGTATTGCAGTTGTAAGATAGTAAGGGGGGTTGTAGTGGGAAGTTGATAGAAGGTATTGCAGTGGGCAGTCAGCAGGTAGGTGATGTAATAGGAAGTTGGTAGAATTTATTTTAGTGGGCAGGTGGTTTGGTGTATTGTAGTGGAAAGTTGGTAGAGGGTTTTTTAGTGGGTAGTTGCTAGGTGGGTATTGCGGTGGGTAGTTGGTTTGGGGTATTGTAGTGGGCAGACGGTAGAGAGTTTTATAGTGGGGAAATTGGTGGGTGAGTGGGTATTGTAGTGTAAAGTTGGTAGATGGTATTGTAGTGGGAACTTGGTTTGGGGTATTGTAGTGGGAAGTCGGTAGAGGCTATTATAGTGAGCAGTTGGTGGGTGGATGGGTATTGTATTGGGCAGTTGGTAGGTGGGTATTGTAGTTGGTAGTTGGTTTGGGGTATTGTAATGGGCAGTCGGTAGAGGGTACTGTATTGGGCAGTCTGTAAAGGGTATTGTAGTGGGTAGTTGGTGGGTAGGTAGTCAGTAGAGGGTATTGCATTGGGCAGTTGGTGGGTGGGTATTAGAGTGAGAAGTTGGTAGAGGGTATTGTACTGGGTATTGTGTACAAGGTATTGCAGTGGGCAGTCCGTAGAGGGTATTGTAGTGGGCAGTCCGTAGTGGGTATTAATGTGAGTAGTTGGCAAAGCGTTTTATAGTGTGCTGTTGGTAGGTGGGTATTGTAGTTGGTTTGGGGTATTGTAATGGGAAGCTGGTAGGCTCTTATAATGGGCATTGGGTAGAGGCTATTATAGTGGGTATTATAGTTGGTAGGTGGGTATTATAGTGGGTAGTTGGTTTGGGGTATTGTAATAGACAGACTGTAGAGGGTATTGTAGTGGGAAGTTGGTGGGTGGGTATTATAGTGAGAAGTTGGTAGAGGGTTTTGTACTAGGTAGTGTGTACAAGGTATTGCAGTGGGCAGTCTGTAGAGAGTATTGTAGTGGGTAATTGGTGGGTGGATATTGTGTTGGGGTGTTGGTAGAGGGTATTGTGTGCTGTGGGTATTGTATTGGGCAGTTGGTGGGTGTTATAGTGAGCAGTTGGTGAGGGTATTGCACTGGGTAGTGTGTACAAGGTATTGCAGTGGGCAGTTGGTACAGGGTATTGTAGTGGGTAGTTAGTGGGTAAGTAGTCAGTAGAGGGTAGTGTGTACTAGGTATTGCAGTGGGCACATAGAGTACAATAGATTGTAGTGAGCAGTTGGTTTGGGGTATTTAGTTGGCATTTGGTAGATGGTATCGTATAACTCAGAATCAATGATGTGTATGTTGTGGATCGGTGGCATGTGGCAGTTTATTTTCAGTAGGTAACACTTGGAGATGGATCCAGATAACTCACCCAGGCCGGACTATACTGCGGGTCCCCTCCTTGCTCTCCTCTGCCTCTCACCCGTTTTCCTTCCCCAGGTTGGCAGCCTGCAGGGAATTAGCCGGTCTTAGTGGCCGGCATTCAGGTGTCCCCCCAACCATTGAAGATGTTTGTTGTGTAGATGTGCCCATAAACGCGCTCCAATCGCCTGGACCCTTGTGAGCATATTTATAAATGGAGCCCAGAGAATGGAGAGGCACCTGAGATTCTCCATGAACAATCCGCACACTGCTATACCCAACCCACACACAAAGCAGAGATTCTTGGTTGGCATATAGCACAATACATGTTTGGCCAGCTGCTCTACCAGCAGATAATACAGACATGCACCAGGGGATTCCTGACATAAGATTGTCTCCTGAGCAATCATCTCGTGTCTGTGGGCAGCTGTACACTGTGTCCGCATACAATCACGTTGCAGCGCTTATAAATTAATCCCTCGCCACGGCAATCAGGATAGAAACTTTGGGGGGACATCATTAGCACAAGATGCAGCACACCGAAGGGGACGTTCCTATCTGCAGCCCACATATATTATGATGGATTTTCTGGCCAGTCTTCTCAATCGATATATTTGTAGAAGAGAAAATCTATTTTCAGTGGCATTCAGGCAACGGATGTTCCCCGGTATGGCTTATTACTCAGGGTGGTTCATGAACCGTTATTGGGGTTTCTTGTTTCTTTGGATTTTCTCTCTCGGGAATGAGTTGATTTGTCTTTAGGCTTGAGATAAAAAAAAAAAGGGTTTCCATTTCTCCAATTAGAACCGAGGCCAGAGATTGGAGAGTTCTCAGCAGCCGTTGGTCATGGTGCCCATACACATAAGGTGACCACGGAAAAATTTTAACCATTTGAAGGGTCATTCATGAGCATTTAGCGAGAAGATGAATACCCTCCAGAGACCCCCCTAATTGGGGGAATAATAGAAGAGTGATGGGAGGAAAAGACCAAGTGGTCAATGGAGCCTGCCAATAATTGAAACAGATTGGGAAATTGTAAACTGTATGGCTGACTGTCCCTCGGGATTGGTCATCCAGCAGTGTCTACAGCAGCGATTCTCAACCAGGGTTCCTCCAGAGGTTGCTAGGGGTTCCTTCAGCATTGGGCAATTTCTGCCTCTCAGATAAATTCCCACTCACACCATTGATCATTTTAGCTATCTGTAATGCCCCGTACACACGGTCGGATTTTCTGACGGAAAATGTCCTATCGGACAATGTTGTTGGAAATTCCGACTGTGTGTAGGCTCCATCGGACTTTTTCCATCGGATTTTCCGACGGACAAAGTTTTATCTCCTGCTCTCAAATTTTCCGACAACAAAGTCCTATCGGACTTTTTCCGATCGTGTGTAGCGAATTCCGAGGTCGGCATTGGGAGGTAATTTTTCCCAATGACCACAAGTGTAAGGACCATTCCTCTCGCTGACGATCACACTAATATATCATGAGTTGTAGATTGCTAATTTTTAGCAGGGGTTCCCCCGAGACCAGAAAACGATTTCAAGGGTTCCTCTGTGTTGAAAAGGTTGAGAAAGGCTGGTCTACAGTGTCCAGGTGCAGGGCCGTTTTTTCCACTGGGCATGCTGGGCAGTTGCCCAGGGGCCCCACTTGTCTGGGGGGCCCCATCCAGGGCTGATCCTCAGCGCTGCAATCTGCTGCTTAAATTGACTGACTGCACTGGTTGCTCACTTCACCGGCCGGCATCTAGCTAGCAACCAGTGACGTCAATCAGAGGCCACGGCCGCCCCAGCATTCATAGCGTACCGTGGCTGCCCCAGTGGCTAGTGAACAGGTTCCACCCACCTCTGCCATGTTCTTAAGACAACACGGAGAGGGAGCGGAAAGACGGCCCTTGATAGCTGGCGCTGCCTTGCGGCTGTGAGTGACACACTGTACTGCACCAGGCCGGCGGCCTCAAGTAAGTCTAACAATGTCTACTTAAGTAAGTTCAAGTTGTGCATCAAACACAGCCACTGTCTGTGCCCCTCAAAAGCTGCCACTGTGCCCATCAAACAGCCACTGTGCCCATCAAACAGCCACTTTGCCCATCAAAGCTGCCACTGTGCCCATCAAAGCTGCCACTGTGCCCATCAAACACAGCCACTGTGCCCATCAAACGCTGCCACTGTGCCCATCAAACGCTGCCACTGTGCCCATCAAACGCTGCCACTGTGCCCATCAAACGCTGCCACTGTGCCCATCAAACGCTGCCACTGTGCCCATCAAAAGCTGCCACTGTGCCCATCAAAACTGCCACTGTGCCCATTAAATGCAGGCACTATGCCCATCAAACGCTGCCACTGTGCCCAAACGCTGCCGCTGTGCCCATCAAACGCTGCCACTGTGCCCAAAAGCTGCCGCTGTGCCCATCAAACGCTACCACTGTGCCCACCAAACTCGTGTTATATTGTCCAAACGTTTTAATTGTTTAACGTGTTAATGTTTAAACACTGATTTTGTTGGAAGTACCAATAAATACAGCCTTATTGATAATTTGCATTTTTTATTCTCGTGCGTGAGCGTGTAGACAGGGCCCCAGTGCACTGTATTGCCCCGGGGGCCTATAATGCTCTTAAGATGGCCCTGTCCAGGTGGTCATCTCCATATTGACCTGTTCTTCTAGCATGGACAGGCCAGTGAGAGACGAATTCTGATTGGTTGCTGCGTTTGCACTTTGTCTGGGTCCCTACCCTCCGCTAAGCACAGCAGTCCACACATGACGACCGTGTTGACCTCTGGAAAAGACATTCTGTAGAAGAGGCTGAATATTGAGATTGGTAACCCTAATCGTTTTTTAGGTGGACTCACCCAAAAGCAGAATAATCATTTGGTTATATTTAAAACCATCTCCAGCCTTTATTTTAACTTTCAAGATGATGCATCAAGAAGTTGTTTCTGAGGCCTGGATACATCGGGCCCTCGGCATGAGCGATCCTGGTGAAGATGACGGACAGTCGCTACAGACTATCCACAATCTGAACACATGCGTTGCCCTTTCCTCCAACTGTGGAATTTGTGTAAATTGCCATGTTGGGGTCTCAGTGTGCCCATCCTCCAGCAAGCCAAGGGAGATTAATGTCATTATGGGATTGGCGGTGGGATGGGACTTCCTCAGTAAATAGGAATCCTTCATGAATTGGTGAAGTAAGGAGTTTTTGCTGCTTGCAGAATGTGAATTTTTGTACATCGGCGTCAATGAAGGAGGTCAAATTTAAATCTATCTAATAGGGCTGCGGAAATTAAAGATTAATTCCTCAATTAATTTTTTTGATAGATCAAAGTTCTTTTGATTGGTACTCACCTCTCCGGCCGGCTTCCGTGTCTTCAGGGAGTTCCGTCGGAAATCCGGTGACGTCACGGACATCGACGTCACCGGACTCCTCCCCCCCCTTCCCCAAGTGCCTCCGTCTGCTAACGAAGGGAAGGGGGGAGGAGTCTGGTGACATCACGGACATCAACGTCACCGGACTCCTCCCCCTTCCCCAAGTGCCTCCGTCTGCTAACGAAGGGAAGGGGAAGGAGTCCGGTGACGTTGAAGTTCTGATTGAATGTAACACGTACAGGGGAGGAGCTACGCATGACGTCACCCGCTGCTGCCCTACAGAACTAACGCGATTGTCGTGTTTTTATCATCTTTATGTGAGTAGTTTGTGTTTGAACACAAAAATGTAATCTTATACTTGAGCGGTGAGCACTGAGATCTTCGTGTTAACCCTTTTGATACCCGCTTGCATGACCACCTGTTTGCACAGGGGTCCATGCCATAAGGTGAGAGCGATTAGTTAGATCGGAGGTGGAGGGATTGTCACGTTACTGTGGGGAAAAAAATGACTTCCGTCAGTGCTACAGTTTGAATTTAAAACGTATTTGTGTGAACTGTGAAGTTAAGTCATGGATTGTGGAAACTAACTAGTGTCGGGTGATTGTATATAGTGTATACCACATTTACCACTGACTAATGCAGAGTTGCAATTCAAGGAGATCAGCTAAAAGTAGTTGGATCTGTATGTGAGTTATAATTAATCGAAATTAGTCGATTAAAAAAAAAATCAATTAATCGAACACGAACATTTTAATCAGTAACAGCCCTACTATCTACTATAAAAAGAAATAAATGTTTAATTTTTTTTTCAGATGACCTAGAGAAGGTTTACAACCCCTGTCGATTTTTTTTTATTTTTGTGCCTCTGTACCTTTACATCCTGGCACATGGGCACAACGGTCTCTCCAAAGAAAGGGAAAATACTCTAATGCCCTGTACACATGGTCGGATATTCCGATGGCGATAGTCCGATCGGATTATGTTGTCGTAAAATCCGATCGTGTGTGGGCTCTAGCGGGCTTTTTCCGTCGGAATTTCCAACAGAAAAATTTTGAGAGCAGGATCTAAAATTTTCCCACCACAAAATCCGATCTGACTTTTTCCGATCGTGTGTAGAGAATTCCGACGCACAATGTGCCACGCATGCTCAGAAGAAATTTGGAGACGAAAGCTATTGGCTACTGGCCTCTACGTTTTTATACGTCACCTCGTTCAGAACGATCAGATTTTCCGACAACTTTGTCCGACCGTGTGTGTGCAACACAAGTTTCGAGACAAAATCCGTCATAAAAAAATCCGACTGATTTTGTGGTTGGAATGTTTTGACCGTGTGTACGGGGCAATAGACTGCTTTCACCAGAAAGGGTGTCTCCTTGGTGGACTTCCCCTTTTATTCCTGTTCTAAGGGCCAACTTGAAAATTTTGGATTTCCTATCGTTTTCAGTTTAGGTGACAATCAACAGGAGAAATGGGGAGGGTAACAGTATACACCTCATAGAGCACATGTGCCAAACACAAGGCCAGCAGGCCGAATTTTGTGTGGCCCTCGTACCTCTCCTGTGGCTGCAGCAACCCCCATTGTCTCCAACCCCAGATTGTCTCACGCAGGGTGTTGAAGTCGCACTGGGAAATCAGAATAAACGTGATCAGAAAGCAGGCCGAGGTCACACTAAGAAAGCAACAGAATTGTGGTCTAAAGAGAGGCCTGAGATGACTCCACAGAGTCAGCAGAATCGTGGTCAGGAGACACTCCGAGGTCAAATAGTGAATTCAGCAGAATCTTGGTAAGGAGACAAGCTGAGTTCACACTAGAAATGCAACAGAATCGTGGTTAGGAGACAGGCCTGAGATCACTCGAGGAGTCGGCAGAATCGTGGTCAGAAGGCAGGCTGAGGTCACAGCAGGAATGCAGCAGAGTCGTGGTCAGTAGGGGGGTTGAAGTTGCACTGGAAAGTCTGCATAATCGTGGTCAGGAGGCAAGTCAAGGTCACACCAGGAACGCAGAACAACTGTGGTCAGGAGACAAGCCAAGGTCAAATAGGGAATCCGGCAGAATCCTGATTTGGAGGCAGGTTGAGGTCACTCTTGAAAGTCAGCAGAATCGTGGTCAGGAAGCAAGTTGAGTGCACTCTGGGAAGCAATGGCGTCCCTAGGGGGGGGCAGAGGGGGCCCTGACCCCCCCAAATTGATGCTGTGCCCCACCATGTGCCCCCCCCCCCCCAAAAAAACACCAAAAAAAAATTTTTTTTTTTTTTTTTTTTTTACAAAAAGGCAATGTCTTTTTGTTTGCATCCGTAGCGGATGCGCCACATCTTACTCAGGCTGCCGCTGGAGTAACACAGTCTCTATTGAGAGGGGGAGTATTCTTCTAGCCTGGACGCGTGGGTAAGTGTGTGCACTGCAGTACACTGTAATCACTGAACTGCATTATCTCCATCCCTTCTCTCCCCCATCTGTCGCTCCCCCTCTCCTGTTCTTTCAAGACCTTCACAACTTACTTTCACTTTCAGTTAGGCAGGTAATAGACTATGCAAATTTCTTTCCTGCATCCACAGAGTGCCGGAAAGAAACTTGTATGATTCCCCCATTAACACAGACAGTGGTGACAGGGGAATATCCTTCCTGCCCAGCAATTGTATTCTCCCAACAAACAGTCATTATCACTAGTGGCTATAGCAACCACTAGTGATAATCATAAGAGTATCTGTCAGGCTGGTTGTTCCCAATTTGATCGATGAACTTGGTACATTCAGCCTGCTCATTAATGGTTCAAACCTCAACCAGCTGAGATTTAAACTGCCTATGGCTGGTCTTAGCACTTAGGCAGCCCATACATTGATCACTTTTTTCATTTAACTAGTAGGTTGCATGAAAAAAAAAGAAATGATCCAATTCTCCCATCTACACATTATAGGTGGATGGGGGGATCCTCGCAGTGTGGACCAGTGGTGGAACTACCAGGGTTGCTGTCCTGGCTATTAACAGCGCTGGTCTCTGTCTCCATGGCAGCAGTGGCACATTGGAACCCAGTGGTGGTTACTTTATGGGGCTAATGTACAGGAGAGCCAGCACAAGTTGTTGTTAGAGATGGGCAGGGCATGTTCAAAATCCCACATGCCCGAGCCCGTCAGGAAGCCCACACTGCACGGCGCTAAGCACAAGCAGTGAGACATTTCCTGGCCCGCAGCTGCACAGATCAGGAATGTCTCACTGCCTGTGATTAGCCGTGTGCAGTGTCGGCTTCCTGGCGGGATCGGGCAAGTGGGATTTCAAACACACCCGAGCCCATCTCTAATGGTTGTAGAGTAGACAGTTGACCTCCCTGCAGGTTGCTTAGCAGCAGTGCAGCCTTCTCTGACATGCTGATCGTGATGCAATCCAGGTGATGCTCCTAGTCAAATCATAGTGTTAAATATCATAGTGATTTTATTGATCAAAGCCCACACCTTACAGGCATAGAACCCACACCTTACAGGCATAGAACCCACATGGCTGCTGAACATACGGTGGATGTGGTTGTACTCTTGATGCTAATAAATACTGTGTTTATTAGATCTGACTGGGAGCATCACCTGGATCACATCCCGATCAGCATGTCAACGGAGAAGGTTATACAACATTACTGCTGCTAGGTGACCAGCTGGGGCTTGGCTCTCTACAACCAATAGTGCCAGCCTTCCCCTGCATGCACCCATAATGTCACCAGCACTAGGTCCTAATAGACTGCTGCCACTGCCAAGGACACAGATGCCAGACCAGCACTGTCAATAGCAGAGGCAGGACAGCAAGAGGAGGCTGGGGAACACCACAGTGGCAGAACACCAAGGCCCGGTGGCAAGACAACCTTTGCAACCCTGATAGTTCTCCCACTGCTTTGGACCCTTATATTTTCTTGGTATGCTGGTGACATATATCTCTTGTTTTCTGCCACCCTGGGGATCGTAGTAAAATTGCATTTTATAGTTGCCCCCCTACTTTTGTCCCTGTCCCCCCATGTGCCCCCCCTAAATATGAAAGCTGGAGACGCCACTGCTGGGAAGTCAGCAGAATCGTGGTCAGGAGGCAAGCTGAGGACACTCTGGAAAGTCAGCAGAATCGTGGTCAGGAGGCAGGCTGAGGGCACTCTGGGAAGTCAGCAGAATCGTGGTCAGGAGGCAAGCTGAGGACACTCTGGGAAGTCAGCAGAATCGTGGTCAGGAGGCAGGCTGAGGGCACTCTGGGAAGTCAGCAGAATCGTGGTCAGGAGGCAAGCTGAGGACACTCTGGGAAGTCAGCAGAATCGTGGTCAGGAGGCAAGCTGAGGGCACTCTGGAAAGTCAGCAGAATCGTGGTCAGGAGGCAAGCTGAGGGCACGCTGGAAAGTCAGCAGAATCGTGGTCCAGCGGCAGGTTGAGGTCACTTTGGGAAGTCAGCAGAATCGTGGTCCGGCGGCAGGTTGAGGTCACTCTGGAAAGTCAGCAGAATCGTGGTCAGAAAGCAAACCAAGGTGACACCAGAGAGTCAGCAATGATAAGCTGTGGTCAAGAACTAGACAAGGTCAATAGTAGGCAGGCATGCAGAGTCCAGGGGAAGGACGGGTCAGGAACAGGTTCAGGGTTCAAGTCGAAGATCATCCAGCAACTACCTGGCTCAGCTCTGTTCCTTTTTAATAAGCCGTCTGGTGCCAAGATTGGAATTAAGTGTGTGCCCATCCGCCTGTACATGGGTGTATTAGTGCGCCCACATTAATGAGCAAGCTCGTGCACATGTGCACGGTCACTGCCATTGCATCAGCATGGCAGGAGTGCGGATTTCCATTATCTGAGGGTACGTATTCCACGGCCTCATTCCGATGTGTTTGTAGAAAGACGTAGAATTGTTACAATGGCTTAGAATGGTGCTCAGTGTTGGGAAAAGGTTCGGCGTTAACTCCAAGTGAACCTGAATCCACAGAGAGGCCTATTATATGGCGATGTTTATCCCTCCATGTGATGCTTCTGTGTTCCCCCCGCCAGCCGCGCAGCGCCTGCAGATGCTAATTAAGAGGTTTTCACATCCACCATGAGGGGCTTGTAAAGCCAATATTAACACACATCTGAGACGAGGAATCTACTGAGCTGAATAATATTCTATACAAGTCATATCTAGCGGCTGTACGGCGAACAAAGAGACCGGAAACGCCAAAGCTGGAGGAAAGCCGTACGCAGTGCGAGGAGGGGAGAGCGGAATCCAGGCCGAGGATGCCGGAATCTGCGGATTCTATTCATTCCACATACAGCACAATGACGAGAGGAATGTGAACTGATACATTGTATCCGGTACACCATTCCTACTATTCACACAGGACTTCCCCTGATACATTGTATCCGGTACACCATTCCCACTATTCACACAGGACTTCTCCTGATACATTGTATCCGGTACACCATTCCCACTATTCACACAGGACTTCCCCTGATACATTGTATCCGGTACACCATTCCTACTATTCACACAGGACTTCTCCTGATACATTGTATCCGGTACACCATTCCCACTATTCACACAGGACTTCTCCTGATACATTGTATCCGGTACACCATTCCCACTATTCACACAGGACTTCTCCTGATACATTGTATCCGGTACACCATTCCTACTATTCACACAGGACTTCCCCTGATACATTGTATCCGGTACACCATTCCCACTATTCACACAGGACTTCTCCTGATACATTGTATCCGGTACACCATTCCCACCATTCACACAGGACTTCTCCTGATACATTGTATCCGGTACACCATTCCCACTATTCACACAGGAATTCCCCGGATACATTGTATCCGGTACACCATCCCTACTATTCATACAGGACTTCCCCTGATACATTGTATCCGGTACACCTTCCCTACTATTCACACAGGACTTCTCCTGATACATTGTATCCGGTACACCATTCCCACTATTCACACAGGACTTCCCCTGATACATTGTATCCGGTACACCATTCCCACTATTCACACAGGACTTCCCCTGATACATTGTATCCGGTACACCATTCCCACTATTCACACAGGACTTCCCCTGATACATTGTATCCGGTACACCATTCCCACTATTCACACAGGACTTCCCCTGATACATTGTATCCGGTACACCATTCCCACTATTCACACAGGACTTCCCCTGATACATTGTATCCGGTACACCATTCCCACTATTCACACAGGACTTCCCCTGATACATTGTATCCGGTACACCATTCCCACTATTCACACAGGACTTCCCCTGATACATTGTATCCGGTACACCATTCCCACTATTCACACAGGACTTCTCCTGATACATTGTATCCGGTACACCATTCCTACTATTCACAGGACTTCCCCTGATACATTGTATCCGGTACACCATTCCCACTATTCACACAGGACTTCTCCTGATGCATTGTATCCGGTACACCATTCCTACTATTCACACAGGACTTCCCCTGATACATTGTATCCGGTACCCCATTCCCACTATTCACACAGGACTTCCCCTGATACATTGTATCCGGTACACCATTCCTACTATTCACACAGGACTTCTTCTGATACATTGTATCCGGTACACTATTCCTACTATTCATACAGGACTTCTCCTGATACATTGTATCCGGTACACTATTCCTACTATTCACACAGGACTTCCCCTGATACATTGTATCCGGTACACCATTCCCACTATTCACACAGGACTTCCCCTGATACATTGTATCCGGTACACCATTCCTACTATTCACACAGGACTTCCCCTGATACATTGTATCCGGTACACCATTCCCACTATTCACACAGGACTTCCCCTGATACATTGTATCCGGTACACCATTCCCACTATTCACACAGGACTTCCCCTGATACATTGTATCCGGTACACCATTCCCACTATTCACACAGAACTTCTCCTGATACATTGTATCCTGTACACCATTCCTACTATTCCCACAGGACTTCCCCTGATACATTGTATCCTGTACACCATTCCTACTATTCACACAGGACTTCCCCTGATACATTGTATCCGGTACACCATTCCCACTATTCACACAGGACTTCCCCTGATACATTGTATCCGGTACACCATTCCCACTATTCACACAGGACTTCTCCTGATACATTGTATCCGGTACACCATTCCCACTATTCACACAGGACTTCTCCTGATACATTGTATCCGGTACACCATTCCTACTATTCACACAGGACTTCTCCTGATACATTGTATCCGGTACACCATTCCTACTATTCACAGGACTTCCCCTGATACATTGTATCCGGTACACCATTCCCACTATTCACACAGGAATACACCATACATTGTATCCAGTACACCATTCCCACTATTCACACAGGACTTCCCCTGATACATTGTATCCGGTACACCATTCCCACTATTCACACAGGACTTCCCCTGATACATTGTATCCGGTACACTATTCACACAGGACTTCCCCTGATACATTGTATCCGGTACACCATTCCCACTATTCACACAGGACTTCTCCTGATACATTGTATCCGGTACACCATTCCCACTATTCACACAGGACTTCTCCTGATACATTGTATCCGGTACACCATTCCCACTATTCACACAGGACTTCTCCTGATACATTGTATCCGGTACACCATTCCCACTATTCACACAAGACTTCCCCTGATACATTGTATCCGGTACACCATCCCTACTATTCACACAGGACTTCCCCTGATACATTGTATCCGGTACACCATTCCCACTATTCACACAGGACTTCCCCTGATACATTGTATCCGGTACACCATTCCCACTATTCACACAGGACTTCCCCTGATACATTGTATCCGGTACACCTTCCCTACTATTCACACAGGACTTCCCCTGATACATTGTATCCGGTACACCATTCCCACTATTCACACAGGACTTCTCCTGATACATTGTATCCGGTACACCATTCCTACTATTCACACAGGACTTCTCCTGATACATTGTATCCGGTACACCATTCCTACTATTCATACAGGACTTCTCCTGATACATTGTATCCGGTACACCATTCCTACTATTCATACAGGACTTCTCCTGATACATTGTATCCGGTACACTATTCCTACTATTCACACAGGACTTCCCCTGATACATTGTATCCGGTACACCATTCCCACTATTCACACAGGACTTCCCCTGATACATTGTATCCGGTACACCATTCCTACTATTCATACAGGACTTCTCCTGATACATTGTATCCGGTACACTATTCCTACTATTCACACAGGACTTCCCCTGATACATTGTATCCGGTACACCATTCCCACTATTCACACAGGACTTCTCCTGATACATTGTATCCGGTACACTATTCCCACTATTCACACAGGACTTCCCCTGATACATTGTATCCGGTACACCATTCCCACTATTCACACAGGACTTCCCCTGATACATTGTATCCGGTACACCATTCCCACTATTCACACAGGACTTCCCCTGATACATTGTATCCGGTACACCATTCCCACTATTCACACAGGACTTCCCCTGATACATTGTATCCGGTACACCATTCCCACTATTCACACAGGACTTCCCCTGATACATTGTATCCGGTACACCATTCCCACTATTCACACAGGACTTCTCCTGATACATTGTATCCGGTACACCATTCCCACTATTCACACAGAACTTCTCCTGATACATTGTATCCGGTACACCATTCCTACTATTCACACAGGACTTCTCCTGATACATTGTATCCGGTACACCATTCCTACTATTCACACAGAACTTCTCCTGATACATTGTATCCGGTACACCATTCCCACTATTCACACAGAACTTCTCCTGATACATTGTATCCTGTACACCATTCCTACTATTCCCACAGGACTTCCCCTGATACATTGTATCCTGTACACCATTCCTACTATTCACACAGGACTTCCCCTGATACATTGTATCCGGTACACCATTCCCACTATTCACACAGGACTTCCCCTGATACATTGTATCCGGTACACCATTCCCACTATTCACACAGGACTTCTCCTGATACATTGTATCCGGTACACCATTCCCACTATTCACACAGGACTTCTCCTGATACATTGTATCCGGTACACCATTCCTACTATTCACAGGACTTCCCCTGATACATTGTATCCGGTACACCATTCCCACTATTCACACAGGAATACACCATACATTGTATCCAGTACACCATTCCCACTATTCACACAGGACTTCCCCTGATACATTGTATCCGGTACACCATTCCTACTATTCACACAGGACTTCCCCTGATACATTGTATCCGGTACACCATTCCTACTATTCACACAGGACTTCTCCTGATACATTGTATCCGGTACACCATTCCCACTATTCACACAGGACTTCCCCTGATACATTGTATCCGGTACACCATTCCCACTATTCACACAGGACTTCTCCTGATACATTGTATCCGGTACACTATTCACACAGGACTTCCCCTGATACATTGTATCCGGTACACCATTCCCACTATTCACACAGGACTTCTCCTGATACATTGTATCCGGTACACCATTCCCACTATTCACACAGGACTTCTCCTGATACATTGTATCCGGTACACCATTCCCACTATTCACACAGGACTTCTCCTGATACATTGTATCCGGTACACCATTCCCACTATTCACACAAGACTTCCCCTGATACATTGTATCCGGTACACCATCCCTACTATTCACACAGGACTTCCCCTGATACATTGTATCCGGTACACCATTCCCACTATTCACACAGGACTTCCCCTGATACATTGTATCCGGTACACCATTCCCACTATTCACACAGGACTTCCCCTGATACATTGTATCCGGTACACCTTCCCTACTATTCACACAGGACTTCCCCTGATACATTGTATCCGGTACACCATTCCCACTATTCACACAGGACCTGATAGAAGGAGACATCTAGACAGGTTCTTATCCAGCCGGGATATAAAGTCGGGATCATGTGACTTGTGTAGGATGAAATCTCTGCCCATCTCCAATTATAGATGCGGAATCTTTCTCTGCTAATATTCTCTATACTCTGATTAATAAGTGATGGTGTGGCGGCTTCTGCAGATCTCCGGTTCAGAGTCTGACTGCCAGTGTGACTGATGGCAGCTGATAAGGGGCACAATGGCCCTACAGGCTGTAGCTGGATGAATGGCATCTGGCATGGTGGTCTGTGGCACAGGTGGTACAGGAGAGGATGGAGTTGGCTCTATTCCTTCATATTGTTGGGTGATAAGTCACACATGGTGTCATTGTTCTGGGACCCCCCCAAGTGTCAGGGTGTCATTGTTCTGGGACCCCCCCCCCCAAGTGTCAGGGTGTCATTGTTCTGGGACCCCCCCCCCCCCAAGTGTCAGGGTGTCATTGTTCTGGGACCCCCCCAAGTGTCAGGGTGTCATTGTCCTGGGACCCCCAAAGTGTCAGGGTGTCATTGTTCTGGACCCCCAAGTGTCAGGTTGTCATTGTTCTGGGACCCCCAAGTGTCAGTGTGTCATTGTTCTGGGACCCCCCAAGTGTCGGTGTGTCATTGTTCTGGGACCCCCAAGTGTCAGGGTATCATTGTTCTGGGACCCCCCAAGTGTCAGTGTGTCATTGTTCTGGGACCCCCCAAGTGTCGATGTGTCATTGTTCTGGGACCCCCAAGTGTCAGGGTGTCATTGTTCTGGGTCCCCCCCCCCCCCAAGTGTCAGGGTGTCATTGTTCTGGGACCCCCCCAAGTGTCAGGGTGTCATTGTCCTGGGACCCCCAAAGTGTCAGGGTGTCATTGTTCTGGACCCCCAAGTGTCAGGTTGTCATTGTTCTGGGACCCCCAAGTGTCAGTGTGTCATTGTTCTGGGACCCCCCAAGTGTCGGTGTGTCATTGTTCTGGGACCCCCAAGTGTCAGGGTGTCATTGTTCTGGGACCCCCCAAGTGTCAGGGTGTCATTGTTCTGGGACCCCCCAAGTGTCAGGGTGTCATTGTTCTGGGACCCCCAAGTGTCAGGGTATCATTGTTCTGGGACCCCCAAGTGTCAGTGTGTCATTGTTCTGGGACCCCCCAAGTGTCGATGTGTCATTGTTCTGGGACCCCCAAGTGCTAATATTCTCTATACTCTGATTAATAAGTGATGGTGTGGCGGCTTCTGCAGATCTCCGGTTCAGAGTCTGACTGCCAGTGTGACTGATGGCAGCTGATAAGGGGCACAATGGCCCTACAGGCTGTAGCTGGATGAATGGCATCTGGCATGGTGGTCTGTGGCACAGGTGGTACAGGAGAGGATGGAGTTGGCTCTATTCCTTCATATTGTTGGGTGATAAGTCACACATGGTGTCATTGTTCTGGGACCCCCCCCAAGTGTCAGGGTGTCATTGTTCTGGGACCCCCCCCCCCAAGTGTCAGGGTGTCATTGTTCTGGGACCCCCCCCCCCCAAGTGTCAGGGTGTCATTGTTCTGGGACCCCCCCAAGTGTCAGGGTGTCATTGTCCTGGGACCCCCAAAGTGTCAGGGTGTCATTGTTCTGGACCCCCAAGTGTCAGGTTGTCATTGTTCTGGGACCCCCAAGTGTCAGTGTGTCATTGTTCTGGGACCCCCCAAGTGTCGGTGTGTCATTGTTCTGGGACCCCCAAGTGTCAGGGTGTCATTGTTCTGGGACCCCCCAAGTGTCAGGGTGTCATTGTTCTGGGACCCCCCAAGTGTCAGGGTGTCATTGTTCTGGGACCCCCAAGTGTCAGGGTATCATTGTTCTGGGACCCCCCAAGTGTCAGTGTGTCATTGTTCTGGGACCCCCCAAGTGTCGATGTGTCATTGTTCTGGGACCCCCAAGTGTCAGGGTGTCATTGTTCTGGACCCCCAAGTGTCAGGTTGTCATTGTTCTGGGACCCCCCAAGTGTCGGTGTGTCATTGTTCTGGGACCCCCCAAGTGTCAGGGTGTCATTGTTCTGGGACCCCCAAGTGTCAGGGTGTCATTGTTCTGGGACCCCCCAAGTGTCGGTGTGTCATTGTTCTGGGACCCCCCAAGTGTCGGTGTGTCATTGTTCTGGGACCCCCCAAGTGTCGGTGTGTCATTGTTCTGGGACCCCCCAAGTGTCGTGGTGCCATTGTTCTGGGACCCCCCAAGTGTCAGGGTGTCATTGTTCTGGGACCCCCAAGTGTCGGTGTGTCATTGTTCTGGGACCCCCCAAGTGTCGGTGTGTCATTGTTCTGGACCCCCCAAGTGTCGGTGTGTCATTGTTCTGGGACCCCCCAAGTGTCGGTGTGTCATTGTTCTGGGACCCCCCAAGTGTCAGGGTGTCATTGGTCTGGGACCCCCCGAGTGTCAGTGTTGCCCCTGCTGGTGATTTGGAGAATTGCCCCATGTCTCTCTCTGTTGCACTTTGTGAAGTTCGGTGTTTGTTCTTCGGTTTTCTCGTTGTGTAAACACGGCAGACATGGAAGACAATGTATCTGATCGTTATTAGAAGTTGTGGGATGTGAGTGTAATGAGTTGGACTGACCTCCGGCACACACAGACAAAGCTCTCTGATTACTCATCTGAAGACTTTATTATCCTCATTTACATGAAAAAACGGCGGCTGATTCGCGAGAAATAACATAGAAATGTATCTGATAATGTGCAGTACATTGTGTTCACCCCTCCCCCAATACCAGAATGTTGTCCTTGCAGGAATTCCCTCCTTTCCTATTGGCCCATTGTCCTCTGGGTCGTTGTAGATGCTTATTAACTTTTGTTTCTGATTGGCGATTGTGGTACCCGGTGCCTGCTCAGACCCCACCCCACTTCCCTGCCTGCTCAGACCCCACCCCACTTCCCTGCCTGCTCAGACCCCACCCCACTTCCCTTGCCTGCTCCGACCCCACCCCACTTCCCTTGCCTGCTCCGACCCCACCCCACTTCCCTTGCCTGCTCCGACCCCACCCCACTTCCCTTGCCTGCTCCGACCCCACCCCACTTCCCTTGCCTGCTCCGACCCCACCCCACTTCCCTTGCCTGGTCAGACCCCACCCCACTTCCCTTGCCTGCTCAGACCCCACCCCACTTCCCTGCCTGCTCAGACCCCACCCCACTTCCCTTGCCTGCTCTGACCCCACCCCACTTCCCTGCCTGCTCTGACCCCACCCCACTTCCCTTGCCTGCTCTGACCCCACCCCACTTCCCTTGCCTGCTCCGACCCCACCCCACTTCCCTTGCCTGCTCCGACCCCACCCCACTTCCCTTGCCTGCTCCGACCCCACCCCACTTCCCTTGCCTGCTCAGACCCCACCCCACTTCCCTTCCCTGCCTGCTCAGACCCCACCCCACTTCCCTTCCCTGCCTGCTCAGACCCCACCCCACTTCCCTTGCCTGCTCAGACCCCACCCCACTTCCCTGCCTGCTCAGACCCCACCCCATTTCCCTTGCCTGCTCAGACCCCACCCCATTTCCCTTGCCTGCTCAGACCCCACCCCATTTCCCTTGCCTGCTCAGACCCCACCCCATTTCCCTTGCCTGCTCAGACCCCACCTCATTTCCCTTGCCTGCTCAGACCCCACCCCACTTCCCTTGCCTGCTCAGACCCCACCCCACTTCCCTGCCGGCTCAGACCCCACCCCACTTCCCTTCCCGCTCATAGACCCCACCCCACTTCCCTTCCCGCCCAGACCCCACCCCACTTCCCTTCCCTGCCTGCTCAGACCCCACATCCCTGCCTGCTCAGACCCCACCCCACATCCCTGCCTGCTCAGACCCCACCCCACATCCCTGCCTGCTCAGATCCCATTTCCCTTCCCGCTCAAGCCCCACCCCACTTTTTACTGCCTTTCCTCCTTACTCACAGCCATGCCTCATTATTCACAGCCCTTCCTCGTTACTGACTGATCACCCCCTTACTAACAGCCCTGCCCCCTTACTGACATCCTCTCCTCCTTACTGACATCCCTTCCTCATTACTGACATCCCTTCCTCATTACTGTCAGCCTCTCCTCATTACTGTCAGCCTCTCCTCATTGCTGACATCCCTTCCTCATTGCTGACATCCCTTCCTCATTGCTGACATCCCTTCCTCATTGCTGACATCCCCTCTTCATTGCTGACAGCCCCTCTTCATTGCTGACAGCCCCTCTTCATTGCTGACAGCCCCTCTTCATTGCTGACAGCCCCTCTTCATTGCTGACAGCCCCTCTTCATTGCTGACAGCCCCTCTTCATTGCTGACATCCCTTCCTCATTGCTGACAGCCCCTCTTCAATGCTGACAGCCCCTCTTCAATGCTGACAGCCCCTCTTCAATGCTGACAGCCCCTCTTCATTGCTGACAGTGCGCAAACCTGATTCCTCTGCTCTGTGGGAGGTGGGGGGGGGGTATGGCCAATTCATGGGGGGGGCATCAGAAGCCCATGTGACATGGTGACAACAGAGGAGGACAATTGGGAGACCGGGCAGAGCGTTGTCACCCTATAACAGGAAGTGTCTGAACAAGGATCTCCATGGGGGGGGGGGGGGGGGGGTCGCCAGGGATGATTTTGATGTTGGCTGCAGATTTATAAAGATTGGTGGGAATGACTTTCAAAATGACATGAAGGTGTTGCAGATTATATGAGATTTAGCGATTCTACTTCTGTGTTGCAAGAGGGAAAAAAAGGAATCAGCGCCACGGAACCTGCTGATTGTGGATTTCAGCTTGGAGTGTAAATCCTAGTGAATCACTAGTAGGAAATGAAAATAAACAAAAAATAGCGCAAATCTATAGAAATTCCACGATTGCATGAACCAATCTTAAAATCAACAATGATGGACCTAATTAATATATATATATATATATATATATATATATATATATATATTACATAATACCAAGACCTTCCTACCAATATTCTACCTTTAATGAATATATATTAAATATTTTTTGTGCATAATTATAAAGTGAAAATGCTAAAAAAAAAAATATGTGTTTATATAAACATAAAGTGCAAGTGTGACTATGATGTGTATATAAATCTACAGTATATATGTGTCACCACAATTTTCAATACGAAGATTTCTTTGCAAAAGAAATCCAATAACTGCAACTAACTATTAATTGGTGGTGACATAAAAAGTGCTTATGTGAACATATTTTCAAAACTAAAAAAAAAAAAACATATATTTTGCAAATAAATAAAAAAAAAATTCCCAAATTAGAAAAGTCCAAAGAAAAAAACAGAAAAACAAAAAATGTATGAAAAACAAATATATTTACATTTTTATGTTTTTAATTTGGACTTTTCTAATTTGGGACATTTTATTTATTTACAAAATTATGTGTGTTTTTTTTATTTGAAAATATGTTCACATAAGCACTTTTTATGTCATAGTCGCACATATTTTGTAAATACATAAAAAAATGTCCCAAATGAGAAAAGTCCAAAAAAAAGAGAAAAACATAAAAATGTAAATATATTTGTTTTTCATAATTTTTTTTGGTTTTTCTGTTTTTTCTTTGGACTTTTCTCATTTGGGAAATGTTTTTTATTTTTTTACAAAATATATGTTTTTTTTTTATTTTTTTTTTTGAAAATATGTTCACATAAGCACTTTTTTTGTCACCACCAATTAATAGATAGTTGCAGTTATTGGATTTCTTTTGCAAAGAAATCTTCGTATTGAAAATTGTGGTGACACATATATACTGTACATTGATATACACATCATAGTCGCTCTTGCACTTTATGTTTATATAAACACATACAGGGGGTCCCCGAGTTACGAACTCGTTAGGGACTGCCCGCCTGTACTTAAGTCGGAAATGTTCGTAAGTCGGCCGCGCATGCGCAGACCGACAAATACGGCCATTTCCGGACATTTCCGATGTTCCGTCCAATGCCGTTCTGCGCATGCGCGGCAAATTACGGACATTTACGAAGTTTTCCGAGGCTCCGAATGGCCGCGCATGCCAGGACGGCCGGAACACGGCAGAAAATGGCGGAGGGTCCCCGCAGCGCCCCGTTCGTAAGTAGGGGATGTTCGTAGGTCGGGCGTTCGTAAGTCGGGGACCCCCTGTATAAGGTTTTTTAGCATTTGCACTTTATCATTATGCACCAAAAATATTTAATATATATTCATTAGAGGTAGAATATTGGTATTTTTATATATATATTATTATTATTCAGTATTTATATAGCGCCATCAGTTTGCGCAGCGCTTTACAACATGAGGGCAGACAGTACACGTACAACACAAATCAATACAGGAGGGATCAGAGGGCCATATATCTCTGCATGGAGTATGTTTGTTTGTCCTGGGGGGGGGGGCTGAGCGCTGTAATGAAATCCATTTCTTGTTGGGTTGGTTGGGAATCCTCCTGTGACGGATGCGCTGAACGCGCTGCGCTCCCCCCTCTGCTGTCCTACATTTCCATTCCCTCAGTGGGACTGGAGCAGCGAGAAGTCGAATGCGCTTTAATTAAAGCCGCAATGTGTTCCACTCGGCACATAATAAAAAGCCGAACGTTCGACCTGAAATCTCCGCCTCCGATAAATGAAACATTTTAAGGGGTAAACCTCTGACAGAGATACCCCGCCCCCCCCTCCCCCGCCACTTGTGATCCAGATATTTCTTCTAAAACGTTCTCATCAGAAGCCGTGCCTCCGTGTGACGGAATTCTGCAGTCCCTTCGTTATAAAGCGCTAAAGATCATGCTGCACACAGCTGACATCAAAATGAAGGTGAATAATCTAAGGCCCCATCCACACTTGTCCGACTTGTCATGCGACTTTGGACCCCAAAGTCGCATGACAAGCTGCACCCCATGTTTCCCGATGAGTACTGCTTATATCCGTGTGACCTAAAGTCGCAGCGACTTTAACGTAGTTCCTGCACTACTTTGGCCCGACTTTCATGTGACTTGAGGGCCATAGACTTCAATGTAAACTCACAAAAGCTGCATGGAAATTACGCTTGCATGATATACATGCGACTTGTTTGGGACTTTTTAAAGCACAAACAATCACTTAGTCTGTTTTTTTCTTTACCCCTGTCCCAGCCCATCCCTTCTGCAGCCTCTCCTGAGCACATTGTCCATTCATCTCTGTTCCTGGTGTCCTTTCTGCAAGGGAAGTGAGGTCTAACCCTAACTATAACCCAAGCCTATCCCTATAACCCTATAGCCCTAGCCATATCCCTATCCCTAACCTTAAGCCTTATCCTAGCCCTAACCCTAGCCACATCCCTAACCCTAAGCCTTATCCTAGCCATATCCCTAGCATTAGCCATTCAGCCTCTATGGACGCCGAATGCTGGACTTACCCTAATCCTAGCCATACCCTAACCATAACCTGAATCCTAGCCCATCCCTTCTGCAGCCTCTCCTGAGCACATTGTCCATTCATTTCTGTTCCTGGTGTCCCTTCTGCAAGAGAAGTGAGCTCTAACCCTAACAATAACCCAAGCCTAGCCCTAGCCATATCCCTAGCCCTAGCCATATCTCTAGCCATATCCCTATGCCAATCAAATTCAATGACGCTGGTGGGCGGGGCCAAGTCCTGCATTCAGCCTCTATGGACGCCGAATGCTGGACTTGGGAGTCTGTTTATCCTAGCCATAATCCTAACCATAAACCTTATCCTAGCCCTAACCCTAGCCATAACCCTAACCCTAGCCACATCCCTAACCCTAAGCCTTATCCTAGCCATATCCCTAGCCCTAGCCATATCCCTATCCCTAACCCTAGCCATATCCCTATCCCTAACCCTAAGCCTTATCCTAGCCATAATCCTAACCATAAACCTTATCCTAGCCATAACCCTAACCCTAAACCTATAACCCTAACCCTAAGCCTTATCCTAGCCATATCCCTAGCCCTAGACATATCCCTAGGCCTAGCCATATTCCTAGCCATAGCCATAGCCCTAACCCTAGCCATAACCATAACCCTAACCATAAGCCTTATCCTAGCCATAACCCTAACCCTAAGCCTTATCCTAGCCATATCCCTAGCATTAGCCATATCCCTAGGCCTAGCCATAGCCATAACCCTAATCCTAGCCATAACCCTAACCCCACCTATAACTCCACCCTAGCCATAACCCGAATCCTAGCCATACCCTAACCATAACCTGAATCCTAGCCATACCCTAACCATAACCTGAATCCTAGCCATAACTCCAACCTAAAGGGGTTGTAAACCAACGTGTTTATTCACCTAGAACTTGACCCATACGCGCTGTATCTCTGCCTGGGATTCTCGGCTCTTGATTGGATAGTTTGATAGCAGCGCAGCCATTGGCTCCCACTGCTTTCAATCAAATTCAATGACGCTGGCGCTGGTGGGCGGGGCCAAGTCTTGCATTCAGCCTCTATGGACGCCGAATGCTGGACTTGGGAGCATGCCCGCAAGGTAATCCCCTGGGAGAGTGCTTCTCCCAGGGGGTTATCTGATGTGGGGAGGAGCCGCAAGGGCCGTTGAGGGACCCCAGAAGAGCAGGTTCCTAATTCCTAACCCCAGGCATGACTCCAACCTAACCCCAGGCAAAACTCCAACCTAACCCGAGGCATAACTCCAACCTAACCCGACTCCGAGGCATAGCTCCAACCTAACCCCAGGCATAACTCCAACCTAACCCCAGCCATAACCCTAATTGTAACCATAACCCTAATTGTAACCATAACCCTAATTGTAACCATAACTCCAACCTAACCATATCCCTAATCCTAGCCATAACCCTAACCCCAGCTATAAACCTAACTCTAGCCATAACCCTAATCCTAGCAATGACTCTAATCTTAGCCATAACCCTAACTACAGCAATAACTCCAACCTAACCCTAGCCATAACCCTAACACTAACACTAACCATTACCCTAACCCTAAAGAGGAACAGGAAATTACTGCGGCAGGAAAAGGAATTGTGTCACACCCCGTATGTTCTCATTGGTCAAAGTCACATTCATCCAAAGTCTCAGCAAAGTCACATCAAGTCACACTGTAAAGTCACACTGGAAATTGCATGATTTTGAAGTTGCACAGGTGTGAATGGAGTCTAATCCATGTCCTAAATTCCTATATTTTCCTACACACACACACACTCCATGCAGCCCCATCTATGTCCTCTCAGCTCTCAACTGCTGGTCTGCAGCATTTCGAAGATATTAAGATGCAAGCAGAAGCGTGACCTGTTATTAACCATGAAAAAATGGTGGGATAGAATTTATTTAGTGTACTCAAGTTGGACTCGCCAAAACAAAGGATGAAAATGATGAACACCAACGCGTTTCAAAATAGTTTTTCTTCTTCAGGGGTGCATACACATTAAAATACAAAACTCTATAAAATCTATGGTGTTCTAATGTGATTTTTCTGTTATAGAAAGTAATTTCCTTTCTTTAATGTTTAACTGTTTTGGCGATTCCATCTTGAGTACACTGTAAAGAATTCTATCCAATCATTTTTAGTATGTATCGTAACTTTTTATATCCTGTATCAATAAAGATTTTGTTTACTTTTAAACTATTTAGAAATACTTTCCATTTTCCTCCAAAAATCACCCAGTACCGTTAAAGTCCCACCCTGAGGGTTTTTCTCTATACATGTAATTCAGGGATGTTGGTACCTCACTAGCTACTATCTTTATTAGGAACTCGGCACAAGGATGGTGAGAACCCCTCATAATGGGCACAGCGGGTGTACAGACCCGGGAACTCAGCACAGGGATGGTGGGAACCCCTCATAATGGGCACAGCGGGGTGTACAGACCCGGGAACTCAGCACAGGGATGGTGAGAACCCCTCATAATGGGCACAGCGGGTGTACAGACCCGGGAACTCAGCACAGGGATGGTGGGAACCCCTCATAATGGGCACAGCGATTGTACAGACCGGGGAACTCACCACAGGGATGGTGGGAACCCCTCATAATGGGCACAGCGGGTGTACAGACCTGGGAACTCAGTACAGGGATGGTGGGAGCCCCTCATAATGGGCACAGCGGGTGTACAGACCTGGGAACTCAGTACAGGGATGGTGGGAACCTCTCATAATGGGCACAGCAGGCGTACAGACCTGGGAACTTAGCGCAGGGATGGTGGGAATCCCTCATAATGGGCACAGCAGGCGTACAGACCTGGGAACTCAGTACAGGGATGCTGGGAACCTCTCATAATGGGCACAGCAGGCGTACAGACCTGGGAACTCAGCACAGGGATGGTGGGAACCTCTCATAATGGGCACAGCAGGTGTACAGACCTGGGAACTCGGCACAGGGATGGTGGGAACTCCTCATAATGGGCGCAGGGGTGTAAAGACCTGGGAACTCAGCACAGGGATGGTGGGAACCCCTCATAATGTGCACAGCAGGTGTACAGACCCGGGAACTCAGCACAGGGATGGTAGGAACCCCCATAATGGGCACAGCAGGTGTACAGACCCGGGGACTCAGCATAGGGATGGTGGGAACCCCTCATAATGTGCACAGCAGGTGTACAGACCCGGGAACTCAGCACAGGGATGGTGGGAACCCCTCATAATGGCCACAGCAGGTGTACAGACCCGGGGACTCAGCACAGGGATGGTGGGAACCCCTCATAATGTGCACAGCAGGTCTACAGACCCGGGAACTCAGCACAGGGATGGTGGGAACCCCTCATAATGTGCACAGCAGGTCTACAGACCCGGGGACTCAGCACAGGGATGGTGGGAACCCCTCATAATGTGCACAGCAGGTGTACAGACCCGGGAACTCAGCACAGGGATGGTGGGAACCCTCATAATGGGCACAGCGGGTGTACAGACCCGGGAACTCAGCACAGGGATGGTGGGAACCCCCATAATGGGCACAGCAGGTGTACAGACCCGGGAACTCAGCGCAGGGATGGTGAGAACCCCTCATAATGGGCACAACAGGTGTACAGACCCGGGAACTCAGCACAGGGATGGTGGGAACCCCCATAATGGGCACAGCAGGTGTACAGACCCGGGAACTCAGCGCAGGGATGGTGAGAACCCCTCATAATGGGCACAACAGGTGTACAGACCCGGGAACTCAGCACATGGATGGTGGGAACCCCTCATAATGGGCACAGCGGGTGTACAGATCTGGGAACTCAGCACAAGGATGGTGGGAACCTCTCATAATGGGCACAGCGGGTGTACAGACCCGGCAACTCAGCACAGGGATGGTGGGAACCCCTTATAATGGGCACAGCGGGTGTACAGACCCGGGAACTCAGCACAGGGATGGTGGGAACCCCTTATAATGGGCACAGCAGGTGTACAGACCCGGGAACTCAGCACAGGGATGGTGGGAACCCCTTATAATGGGCACAGCAGGTGTACAGACCTGGGAACCTAGGAAACTCTGTTCACACTCCTTAGATTTCCTTCGTTTTCACGCTGATCCCCTTTTCCAGGATTTCTGGGGGTCGCATTGATGTGAATGTTTTAATCCTGGGTGTTTGTCTTTGTGGCCGATGCTGGATAATGAAATGCTTTCTCATACAATTATCTGTGATCAGTGAAGCTTGAGCTAATTAAGAAGGACTTGCAGGAAAGTTGGCAATCTCCTAAGGATGGTTCAAATGTCGCTTCCAGTCTGGAAGTTTTCCTCGTCTCCAGCTCTGGTTACTCTCATGATATAATAATGTCCTGAACGTCGCCGGTCACCTCCTTCCTTTGTCTTCCTGGAGGAAGATGAGACTTTTCTGAGTGGTGGCGGTCCTCGTGGGGTCCCTCTATACACATAGATATCAGTGTCAGGCGGTTGTAGGACACGCTGTGTGTGTGGGAAGCTTTTACTGCAGACCTGGGTTGGTGTTTGGGTCTGGAGATACCCGGAGAACTTAAAGTGAAGTCAAAACATAACGTTTGTTCTTCTTTTACTTTACTATTACTTTTTTTCCATTTTTATATTTGTTATAAAATATCGAACTTTGCCAATAAAAATAAAATTTTGATATTTATCATCATTTCCATGCATGAGGGAAAATTCCAATAGATCCAGGTCATGGTATATCTAGTAGTAGTACTAGTTGGTCTCACAGATCCAGGTCATGATATATCTAGTAGTAGTTGGTCTCATAGATCCAGGTCATGATATATCTAGTAGTAGTTGGTCTCATAGATCCAGGTCATGATATATCTAGTAGTAGTTTTGGATGCAGGTAATTGGATATCTAGTAGTAGTTGGTCTCACAGATCTAGGTCATGGGATAGTAGTAGTTAGTCACATGTATCCAGGTCATGGTATATCTAGTAGTAGTTTGTCTAATGGATGCAGGTAATTGGATATCTAGTAGTAGTTGGTCTCACAGATCTAGGTCATGGGATAGTAGTAGTTAGTCACATGTATCCAGGTCATGGGATATCCAGTAGTAGTTGGTCACATGGATCCAGGTCATGGTATATTCTAGTAGTAGTTGGTCTCATGGATCCAGGTCATGGTATATCTAGTAGTAGTTGGTCACATGGCTCCAGGTCATGGTATATCTAGTAGTAGTTGGTCACATGGATCCAGGTCATGGGATATCCAGTAGTATTTAGTCTCGTGGATCCAGGTCATGGTATATCTAGTAGCAATTGGGCTCATGGATCCAGGTCATGATATTTCTAGTAGTAGTTGGTCTCATGGCTCCAGGTCATGGTATATCTAGTAGTAGTTGGTCACATAGATCCAGGTCATGGTATATCTAGTAGCAATTGGGCTCATGGATCCAGGTCATGATATTTCTAGTAGTAGTTGGTCTCATGGCTCCAGGTCATGGTATATCTAGTAGTAGTTGGTCACATGGATCCAGGTCATGGGATATCCAGTAGTAGTTGGTCTCATGGCTCCAGGTCATGGTATATCTAGTAGTAGTTGGTCTCATAGATCCAGGTCATGATATATCTAGTAGTAGTTTGTCTAATGGATGCAGGTAATTGGATATCTAGTAGTAGTTGGTCTCACAGATCTAGGTCATGGGATAGTAGTAGTTAGTCACATGGATCCAGCTCATGGGATATCCAGTAGTAGTTGGTCACATGGATCCAGGTCATGGTATATCTAGTAGCAGTTGGTCTCATGGATCCAGGTTCTGATATTTCTAATAGGAGTTGGTCTCACGGATCCAGGTCATTGAATATCTAGTAGTAGTTAGTCTCATAAATTCAGGTCCTGATATTTCTAGTAGTAGTTGGCCTCATGGATCCAGGTCAAGAAAAACTTATTTTTATTGTAAAATTCAATAAACATATTGAACAAGAGAAATAATGCTCTAAATAATATATACAGTATATAGAGTACACTGTGATCCCTCCACTCATCCTTATTTCTGTCCAATCTCCATTTCTCTACAGTGTGAGGAAATGCTACAAATCTGGAAATGTAATCTTGTAACAAACAGAAATAATAGATGATTATTGTGAATGATCTTGGAGGTCACTCGTGCCTCTCTCCTGTCTCTCTTAACCGCTTGACGCTGATGCAACACACATATGCGGCCCCACTGGACTGGACTTTTTTTCTGTGGGGCCGCATTTATATGCGCATTTCCCTTTGTGCTGGGTGCGCCCTCCCAGCACAGAGACTGGGGACTTACTGAGAGCCCCGGGGCCCCGCACTAACGATCGGGACCCGGAACCTCTTGATTCCGGGTCACCTAAACTCTGTGGTAGCCTCTAATTGGTTACCACAGTGGTCAGTCACCGTGAAGCCCACCCCGTGTTTCTCTCTCTTTCTTGGAATGGAGGACACAGATACATTGTATCTCTCGCTCTCTCCTCTCCTTGCAGAGAAAGAGAGAAAAAGTGTGAAAAAAATAAAACGGATAAATAAATAATAAAAAAATAAACTAAAATTAAAAAATACCTAGAACAAGGTTGGATCTAGGTCAGTGCCAGGGTTAGTGGTTGGGTCAAGTAAGGGTCAGAGGTCCAAGGTCAGGGTCAGTATATTTTGGGCAGGATTATTTTTTATTTTTTTTTTGTAAATCGGTATCGGTGTGTTTTTAGGTAGGACAAAACAAAAAGCAAAATGTGCACTATTGTTTCTGGGCTGTGCCATGGGTACAAACAAAAAATAATATCCACATACTTGTATGTGAGATCGCCGCGATCGGCAGGAGAAGGAGAATTTTTATTTTGGGTTGTTCTTTGGTGGTAGGTTATGGTAATAACAAGAACTATGCAGCTAAATTGAAAAAACATGATTTTTTTATTTTTTTTACTAGTTGTCCTTTGATAATAATAAAAATAAAAAATTCGGGAGATATCCATTACCATCTACACTCAAATGAAAGCCCAATTTGTCCTGAAAAAAATAATCCACCTGGATGCACAAAGTAGCTGTGATGATATTTACAGTTTTACTAAAGCCAACGTCAAAGTTGCAAAATTGTGCTTTAGGCAATAACATTTGTTTTACTGTATTGGTTAACCCCCTTGCGACCGCTGGCTGTCAAATGACGGCCAGGCGGCGCAGCTCTCGTTGCGGGAGGGCGTCATATGACGTCCTCCCCTTCTGTGCACTCCCGGGAGCGCGCGTGCGCGCTCTCGCCGTGTCACTGGGCACCCGATGCGCGTGCCCAGCGGCCGCGATGTCCGCTGGGCACCCGCGATTGCCCGGTAACACAGCGGGACCGTGGATCTGTGTGTGTAATGATGGGGTGTAAACACACAGATCAACGGTCCTGTCAGAGGAGAGGAGCCGATGGTGTGTTCTCTGTACAGAGAAACACAGATCGGTCTCCTCCCCTTGTGAGTCCCCTCCCCCCACAGTAAGAATCACTCTTAGGGAACATAATTAACCCCTCCCCGCCCCCTAGTGGTTAACCCCTACACTGCCATTGTCATTTATACAGGAATCAATGCATTTACATAGCATTGATTGCTGTATAAATGACAATGGTGCCAAAAATGTGTCAAAAATGTCCGATGTGTCCGCCATAATGTCGCAGTCACAATAAAAATCGCTGATCGCCGCCATTACTAGTAAAAAAAAAAATATTAATAAAAATGCTATAAAACTATCCCCTATTTTGTAAACGCTATAACTTTTGCGCAAACTAATCAATAATAGCTAATTGCGATTTTTTTTTTTTTTTTTACCAAAAATATGTAGAAGAATACGTATCGGCCTAAACTGAGGAAAAAAAAAGGTTTTTTTATATATTTTTTGGGGATATTTAGTATAGCAAAAAGTAAAAAATATTGTTTTTTTTTTTTAAATTTGTCGCTCTTCTTTTGTTTATTGCGCAAAAAATAAAAAACGCAGAGGTGATCAAATACTACCAAAAGAAAGCTCTATTTGTGGGGAAAAAATGATAACAATTTCATTTGGGTACAGTGTCGTATGACCGCGCAATTGTCATTCAAAGTGCGTCAGCGCTGAAAGCTGAAAAATGGCTTGGTCAGGAAGGGGGTGAAAATGCACTGTAGTGAGGTGGTTAAATACTTTGAGGTTTCACATAATGTGTTGTCTCTTTTCTATCTTTCTATCCTTGTATATAATAACATGTTAGATATAGATATTGTTCTATACAGTATAATAATTAGATATTATGCTGTATATCAGGGGTAGGCAACCTCGGCCCTCCAGCTGTGGTGAAACTACAAATCTCATCATGCCTGATTGTCAGGGTCTTGCAGTGTCTCATGGGACTTGTAGTTTCAAAACAGCTGGAGGGCCAAGGTTGCCTACCCCTGCTGTATATAGTGGTATGTCTCCTTTTATATCCTTTTATATAATTGGATGTTATTTATATTGTTTCTTTTATATCCTTATAGATAATTCAATTAAAAAAAAAAATTGTAATAGTTTATTTTGAACATGTAAATATATAAATATAAAAAAGAAATAACAAAGTAATCATACAGGAACAAGAGGGGGTTTAGCCAACCTGACGGACTTTTCTCGGTACCTGAACAAAATGTAATTCTATATACTAAGTAAATTTTATAAATATCTTTTACTTCGTATATAGAATTACATTTTGTTCAGGTACCGAGATAGTCCGTCAGGTTGGCTAAACCCCCTCTTGTTCCTTTTTCTTCATATATTCATTAGGATGAGGTACCCCCCATAGCTTATTCACATAACTCTAAAAGTAATCATACAGTAATAAGTCAGAAAAAAAAAAAAACAAACATAAAACTTTAAACAAAACCAAAATAATTTGGTTGACATATCCGAAAAGAAGTGGGGAGAAGTATCGGCTTATTTAATCCCACCCCTTCTCCATAATTAATAATAATACATTTGCTTTCCATCAGTATAAAGTTATACAATAATTAATAATTCTGTATTAGATATCTAGCTATTGTGCCGTATATAGTGTTATGTCTCCTTTATATCCCTGTATATAATTAGATATTATTTATTTAGTTTCTTTTTATTTATTTTTTTATTTTAATTCTGTATTTTATTTTAAGCAATTTTATACAAACAAACATAATTCAATTACATGCGCATCATAAAGTACAGCATAAAACAGTTTGGTTCTATTTTATGTAGGTATACAAAATCTTTTAAAGTCACCATTCTTATTTTATATATTTCTAATGAAAGTATAGACTTTGATCTCTGTCGTCGTAGTTATTCACACAAAAAAGAAAAAAAAAAAAACCTGCAAAGGTCCCTATTCCTCCTCTACTAGCGCACAGCCATATTCCCTGGAACAGACAAAGAGGGTCCATCGTGTCCATTTTTTATTAAATTTCTCCTCTCTACCTTGCGCAAATTGCAATACATTTTTTCCATAGCATATATGTTGGCTTTTTTTTTTTTTTTTAGCTATTCTTTATATATACACACATATGTGTGTGTATATAATATATATATATATATATATATATATATATATATATATCTCATTTAGATACTATGCTGTATATAGTGTTATGTCTCCTTTATATCCTTAAAATAAATAATATCTAATTATATAGGTTTCTTTTCTATCCTATTATATATAATTGGATATCATTTATTTTTCTTTTCTATCCTTAAAGGTTTGTGTTTTTTTTTACCTTAATGCATGCTATATGCATTAAGGTGAAAAAACACCTGTTAGTGACCAACCCCCAGCTCCCCCCCCCCCTTTTACTTACCTGAACCCTAAAACTTGTCCCATGGGGACGCGCCATCTCTCGGCTAGGGGGTTCTCGGCTGTTGATTGGATAGATTGATAGCAGCGCAGCCATTGGCTCCCACTGCTGTCATTCAAATCCAATGACGTGGCTGGGGGGGGGGGCGGGGCCGAGTCCTGCAATACTGGACTCGGGAGCGCCCCACAAGGTAACCCCCCGGGAGTGCGCTTCTCCCAGGGGGTTATCTAATGCGGGGAGGAGCCATGAGAGCCGAGGGACCCCAGAAAACAAGGTTCGGGGCCACTGTGTGCAAAACGAGCTGCACAGTGGAGGCATGGAGTATGATATGTTTGTTATTTAAAAAAAAAAAAAAATTATAGAATAGGATAGAAAAGAAAAATAAATGATATCTAATTATATATAAGGATAGAAAAAAAAACTATATTATTAGATATTTATTTTTCTTTTCTATCCTTGTATATAATTAGATATTATTTATTTTTCTTTTCTATCCTTATATATAATTAGATATTACGCTGTATATAGTGTTATGTCTTCCTTATATCCTTTTATATAATTAGATATTTTGTTTCTTTTCTATCCTTCTATTTTATTGCTTTCATTATCACCCGGCATGATGTATATTCTCTCTGGGTAAATCTCTTTGTGTCGGAATATTCTTTGGCGGTCCCTCTGTTTAGTATTCTGTCATTTCATCACATTAGGAATAATCTGCACGTGTGTAAGTGTAAGATTACATGCTAGCTGTCGCCCACAATGACGGCAATCACCTCTGACAGGCGTGATTTAGGGGTGTAATGCTTCGTGTCGGCAGGGCTCGCCATTGTCGGCGTCTCGTGGCATTGTCACGCTGTGAAATAATGTCTCATTAGAAGGATTTATTTCTGCTCTTGATTGTTAGCACACGGGTCCGCCGCATCATTTCATAGGAAGCGCAGCCGGTCCTGACGACTCAGGCCCCGTAATTCAATGATTAGTGAGATGGTTGGAGGAGGAGGAGGCGGATTCATGGGGTGCTCTGCTTTCCCTTCACCGACTCCAGGAAATGTTTTCTGATTACCAGAGAATATTTGTAATGGGGACATTAAAGGTGACCCCGGGGTCTTCTCCCCGCAGAATGTTCAGATCCTAATAGAGTGTAAATGGTCACGTATAGAAAAGACATATTCAGCAGATTATCCCCTTGAAGACCAGGCCTTTTCTGGGACTTTTTGTTTAATTCTGCTAATATTTTTTGCTAGAAAATTACTTAGAACCCCCAAATACTATATGTATGTATGTGTGTGTGTGCACACACACACACACAACACACACACACACACACACACACACACACACACACACACACGTCCCTCAAGGATCACCCTTGTCGCCAGTGCTCTTCAACATATACATCCGCCCACTCCTCAAAATCATCAGAAGATCAGATCTCGGCTTCCACTCATACGCTGACGACACGCAATTATATTTTCGTATCACCGGACAGAAAGACCATCATCAGCAATTAGAAGAATGCCTCACTATGATAGACGACTGGATGACCACTAGCTCCCTCAAGCTTAACGAATCGAAAACAGAACTTCTTATGCTACATGCAAACCAAAACTCCCGAACCAAGACCCCTTGGACACCACCCACCATCTTTGGGCAGACCATCCCCCCAAGGACCAAGGCCAAGAGTCTCGGAGTCATTTTTGACTCAGAAATGTCAATGGATGCCCAAATAGGAGCAGTAGTCAGTGGTTCTCACCATCTGCTCCGCCTGCTACGCAGACTCCTCCCCTTCATTCCAAAGGAGGACAAAGCAGTGGTAGTTGGAACGATCATTAATTCACGACTGGACAGCGCAAACTCCCTTTACATAGGATTACCCCAATATCAACTTGTGCGCTTACAACTTATCCAAAACACGGCGGCAAGGCTGATAACAGGAAAAAAAACCGTGGGAATCCATCTCCCCTTCCCTGAGGAACCTACATTGGCTAACCGTAAGGAATCGGGTCATATTCAAGACCCTCTGCCTCACCCACAAATGTACCCATGGAGACGCTCCGCAATACCTTCTCGAGAAAATAAAACACTACACACCGAATCGCAGTCTCCGATCGTCTAACCAAAACCTCCTCCTCATTCCCAAATCCCGCTACAAATCAAAGGGGGAACGGAGATTCGCTGTCCAAGGACCACGGCTATGGAACGCTCTACCGAACGATATCCGCATGGAAGAAAACCACCAGGCCTTCAGGAAGAAACTCAAGACCCACCTCTTCTAAGAAGCTTGACAACAAAGCACAAATACAGCGCCTTGAGGCGATTCAGTTCGCATTGTAGCGCTATACAAATTATTCATTCATTCATATATATATATATATATATATATATAGTATTTGGGGGTTCTAAGTAATTTTCTAGCAAAAAATATTAGCAGATTTAAACAAAAAGTCTTACGTTGTGTTGGTCTGTCACATAAAATCCAATAAAATACATTTACGGAAATTTCAAGGGGAATGAATACTTTTTTCAAGGCACAGTATATGACCATTTTTCATAAGTTTAAACATTGTAATATATATAATTTTTTATTGTTTGTTGAGCATACTGTTTTGTGTTTATGTCTATGTGAGTTTTGTCATCTCCTAGTCAAGCTGCTTAAAAAAAAAACAAAAAAAAAACGTCATAGTGCTCACTTTACCGTGTGTTTAGGCATTTACATTTTTATTGGCTTAGCATGTTGAAGGTGAATCCAGCCCGAGACCGGGACCCCTTTCCCCCTCCTCCCTCTCTTCCCTTCTTTACCCCTCCATCTGTTCCTTTCCATCTATTATTCCTCTTTACCTTTTTTATTTTGTTACTTAAAGCGGGACGGTACCTGTAAAAAAAAAATTAAAAGCCAGCAGCTACAAATACTGCAGCTGCTGACATTTAATAAATGGACACTTACCTGTCCCGGGGTCCAGCGATGTGGGCAGCAGAGGCCGATCAATCGATCGGCTCTCTGCTGCTGTCGGCGCCATTCTCAGTGAGGGAATCAGGAAGTGGCTTCACTTCCCGGTTCCCTACTGCGCATGCGCGAGTCGCGCAGCGCAATGAGAATCGTCGGCGATGTCTGCCGGGACACGTGTGTGTCCCGGTGTTCTATCACCAAGTGTCCGGCTGTCACTAGGTGTCCGAAGTGTACTGTGCATGCGCAGTACGGAGCATGAAGATTTTCGGAAATTGTCGGAAGATGAACGGCGCCTGCGCCGTGAGTCGAGGTGAAGCCCCCACCATCCAAGCGGACATAGGGTTAGTCAAACTTAGAGTGCCCCTCGCGGGCTCGCTTCGCTCGCCACGCTTCGGGCACGGCCTCGCTGTGCGCGGCTCTTTTATATTCTAACTCTATGTCCACTTGGATGGTGGGGCTTGAAAGTGGACTCACGGCGCAGGCGCCGTTCATCCTCGGCAATTTTCGGAATCAGGGTGTCCTGTGTACTGCGCATGCGCAGTACACCTCGGACACTTCGTGATGGGGGACTGGTAATGATACAACACCGGCAGACAGCGCACCAGGACAGGAAGTGGCGTAAACTCCCGTGGGAGTTTATGCCCGGAAGTGGGTGCAGATACAGGTAGTGGGTCTTAGACAGGTATCTGCACCCCCCTCCCCCTGAAAGGTGCCAAATGTGACACCGGAGGGGGGGGGGGGGTTCCGAAAAGCGGGAGTTCCACTTTAGGGTGGAATCCCACTTTAAAGGGGTTGTGAAGGAGTTTTTTAGTTTTATTTTTTTAAATAACAAACATGTTATACTTACCTCCACTGTGCAGCTCGTTTTTGCACAGAGTGGCCCCGAACCTGGTCTTCTGGGGTCCCTTGGCGGTTGTCTCTGCTCCCCCCCCCCCCCGCAAGTACTTCTCACCTTTTAATGTGAGCTCCCTCGCATGGTGTGGAGTACTTGCGGGCGCGCTCCCGTGATACAGCCGGCGGCTTTTTACCTTTACAACCCCTTTAAACTTGGCATTGCAGCACGTCTTGTTCTGGCTGATCATCCCTGTTGTTTTATCATCAGCCAATCGGATTTTCCGTCCATTTCCTGTTATTTGTTGGGTGTTTGCCATTTGTATTAGATATCTCCTGTCAGTACTTGTTCTCTTTATTTGTAAAGAAAACATTTCTCTCAATAAACAAATATTGAACAACAAAAATACAACAAAATACCAATCATGTACATAAGGAAAGGTGCAGCGCCAGACCTTCATATATACCTTGTGCAAAATCCTGTGTTTATCCAAATAAATTATTGCTAAACCTATAATTTGTTAAAATTTAGGTACTATGTTTTTGAAATTATAACAATTAAATTGTAACCTTCAAACCATACTGCGTCCTCAATATCTGTGCAAACTCCAAAGATTATTACTCCATAATATTAAATGTTAAAATACCTAAAACAAAAAGGTTACAGAGCATCCGGAAAGTATTCACAGCGCTTCACTTTTTCCACATTTTGTTATGTTACAATTTATTAAAAATAAAAAACAAAAAAAATCCCATGTACATAAGTATCACAGGCTCCTCCCCTGTACATAAGTATCACAGGCTCCTCCCATGTACATAAGTATCACAGGCTCCTCCCCTGTACATAAGTATCACAGGCTCCTCCCCTGTCCATAAGTATCACAGGCTCCTCCCCTGTCCATAAGTATCACAGGCTCGTCCCCTGTCCATAAGTATCACAGGCTCGTCCCATGTCCATAAGTATCACAGGCTCGTCCCATGCACATAAGTATCACAGGCTCCTCCCATGCACATAAGTATCACAGGCTCCTCCCATGCACATAAGTGTCACAGGCTCCTCCCACGCACATAAGTGTCACAGGCTCCTCCCACATACATAAGTATCACAGACTCCTCCCACGTACATAAGTATCACAGACTCCTCCCACGTACATAAGTATCACAGGCTCCTCCCACGTACATAAGTATCACAGGCTCCTCCCACGTACATAAGTATCACAGGCTCCTCCCATGTACATAAGTATCACAGGCTCCTCCCATGTACATAAGTATCACAGGCTCCTCCCATGCACATAAGTATCACAGGCTCCTCCCATGTAAATGGGATTTACCATACAGGCCTGATTGGTGGAGTGCTGCAGAGATGGTTGTTCTTCTGGAAGGTTCTCCTCTCTCCACAGAGAAACACTGGAGCTCTGTCAGAGTGACCATCCGGGGGTTCTTGGTCACCTCCCTGACTAAGGCCCTCCTCCCCCGATCGCTCAGTTTGGCCGGGCGGCCGGCTCTAGGAAGAGTCCTGGTGGTTCCAAACCGCTTCCATTTACAGATGATGGAGGTCACTGTGCTCATTGGGACCTTCAATGCTGCAGAAATGTTTCTGTACCCTTCCCCCGATCTGTGCCTCCATACAATCCTGTCTCCGAGGTCTACAGACAATTCCTTGGACTTCATGGCTTGGTTTGTGCTCTGACATGCACTGTTACCTGTGGGACCTTCTATAGACAGGTGTGGCCTTTCCAAATCATGTCCAATCACCTGAATGGACTCCAATCAAGTTTTAGAAACATCTCAAGGATGATCAGTGGAAACAGGAGGAGCCTGAGATCAATTCTGAGTGTCATGGCAAAGGGTGTGATGCTTATGTACATGGGAGGAGCCTGTGATACTTATGTACATGGGAGGAGCCTGTGATACTTATGTACATGGGAGGAGGCTGTGATACTTATGTACTTGGGAGGAGCCTGTGATACTTATGTACATGGGAGGAGCCTGTGATACTTATGTACATGGGAGGAGCCTGTGATACTTATGTACATGGGAGGAGGCTGTGATACTTATGTACTTGGGAGGAGCCTGTGATACTTATGTACATGGGAGGAGTCTGTGATAATTATGTACATGGGAGGAGCCTGTGATACTTCTGTACATGGGAGGAGTCTGTGATACCTATGTACATACGAGGAGCCTGTGATACTTATGTACACGGGAGGAGCCTGTGATACTTATGTACATGGGAGGAGGCTGTGATACTTATGTACATGGGAGGAGCCTGTGATACTTATGTACATGGGAGGAGCCTGTAATAATTATGTACATGGGAGGAGCCTGTGATACTTATGTACATGGGAGGAGCCTGTGATACTTATGTACACGGGAGGAGGCTGTGATACTTATGTACATGGGAGGAGCCTGTGATACTTATGTACATGGGAGGAGCCTGTAATAATTATGTACATGGGAGGAGCCTGTGATACTTATGTACATGGGAGGAGCCTGCAATACTTATGTACATGGGAGGAGCCTCTTATACTTATGTACATGGGAGGAGCCTGTGATGCTTATTTACATGGGAGGAGTCTGTGATATCTGTATACATGGGATTTTTTTATTTTTAATAAATTTGCAAAGATTTCAAACAATCTTCTTACATGTTGTCACTATGGGGAATTGTTTGTAGAATTTTGAGGAAAATAATGCATTTAATCAATTTTGCAATATGGCCGTAATATAACAAAATGACGGAAACGTGAAGCGCTGTGAATACTTCCTGAATGCTCTGTATATAAATAGCACTGTGAAACAATGTATCTAAAAAAATATCCACTTTTAAAAATATGGTCCTCAGAAAAATGATACTGCACAATTCACAAACAATGTGTCCATAATAATTATTTATAAATCCCCCCCCCCCAAAAAGTATTTTTTGTTTATTTTGATGTTTGAATAATATTCTATACACGTTGGCTTTTAGCAGGAGCTGCTGCAGTTAGGTGAGGTCCAACCTCCCTCCTGAACGCGTAGGAGCGTTTGACTGCTGGCCACGGGAGAATGCAAATTTGCAGCTTTCTGTGTTTTTTCCCGCGGCCGCGGTAAATGTAGGCACATACAACAAGGCATTACCAGGTTCCAAAGTCTGGGCAGAGCCCTTTGCCGGTGGCGCCCCGACAATCACAAATGGCAGTGCTGGTGGAGGAGGCGGAGCCACGGTCATGGGGACTGAAGTTCCTCTTGCAGGCTGGACAGTTTTGGGTGCGTGCAGCGTGCAGCGTGCATGGTGCACCCATATTATCTCCCTTTTGGTGCACCCATATTATCTCCCTTTTGGTGCACCCATATTATCTCCCTTTTGGTGCACCCGTATTATCTCCCTTTGCGGGTCACACTGCAGTGCATAGAGATGAACCAGCCACAGAGGGGGAAAAACGGGATTTCTACTTGACATGCATTTTCATGCAGCAAAATGCCGGAATTTTGCTGATTGCATTAGAAGAACCGAGTGTGACGGGGGGCCTGGAGGGATCTCCGCATCTCTTTATGGTCCTATTCACAGCAGTGCATGTACACAGGATGGTAATTGTGTTATATACTGCTGTGCGATGCGTTGCTGTGAATTGTTCGTGTTTTTTTCTTTTTTTTTATGCATCAACACATGCTAGCAGGGGTGCTCAACGTGCGGCCCTCCTGCTGCTGCGGAGCTACAAGTCCCATGAGGCATTGCAAGACTGATAGTTACTCAAAATTTTTTGGGGGGGGGCGCAGCCTCACTGTGCCCATCAAATGCAGCCATTGTGCCCATCAAACGCAGCCACTTGTGCCCATCACACGCAGCCACTTGTGCCCATCAAACGCAGCCACTTGTGCCCATCACACGCAGCCACTTGTGCCCATCAAACGCAGCCACTTGGGCCCATCAAACGCAGCCACTTGTGCCCATCACACGCAGCCACTTGTGCCCATCACACGCAGCCACTTGTGCCCATCAAACGCAGCCACTTGGGCCCATCAAACGCAGCCACTTGGGCCCATCAAACACAGCCACTTGGGCCCATCATATGCAGCCACTTGTGCCCATCCATCGCAGCCACTTGTGCCCATCCATCGCAGCCACTTGTGCCCATCAAAGCAGAAACTTGGGCCCATCAAATCAGAAACTTGGGCTCATCAAACACAGCCACTTGGGCCCATCAAACACAGCCACTTGGGCCCATCAAATGCAGCCACTTGTGCCCATCATATGCAGCCACGTGTGCTCAACATACGCAGCCACGTGTGCCCAACATACGCAGCCACGTGTGCCCAACATACGCAGCCACGCGTGCCCATCAAACGCAGCCACGCGTGCCCATCAAACGCAGCCACGCGTGCCCATCAAACGCAGCCACGCGTGCCCATCAAACGCAGCCACGCGTGCCCATCAAACGCAGCCACGCGTGCCCATCAAACGCAGCCACGCGTGCCCATCAAACGCAGCCACGCGTGCCCATCAAACGCAGCCACGCGTGCCCATCATACGCAGCCACGCGTGCCCATCATACGCAGCCACGCGTGCCCATCATACGCAGCCACGCGTGCCCATCATACGCAGCCACTGTGCCCATCATATGCAGCCACTTGTGCCCATCACCCTATTTTGAAGCCTATTGAAGCCTCCAGCTCTAATCACATGCTTCAAAATACACACCCCCCGCCTATCCCCGCCATAGTATTTCATGTGTCCCGCGTCCTGAAAGGGGCCGGGCACATGAATAGGGAGGGCGGCGGAGGTGTCAGGGGTGGGGGGGAGGCGCCCGTGCGCCCAAAATGCATGGGCTGCCACTGGTTACAAGAATGACTTCCAAAGGCTGAGGCATGATGGGACTTGTAGTTCCTGCAACAGCTGGAGGGGCGCAGGGTGAGCACCCAACACATATAGGGTCTATTGATGACAACTCATGAATGCCGACAAACCCGCAGAGAAGTGTGACTCTAGTCTTAAGGCGGCGCCTCTAATTTGGGGGTGCGTTAATCCGGATTCTCACCTTTCCATGTGCATCGTTAGGAAGTTCTTTTATTTCCTTTTTCAACATTCCGGCCCCGCTCACACTTTTGTGTAGCTCAAAGCTCAAAAACGCACATCAAAGCAAAAACCTATTGTTTTCAATCGGCCCCGTGTTCACATCTTAGCGTCCTAGCGCTTGTAGAAAAACGCGATTTTGAGCGATTTTGTCTCCGTAGACGTCAATGGAATCTCTTAAAAAAGCACGACATGCACTTTTTTTTCAAGCGTTTTGTCGCACGTTTTCTGCTCAAACAGCAGCAGTTCTCTGCTCCTTTTTTTCAGCAGCACTCCACACCTTTTTTAGTTGAAAAACAACTGAAAAAAATATGCCTGACAAAAGCTGCACAAATGTGCAATTCTGCTCCAAAAAGAAAACACAAAAAAAAAAACTCTTGGAAAAAATGCTTGAAAATTTGAAGCTTTGGCTGCATTCACACCCAAATGTTGCGTTTTTGAGCGTTGCTTTTTTGAGCTTTGGTGTTTTATATATTTTTTTTTAATTAGCCAATAGAGAAAAATATTCATAATTTGTTTTTTTTTTCATCCACTTTTTTATTACTTATTTTAAATTTTTTTGTAAGGGGTTAAATTATTTATTTACTTATTTATTTACTTATGTTAGGGTTAGTCGCTGCACGATTCTCGGCAAACTGAGAATCACAATTTTTTTGCTTAGAGTAAAGATGATGATTCTCGCGGCGTAACATCTTCTTTTCATATTATACAAAAAAAAATTGGGCTAACTTTACCGTTTTTTTTTTTTTTTTTTTTTTTTATTCATTAAAGTGTATTTCCAAAAAATTGCATTTGAAAGACCTCTGTGCAAATACAGCGTGACATAAAATATTGCAACAACCAACATTTTATTCTCCATTCTCCAAAATATAATGTAATTTTCTAGCAAAAAATAATGATTTTAACTCAAAAGTGTCAGAAAAAGGTTTAGTACAGGGGTAGGCAACCTTTTGAGCGCAGTGCGCCGCAAAATGTTTTCAATGAAATTGAGCGTGCCAATTTTTATAAAGCAAATGCTGTAAATGACTTTAGCAGTGAGAAATGAACATACTGCAACTCCACACCTCAGATCACTGCCCCCCCCCGCAAATCTGTTTTACCACTTGTTCCCCTGCTCATCTGCCCCACCACTGTACTACCCTGCTCATCTGCCCCACCACTCTAACCCCCCCTGCTCATCTGCCCCACCACTCTACCCCCCTGCTCATCTGCCCCATCAATATACCCCCTTTGTCATCTGCCCCACCACTGAAGTAACACTGAACTTATCTGCTCATCTGCCCCACCACTGTAACCCCATTTCTAATCTGCCCCACCACTGTAACCCCCTTTCTATTCTGCCCCACCACTGTTCCCTTCTGCACATCTGTCCAACCTCTGTTCCCCCTTCTCTTCTGCCCCACCACTGTAAACGCCTTTCTCATCTGCCCCACCACTGTAAACCCCTTTGTCATCTGCCCCACCACTGTACCTCCTGCACATCTGTCCCACCTCTGTACCCCCTGCTCATCTGTCCATTCTTTCTCCTCTGCCCCAACACTGAACCCCCCCCCCCTGCTCATCTGTCCCTTCTTTCTCCTCTGCCCCAACACCGAACCCCCCTTCTCATCTGTCCCTTCTTTCTCCTCTGCCCCAACACTGAACCCCCCCTTCTCATCTGTCCCTTCTTTCTCCTCTGCCCCAACACTGAACCCCCCCTTCTCATCTGTCCCTTCTTTCTCCTCTGCCCCAACACTGAACCCCCCCCTGCTCATCTGTCCCTTCTTTATCCTCTGCCCCAACACTGAACCCCCCCCCCCCTGCTCATCTGTCCCTTCTTTCTCCTCTGCCCCAACACCGAACCCCCCCTTCTCATCTGTCCCTTCTTTCTCCTCTGCCCCAACACTGAACCCCCCCCCCTGCTCATCTGTCCCTTCTTTATCCTCTGACCCAACAATGAACCCCCCTCCTCATTTGTCCCTTCTTTCTTCTCTGCCCCAACACTGAACCTCCCCCCCCTGCTCATCTGTCCCTTCTTTCTCCTCTGCCCCAACACTGAACCCCCCTTCTCATCTGTCCCTTCTTTCTCCTCTGCCCCAACACTGAACCCCCCCTGCTCATCTGTCCCTTTTTCTCATCTGCCCCAACACTGAACCCCCCCCCTGCTCATCTGTCCCTTCTTTCTCCTCTGCCCCAACACTGAACCCCCCCCCCCTGCTCATCTGTCCATTCTTTCTCCCCTGCCCCAACACTGAACCTCCCCCCCTGCTCATCTGTCCCTTCTTTCTCCCCTGCCCCAACACTGCCCCCCCCCTGCTCATCTGTCCCTTCTTTCTCCTCTGCCCCAACACTGAACCCCCCCCCCCCCTGCTCATCTGTCCCTTCTTTCTCCCCTGCCCCAACACTGAACCCCCCCCCCCCTGCTCATCTGCCCCACCAATACATCTTCTTTCACATCTACCCCCCTGCTCTTCTGTTCCACTGCTGAACCCCCTTCTTATCTTTTTCACCACTGTACCTACCTGCTCATTTTCCCCACCGCTGTACCCTCTTCTCATCTATGATATGTGTGATATGCAAAGTGGTGAACGGAAGCAGAGATGAGACACATCTACCTGTCCTGGCACACTCATCCTGCTGATCCACCTCTCGCATCCAGGCCACGTGCTTGTATGGGATGTATGTCATGTGTGGGACGTGTGGGACGTATGGGACGTATGTGATGTATGGGACGTATGGGATGTATGGGACCTATGGGATGTATGGGACCCATGGGACGTATGGGACGTATGGGACGTATGGGACGTATGGGACGTATGTGATGTATGGGACGTATGGGATGTATGGGACCTATGGGACCTATGGGATGTATGGGACGTATGGGACGTATGGGACGTATGGGATGTATGGGACGTATGGGACCTATGGGACGTATGAGACGTATGGGATGTATGAGACGTATGAGACGTATGGGACGTATGGGACGTATGGGATGTATGGGACGTATGGGACCTATGGGACGTATGAGACGTATGGGATGTATGAGACGTATGAGACGTATGGGACGTATGGGACCTATGGGACGTATGGGACCTATGGGATGTATGGGACGTATGGGACGTATGGGATGTATGGGACCAGGGACGTATGAGACGTATGGAACGTATGGGACGTATGGGACCTATGGGACGTATGGGACCTATGGGACGTATGAGACGTATGGGATGTATGAGACGTATGGGATGTATGGGACCTATGGGACCTATGGGACCTATGGGATGTATGGGACCAGGGACGTATGAGACGTATGGAACGTATGGGACGTATCGGACCTATGGGATGTCACATACAAGCATTTGGAATGGATGCGCAATGATAAGCTCAGGTCAGGGGCATTTTCTGAAAGCAGTGGGCCTGTGTACAGGATCATAAGTTGGGCCCCCGCAGCTGAGAAAAAGTGGTTGGGTGTGATTTTGGACACAGAGTGTTGGGGTTCAGTAGTAAGTGGTGCAAAGGTTCAGGAATCATTTCAACAAAGTTCCCAGAAGCTCAACAATTCCACAAACTGTCACCTGATTGGGGTTTTCTCATTTATAGTGAAATCCCTTCTGTCTGGGATTGCTAGTGGCAACCAAGCGAGTCATCTTCCTCCAGATGGTGGGTGGGGATAGCAGGACTGTGATTTGCTTTATCAGTGGCCAATCACAGTCCTCCTCCTCCTGGAAACAGAACTCCAGCAGAACTGCACCCAATCCCCCCCCCTCCCCCATCACAAAAGCTGACGATCGCAGCTACAGCAAAGTTAGAGAACAAAAAAATGTTTCCCATCTTTTACAATGTGTGGGGGGCGCAGTGCCTCCCCCTGGGTGCAGGTGCGGTGTGGGGGATTCTGAAATTGGAATGCATTAGTGTCTCACTGACACTTCCCTGCGCTGCTCTGCTGATGGGGAGGGAGTCGAGTGGCGGCAAAAGAATCTTCGCGTGTCGGGGGTTGCCTACCCCTGGTTTATTCTTTAAGTATTTAAACTTCCCTCATTTACAGACCGAAGTTCATTCCTTTGATCTAAAGAACAAAACGTTACAATGTTTATAGTTGGCTCAGGGCTGAGGGTTGTTGTGAAACTTGTCAGACTGCCTGGTTTATTTTTTATTTTTTTTTGACAGCTGTCGGCTTGGACAGAGAACTCTGCATAGAATCGGGGAAATGCTTTGTTAAGATTGCGATGATAATCATGCAGCTCTAATATTAGGGTCAAGGGTTGGGGTTAGAGTTTTTTTTTATTTATTTTTATTATTTATTTTTTATTATTTTTTTGTAAGGGGTTAGGGGTTAAATAATTAATTTATTTAGTTATGTTAGGGGTTAATACTAGGGTTAGGGGTTAATAATAGGGGTTAATATTAGGGTCTAGGACTGCAACTAACGAATATTTTAATAATCGATTAGTTGGCCGATTATTGTTTCGAATAATCGATTAATCGGTTAATAACCTTAAAAAAAAGTGTGGTGTATAATTTTGTTAATATGTAAAGTTTAAAAAAAAAAAAAAAAAAATTATTCTTAACCACTTCAATACCAGGCACTTAGACACCTTCCCGCCCAGACCAATTTTTCAGCTTTCAGCGCTGTCGCACTTTGAATGACAATTGCGCGGTCATACTACACTGTATCCAAACAAATTTTTTATCATTTTGTTCCCACAAATAGAGCTTTCTTTTGGTGGTATTTGATCACCTCAGCGATTTTTTATGTTTTGCCCAAAAATGTTGAAAAAAAACAAGTTTTTCTTTGTTTCTGTTAAATTTTTTGTAAATAAGTATGTTTTCTTCTTCAATGACGGGCAATGATATGGCTGCACTGACGGGCACTGATAAGGTGGCACTGATGGGCACTGATGAGGTGGCATCAATAAAGGTGGTACTGATGAGGTGGCACAGACGGCCACTGATGATGGGCACTCATAGGCCGCACTGATGGGCACTCATAGGCGGCACTGATGGGCACTCATAGGCGGCACTGATGGGTACTTATGGGTGGCATGGATAGGTGGCATGGATGGACACTGATGGGTGGCACTGCTGGACACTGATGGGTGGCACTGCTGGACACTGATGGGTGGCACTGATTACACTGATGGGTGGCATTGCTGGGTGATGGGTGGCACTGATTTTTACTTGATGGTGCCAGTCAGTGCCCATTTGTGGGCACTGACTGGCACAGATTGGGCATCATTTGCACATGTGGATGGCCAGGGGGTACATACCTGGCCATCCACATGTTGCCCACTTCCCTGGTGGTCCTAGTGGAGTCCCTTGTGGTCCAGTGTGGGCATCTGAGGGGGGCTGCGCTGATAAACATTCAGCGCAGACCCCCCTGTCAGGAGAGCCGCCGATCGGCTCCCCTCTACTCGTGTCTGTCAGGCGTGAGTGAGGAAAAGCCGATCACCGGCTTTTCCCGTTGACATCGTGATCAGCCTCGATTGGACACGGCTGATCACGTGGTAAAGAGCCTCCGCCGGAGGCTCTTTACCGAGATCAGTGTAGCGGTGTGTCAGACTGACACACCGCTCCACCGATCGCCGCGATGCGCGCCCCCACGGGCGCGCGGCGGCATGTTATCCTGAAGGACGTCATATGACGCCCAGTCAGGATAACGGAACCACTTCCCGGACGTCAATATGCTATTGACCGGGCGGGAAGTGGTTAAATATCTATATGCAGCGGTAAATATAAATAACCAACTATATGGCATTGGTTAGGGAGAAAAATATTTAATCCACTCTGAGAATAACAGACAGAAGAGATATACTTTTTTTGGCCAATTAGTTGTTGGGCAGATAATCACTACTGTAAGGGTTCATTTTTTTTTACTGTAGAACTGTGAAAGTAATATTTACAGTAGCGATTATTTTCTCTTTTTGTACTTATAAAGGGCTCATTTTAGTTTTTTTTAACCCCATTATGTTACTGGCCGATTAATCGATTATGAAAATAGTAATCGATTAATTTCATAATCGATTAGTTGTCGATTAATCGATTAGTTGTTTCAGCCCTATTAGGGTCAAGGGATGTGGTTAGAGTTTTTTTATTAATTTAATTTTAACATTTATTTATTCATTTTATCTTTTTTTTGCCCCGTGCTGGGGACCTGCTTTGGCCAAAAATAGTGCGGGTGCGTCTTCGTGTCATGAGACTCGTTATAAACCCGTTCAAAGTGATTGGACCGCTTTAAAGTGATGAATGAATGAATGACGTGTATAGCGCTGCAAATGCGAACTGAATCGCCTCGTGATGTACATTCTCCCTTTTATTTCTGTATGGGGGGGGGGGGCAGCACTGCAATTCTTCATGTGTTATTTGTAGACATGTGCAATTTGTTTAGTTGTTTTTCGTTTTTGTTCGTTGGTTCGTTTTCGTACGAATGAACGAATCATTCGAATCGTACGAAAACAAAATTAGAAACAACGAATGAAGAAAATCCGAAAAACGAAAACAGGACCAACAAAAATGAACGAAAAAATTCGTACATTCGTAACTTTTTTTTTTTTTTTTTTTTCGATTCGTAATTTTCCGTGTCTCTTAAAATGTACCGTATTTATCGGCGTATAACACGCACCCCAAGTTTAGGAGGGAATTTTAAGGAAAAAAAGTTTTAGGAGAGAAGTTTAGGGAAAAAAAAAACTTACATTTAAGCGTCATTTGCAGCTTGCCCAGCGTCATTTGCAGCTTGCCCAGCGTCATTTGCAGCTTGCCCAGCGTCATTTGCAGCTTGCCCAGCGTCATTTGCAGCCTTGCCCAGCGTCATTTGCAGCTTGCCCAGCGTCATTTGCAGCCTTGCCGATGTTTAAATTTCCCGCCGCGAGACTAACCGTGCAAAAGACCGAACCGCGGCCGAAAAAGACTGAGCCGACTGTTCGGCTCCACTCGGAGTCCCGCCTCCCTGCTGTTTCGGGAGCGAGCGCAGGGAGGCGGGACCTACGAGCGGAGCTGAACAGCCGACTTCGGTCTTTTTCGGCCGCGGCCGCCATTTTTTGTAATTTTTTTTGGGGGGGGTATCGGCGTATAACACGCACCCACGACTTTCCCCCGATTTTAAGGGGGGAAAAAGTGCGTGTTATACGCCGATAAATACTGTAATAATAGCATACACATTACATAAAATTATGAATTATGCTACGATTACGAATGTTAAGAATGTGCGAATAAATACGAATGCGTCCGAATTTCGAATAAACTAATAAACGAAAATTAAACTAACGAAAAAACGAATCAACGAAAAAATAACTCTTACGAATGTACGAATCGTTACGAATACGGACACCGATGACTTCCGAATTTACGAATCGTTACGAATCAACAAACGAAAAAAACGAAACGAAAATAAACAAATTTTTTTGTTGTGCACATGTCTAGTTATTTGTATACTTGTATATATTTGTTTACGTTTAAATATTTTCAATAAAATCTTTTTGCTAATGGATATCCAGCTGTCAGATGACCCGGCTCTCTCCCAGCCTGTCTGCAGGGAAACATAAGCAGGAGGAGCTTCTAGTCCTCTGCTGGTGGTCACATGCTCAAAATATATTTAAAAAAAAAAAACGGCTTTTGGAATACATAGTAAAAAATAAATTCATGAATATCAATAAATTGTCATACAATTATATATTTGAAATAAAATCTTTATTATTTTGTGGAAATAACATGGTGTGGTGGTGGATTTTTGCCAGTCACTGGCTGTCATGCCCCTCTGGCCTTTGTCTTTAGAATAAGAGGGAGGTGAAGCCTCCGTTAATCTACATGTAATATCCCACTCCCCCCATTGTGTTTAGCTGGTTAGTGGGCATGGAGGAGGAGGGAGGGAGTGGGCTGTCATTTAGCACTGTGTATACGCCCCACATGTGTGACTCTATAGTCCAGTGATGGCGAACCTATGGCATGCGTGCCACAGCTGACGCGCAGAGCCATCTCTGTGGGCACACGAGAGGGTCCAGGACAGATATAGAGGTCTCTATCTCCTCTCAGCCCCCCTCCCTCTCTTTCAGCCCCCCTCTTTTTCCGCCCCCCTCTCTGTTACCCCTCTCTCTCAGCTCACCCCTCTCTCAGCATCTCTCTCACACCCCTCTCTCTCTGTCCCTCTTCTCTCTCTCTGTCCCCCTTCTCTTTCTCTGTTCCCCCTCTCTCACACCCCTCTCTCTCTGTCCCCCATCTCTCGCTCTCTCTGTCCCCCCCTCCCTCTCTCTGTTCCTCCTCTCTCTCAGTTCATCTCTCTCTCAGCATTTCACTCACACCCCTCTCTCTCAGCCCCTCTCCCTCTCTCTGTTGCCCCTCTTTCTCAGCATATCTCTCACACCCCTCTCTCTCTGTCCCCTCTCCCTTTCTCTCAGCCCCTCTCCCTCTCTCTGTTCCCTCTCTCTCTCAGCATATCTCTCACACCCCTTTCTCTCTCAGCCCCTCACCCTCTCTCTGTTCCCTCTCTCTTTCAGCATATCTCTCACACCCCTCTCTCTCTCTGTCCCACTCTCTCTCAGCCCCCCTCTCCCCCCCTCTCTCAGCATCTCTCTCACACCCCTCACTCTTGCTGTCCCCTCTCTCTCTCTCTCTCTCTCCTCTCTCTCTCTCTCTCCCTCTCACCTCTCTCTCTCTCTCTCTCTCACACACCCCTCTCTCTCTCTCTCTCTCTCTCTCTCTCTCTCTCTCTCTCTCTCTCTCTCTCTCATCCCTCTCTCTCTCTCTCTCACACACACCCCCCCCTCTCTCTCTCTCTCACCCCCCTCTCTCTCACACAACCCCTTTCTCTCTTACACAACCCCTCTCTTTCGCTCAGCCCCCCTCTCTCGCGAATTGCCGTGTTGGCGCTTTGCAACACAAAACCAATGTATTTATTTCAGTTTGGGCACTCGGGCTCAAAAAGGTTCGCCATCACTGCTATAGTCACTTGGGCTGCTCAGATGTGATAGGGAGGAAATGCTCAGCATAGAAACTCATTGCAAACTGAGCATGTGCAGAGCTGCTAACACTGCTCTGCAAAATCCCTAGCTGAATGTACAGAAGGGGAAGACGGAGAGCAGCAGGATCAACCAGGTTTTTTTTGCAGAATACAGAGAAGGAATCTAATAGTGATGAGTGAGTATGACCGGCATGGAATACACTATTTATTCTACAAGACTCTGGTCCGGCCGCACCTGGAGTATGCTGTCCAGTTCTGGGCACCAGTCCTCAGGAAGGATGCACTGGAAATGGAGCGAGTACAAAGAAGGGCAACAAAGCTAATAAAGGGTCTGGAGGATATTAGTGATGAGGAAAGGTTGTGAGCACTGAACTTATTCTCTCTGGAGAAGAGACGCTTGAGAGGGGATATGATTTCAATGTATAAATACCGGACTGGTGACCCGACAATAGGGAGAAAACTTTTCAGCGAAAGAGCATTTAAAAAGACTTGCAGCCATTCACTAAAATGAGAGGAAAAGCGATTTAACCAGAAACTGTGTAGAAGGTTCTTTACTGTAAGAGCGGCAAGGATGTGGAATTCCCTTCCACAGGCGGTGGTCTCAGCGGGGGGGGGGGGGCATCAATAGTTTTTTGAAACAATTAGATAAGCACCTGAACGACCGCAACATACAGGGATATACAATGTAATACTGACATATAATCACACACAGAGGGTAAACTTGATGGACTTGTGTCTTTTTTCAACCTCTCCTACTATGTAACTATATTCATCGTTTTTTATTTGAAGGGGAATTAGTGACACTTAAATGCAACAAAAATGCACATTAAGGCCTCATCCCCAGTGTGCAGAGCCTGCGCCACCACTTCTCTGTGGCCCGCCGCTGCCGCGCACAGCCGCCCATTTTATTACGAATTAAAAGGTGCGACAGTGCCTGTTTATGAACATCGGCATGGGCATACGGGGCTGCTGATGGGGGGGGGAGACCACCACTCCTCCTGTAGGGGGTCCGGGCACACAGGGGGGCCGAACCGCAGGAGGAATCGGTGTGGTTGGGCAGAAGGGCAATTACAGAAGGATGCCCTGTGCAGCTCTCTGCAGCAGCTGAAAGCCGGTTTCTCTTCCCTCCTTCCGGCTTTTAGCTGCTGCAGGGAGAGACACAGGGTATCGTTCATGTAATTGCTTTTCCCCCACCCGCACGATCCCCCCCACCCTGTTCTGCCTACTTCTGATTTCCACCACCAGTGTGGGGGGTGTCACTGTGCTGTGCCGCCTCCCCTGGCTCTGCCAGCTTCCCTGTCCTGTAAAAAAAAATAAACGAAAAAAAACAAAAAATATATATAATTAAAAATATAATAATTTTTAAAAATTGTAAAATAAACAAATTTAAATTATTATTTTTTTTTTTAATTATACATTTAAAAAAAAAAAAACTTCAAAAAAATGGTTAATTCACACAGGTTCTATGTTATGTTTGTGTCCACTAGTAATGATTTTAGTGTACTTTTTGTGAAAATACTGTTTTGATACATTGGGGGCGGGGCCCCTGCCAGGTAGGCCGTACAGGGCCCCGTGATTTCTAACAGCAGCCCTGGGGGCGTATGCCCTAGAATGCACACTATCTGTGTTCAGTGCATATGTCTGTGCACAAGCCAGTGCTCTTCCCAACCCCCCCCCCCCCCCCCCCAGTGCATAACAACTGCATACGGCAGCGGCGGGTCCCAGAAGAAGGGATTGCACAGTCTCCCTACAGCCAGGTGCATGTGTGTAAATAGAGCCTAATACAATAAAACGCTCATTAAAGCAGAGTGCCACCCAAAAAGTGGAACCCCCACTTATCTTCCCCCCCCCCCCCCCCGGTGCCACATTTGGCACTTTTTGGGGGGGAGGGGATACCTGTCAAAAACAGGTACCCGCTCCCACTTCGGTGTAAGGGCGCATCACTTACAGAACCTCTTCCTTCAGCCCCCCCGCCCCCCGCTGCCTTCTGGGAGACACACAAAGGTCCCAGAAGACGGCGGGGACCATTTAGAAAGAGCAGCGCAATTTGCGCATGCGCAGTAGGAAACGGGCTCTTAAGCTGCAGGGCTTAACTTCCTGTTTCCCTTAGTAAGGATGCCGGCGCCTGCACCCAGAGCCGATGGACAGGTCAGCTCGGGGTGCCGACATCGCGGGATCCCTGGACAGGTAAGTGTTCTTATATTCAAAGTCAGCAGCTACAGGCGTTGTACAGTGTTTTTAGCTGCTGATTTTTTTTTGGGGATTTTTTTTTTTTTTTAATGCAGGCTGGAACTCCTCTCTAATGCGGCGTACACACGGTCGGAATTTCTGATGGAAACAGTCCGATGGGAGCTTTTCATCGGATTTTCCGACCGTGTGTATGCCCAACGGTCTTTTTCTGTCGGAATTTCCGACGGACTTTGGATTGAGAACCTGTTCTCAATTTTTCCGAAGGAAAACCTTTCTATCGGATTTTACGATCGTGTGTATGCAATTCCGACACGCAAAATTCCGACGCATGCTCAGAAAATAATTTGACGCATGCTCAGAAAATAATTTGACGCATGTTTGGAAGCATTAAACTTCCCTTCTATAGTGCTGTCGAAGGTGTTTTATGCCGCTGTGTTACAGACCGTCGGAATTTGGTGTGACCGTGTGTAGGCAAGACAGCTTGAGCGGAATTCCGTCGGAAAAACCGGCAGAGTTTTTTCCAACCAGAATTCCGATCGTGTGTACACGGCATAATGCCGCGTACACGCGGTCGGAATTCTCGTCGGAAAAAGCTCTGATGGTTTTCCCGTCGGAATTCTGCTCAAGCTGTCTTGCCTACACACGGTCACACCAAATTCCGACGGTCTGTAACACAGCGGCATAAAACACGTTCGACAGCACTATAGAAGGGAAGTTTAATGCTTCCGAGCATGCGTCTAATTGTTTCCGAGCATGCGTCGGAATTTTTACATGTCGGAATTGCATACACACGATCGGAAAATCCGATAGAAAGGTTTTCCGTCGGAAAAATTGAGAACAGGTTCTCAATCCAAAGTCCGTCGGAAATTCCGACAGAAAAAGACAGTTGGGCGTACACACGGTCGGAAAATCCGTTGAAAAGCTCCCATCGGACTGTTTCCATCGGAAATTCCGACCGTGTGTACGCCGCATAACACAAATCCAAAGGTGTAAATAGAGTCCAATACAATATTCTGCTTATTTAGTAAATTCTGAGTTTTATATAGTAAAATCCTGGTCGGCGCATCCATTCATATCCTTCCATAAAAGGTGCAGATTTATTAATTATACATTTTATAATATGTTTGCTGGTCTCCAGACATGAAGTCCTCGCTGTTCATAGCCGTGACACAAAAAATAAAAATCATTTTAATGATTACAAAGAGACCAGAAAGTAATGTCCTGCGCTGTGCTCTGTGCTATCCAGAAAACATGGAATGGACAGATACAGAGCACCACACTGTTGTAATGTGTTGGCCGATTTATGTGGGATTTTATATTATTATTATATATATATATATATGTACTGTATTACACACACAGTATAGGATTGACAAGGCCAGATTTCAGTTGACATTGTTATCTGTTAACCTAATTACACATATCAAAGGAGAAGTGGCCAAACAAGAATTACTCCACATATCAAAGGGGAACAGATAATGATTCTGGGCTGTTGATGTTGATATGCAAGAATATAGATTGGGGATTCAAGTCTATTCTACACCTCAAAAGGGTTTTCAGGTGGCATCTCTTAATCTAATCAGTAGTCACGCATATCAAAGGGGACTTGTTAATGTTAATATGCAAGAATGTAGATTGGGGCAGTTTTATGACTACAGCTGTTCACAGCTTGGGGTGATCTTCTGTCACTCTAAATGACAGGAGCAGATCAAAGCATTTAATGGAAACGGCCAATCAAATTGCTCAGCCATTCAGTGTGTGTGGGGGATATAACAGGACATTCAATCTGTTTAGAAGTGTGTGTTCTTATGAAGGCACCAAGAGTCACATGGTTTCATGGGGCTCTAAATATTTACTAGCACTGTCGTGATTATTAGACATGTGCACAACCAAAAAAATTTGTTTATTTTCGTTTCGTTTTTTTTCGTTTCCGAAAAAAATTCGTTTTTTTTTTTTTTCGTTTCGTTTTTTTTTTTGTTTCCGTCGATTCGTAACGATTCGTACATTCGTAAGTCGTCGTTGTTCGTAGTCGTAACGATTCGTACATTCGTAAGAGTTATTTTTTCGTTGATTCGTTTTTTCGTTAGTTTAATTTTCGGACACATTCGTATTTATTCGTACATTCGTAACATTCGTAGATTTCGTAATCGGAGCATAATTCATAATTTGATGTAATGTGTATGCTATTATTACATTTTAATAATTTACGATTCGAAAAAAAAAAAAAGTTACGAATCGGGAAAAAAAAGTTACGAATCGAAAAAAAAAGTTACGAATGTACGAATTTCTTTGGTTCAATAGAGACACGGAAAATTACAAATCGAAAAAAAAAAAAAAAAAAAAAAAAAATCGAAAAAAAAAAAGTTACGAATCGAAAAAAAAGTTACGAATGTACAAATTTTTGGGTTCAATAGAGACATGGAAAATTACAAATCGAAAAAAAAAAAAATAAAGTTACGAATCGAAAAAAAAGTTACGAATCGAAAAAAAAAAGTTACGAATCGAAAAAAAAGTTACGAATGTACGAATTTTTTGGTTCAATAGAGACACGGAAAATTACAAAACGAAAAAACAAAAAAAAAATAAAAAAAAAAAAAAAAAGTTACGAATCGAAAAAAAAAAAGTTACGAATCGAAAAAAAAGTTACGAATGTACTAATTTTTTGGTTCAATAGAGACATGGAAAATTACAGATCGAAAAAAATTTAAAAAAAAAGTTACGAATCGAAAAAAAAAAAAGTTACGAATCGAAAAAAAAGTTACGAATCGAAAAAAAGTTACGAATGTACGAATTTTTTGGTTCAATAGAGACATGGAAAATTACAGATCGAAAAAAAAAAAAAAAAAAAGTTACGAATCGAAAAAAAAAAAAAGTTACGAATCGAAAAAAAAGTTACGAATGTACGAATTTTTTGGTTCAATAGAGACATGGAAAATTACAAATCGAAAAAAATAAAAAAAAGTTACGAATCGAAAAAAAAGTTACGAATCGAAAAAAAAAGTTACGAATCGAAAAAAAAGTTACGAATGTACGAATTTTTTGGTTCAATAGAGACACGGAAAATTACAAATCGAAAAAAAAAAAAAAAAGTTACGAATCGAAAAAAAAAAAGTTTACGAATCGAAAAAAAAAAGTACAAATTTTTGGTTCAATAGAGACACGAAAATTACAAATCGAAAAAAAAAGTTACGAATCGAAAAAAAAGTTACGAATGTACGAATTTTTTGGTTCAATAGAGACATGGAAAATTACAAATTGAAAAAAAAAAAAAAAAAAAGTTACGAATCGAAAAAAAAAGTTACGAATCGAAAAAAAAGTTACGAATCGAAAAAAAAGTTACGAATGTACAAATTTTTTGGTTCAATCCATTCGAAGCACGTTAAGCAGCACCATTGTAAGGGACACGGAAAATGACCAATTCAACAAAAAAAAAAGTTACTAATTTTTTCGTTCGTTTTCGTTTTTCGGATTTTCTTCATTAGTACATTCGTTGTTTCTAATTATTTTTTTTTTCGGATTTTCGTTGTTTTTCGGATTCGAATGATTCGTTATTCGGATTCGTACGATTCGAACAATTCGTTATTCGTATTCGTACGATTCGAATGATTCGTTCATTCGTACGAAAACGAACGAACGAAAATAACGAAAAAAAATAAAAAACGAAAAAAACGAAACGAATTGCACATGTCTAGTGATTATGCCCTGTTGGATTGTCATCTACTACAAGACCGATTTTGTCATCTATAACGAGACTGTTCTGTTTTGGAAGCCAATAAAATCTCTCTCTGGAGAATTGGGTTTGCTGCGGGACAATACTTTTTAATAACTACATACCATCTACGAACTTTATATTATATCACTACACACACGTGTAACGGCAGCCCTTTCATTCCTTTTATGGTGTGTTTTGTGTAATGAATGGGCTGCCAGTGCATCCCAACATGGCGGAAAAATCGAATGTTACCTGTTTATTAATGGACAGTATCAATATTAATCTGATTTCCTGTTGTCTCTCCCGTGCAGGACGTGTACCTCATATGGGCGGCGCTGGACTCCCAGCCCTCAGGGTCACATGGTGTCCGGCCTGACCTCCCCCACGTCAGAAGATGACCAGGTTGCTGCTGGGCGTCACTCTAGAGAGGATCTGTAAGGCCGTCCTTCTACTCTGCCTTGTGCACTTCGTCATTATCATGATCCTCTACTTCGATGTCTACGCTCAACGCTTGGACTTCTTCAGCCACTTCAACGTCAGGAACTCCTCCCGCGTCCACCCTTACTACAACTTCTCCCGGCCCAATGGCACCGCCCACACCTACCCCGCTGTTACCTCCGCCACAGACGTCTTCACGCCCAGCGCCAAGCTGGAACTCAACCAGACCGTCACCGAGAAGCCTGTTCCTCCGTGCCCGGACTCCCCGACAGGTTTGGGTAAGTTGGCGTTGGGCTGTTGGGGGCTCGTTGGGTGGAAATCTTTACCTCCAATTAGAAACCATGAAGTGAGTAATATACTGTAGCAGTGAGATCTCATAGCTGAGACCATGGTATGAGTAGTATGGTGGTGAGAACTCATATGAGTGGAGTCCATGGTGTGAGTAGTATGGCGGGGAGGTCCCATATCAGCGGAGCCCATGGTATTAGTAGTATGGCGGGGAGATCTCATATGAGTGGAGTCCATGGTGTGAGTAGTATGGCGCAGAGAATTCAAATGAATGGAGTCCATGGTGGGAGTAGTATGGCGCAGAGAATTCAAATGAATGGAGTCCATGGTGGGAGTAGTATGGCGCAGAGAATTCAAATGAATGGAGTCCATGGTGGGAGTAGTATGGTGGTGAGATCTTATTTGAATGGAGTCCATGGTGTGAGTAATATGACGCTGAGAATTCATATGAATGGAGTCCATGGTGTGAGTAGTATGGCAGTGAGGTCTCATATGAGTGGAGACCATGGTGGGAGTAGTATGGATGTGAGGTCCCATATCAGCGGAGTCCATGGTATTAGTAGTATAGAGGGGAGGTCTCATATGAGTGGAGTCCATGGTGTGAGTAGTATGGCGCTGAGATTTCATATGAATGGAGTCCATGGTGGGAGTAGTATAGCGGTGAGGTCTCATTAGAGTGGAGTCCATGGTGTAAGTAATATGGAGGTTAGGTCCCATATCAGCGGAGTCCATGGTATTATTAGTATGGCGGGGAAGTCTCTCAGGAATGGAGTCCATGGTGTGAGAAATATGGCAGTGAGGTCTCATATGACTGGAGTCCATGGTTGTGGCGGTGGGGTCTCATATGAGTGGAGTCCATGGTGTGAGAAATATGGTGGTGAGATCTCATATGAGTGGAGTCTATGGTGTGAGAAATATAGTGGCGAGGTCTCATATGAGTGGAGTCCATGTGGGAGTAATATGGTGGTGAGGTTTCATATGAGTGGGGTCCATGGTATGAGTAGTATGGTGGTGAGGTCTCATATGAGCGGAGTCCATGGTGTGAGAAATATGGTGGTGAGGTCTCATATCAGTGGAGTCTATGATGTAAGTAATATGGTGGTGAGGTTTCATATGAGTGGGGTCCATGGTATGAGTAGTATGGTGGTGAGGTCTCAATAGAGCGGAGTCCATGGTGTTAGTAATATGGTGCTGAGGTCTCATATGAATTGAGTCCATGGTGGGAGTAGTATGGTGGCGAGGTCTCATATGAATGGAGTCCATGGTGGGAGTAGTATGGTGGTGAGGTCTCATATGACTGGAGTCCATGGTTGTGGCGGTGAGGTCTCATATGATGGTGTGAGTAATATGGTGGTGAGGTTTCATATGAGTAGTATGGTGCTGAGATCTCATATGAATTGAGTCCATGGTGGGAGTAGTATAGCGGTGAGGTCTCATAAGAGCGGAGTCCATGGTGGGAGTAGTATGGTGGCGAGGTCTCATATGACTGGAGTCCATGGTTGTGGCGGTGAGGTCTCATATGATGGTGTGAGTAATATGGTGGTGAGGTTTCATATGAGTAGTATGGTGCTGAGATCTCATATGAATTGAGTCCATGGTGGGAGTAGTATAGCGGTGAGGTCTCATAAGAGCGGAGTCCATGGTGGGAGTAGTATAGCGGTGAGGTCTCATAAGAGCGGAGTCCATGGTGGGAGTAGTATGGTGGTGAGGTCTCATGTGAATTGAGTCCATGGTGGGAGTAGTATGGTGGTGAGGTCTCATAAGAGGGGAGTCCATGGTGTGAGAAATATTGCGGTAATTATGGAGCACTAATACTATCCAGGAATTTTTAGTAACCATTATGTAGGAACCTGTCAAGATTAAAATCTGGGACTTGTCATTGCTGTTTTGCTTAAGAAGTGCAGGTTCTGGATCATCTTCATGTTGGTGAGGGGTCATGGTACTGGACTTGTTCTGTTGAATATGACTATCTGGCACTGGCTGCACTCTTCATTTGCACTATTGGTGAATCGGTGACATTGGACCAGTCCCGTCCTGACTCTTCCCCGGTCCCGTCCTGACTCTTGCCCGGTCCCGTCCTGACTCTTCCCCGGTCCCGTCCTGACTCTTCCCCGGTCCCGTCCTGACTCTTCCCCGGTCCCGTCCTGACTCTTCCCCGGTCCCGTCCTGACTCTTCCCCGGTCCCGTCCTGACTCTTCCCCGGTCCCGTCCTGACTCTTCCCCGGTCCCGTCCTGACTCTTGCCCGGTCCCGTCCTGACTCTTGCCCGGTCCCGTCCTGACTCTTGCCCGGTCCCGTCCTGACTCTTCCCCGGTCCCGTCCTGACTCTTGCCCAGTCCCGTCCTGACTCTTGCCCAGTCCCGTCCTGACTCTTGCCCAGTCTTCCACATCCTGACTCTTGCCCAGTCTTCCACATCCTGACTCTTGCCCAGTCCCGTCCTGACTCTTGCCCAGTCCCGTCCTGACTCTTCCCCAGTCCCGTCCTGACTCTTCCCCAGTCCCGTCCTGACTCTTGCCCAGTCCCGTCCTGACTCTTGCCCAGTCTTCCACGTCCTGACTCTTGCCCAGTCTTCCACGTCCTGACTCTTGCCCAGTCCCGTCCTGACTCTTGCCCAGTCCCGTACTGACTCTTGCCCAGTCTTCCACATCCTGACTCTTGCCCAGTCCCGTCCTGACTCTTGCCCAGTCCCGTCCTGACTCTTGCCCAGTCCCGTCCTGACTCTTGTCCAGTCTTCCACGTCCTGACTCTTGTCCAGTCTTCCACGTCCTGACTCTTGCCCAGTCTTCCACGTCCTGACTCTTGCCCAGTCCCATCCTGTCTCTTGCCCATCTGAGGATTAAAGCATGGATGGACCCTATAATCAGTGGCGGCCTCAATATGTCTACCCTAACGGGTCCCCTTTAAGGTGAGGTCCTTGCTCGCTGTGAAGGGCCGGTCCTCCATTGTTGGGCTCCGGTAGTCGGTAGCAGTGATGGCGATGGAAGGGTTATTCCCATTCTGGGTCCGGCAGCGCGAGCGGAGCCGTCAGCGCACAGCAGGCAGATTCCTAATAAGCTGGAGCGCCAGGACTGATTAATGCATTAATTACTGTGATTATGGCTGCCCCCTGAGTGGTGCCCACTGCCCACCCGCCTATCCGGGCTGATGACGGATTACAGTGGGCTGTGCCAGGGAAGAGTTTGTGTGCAAACCGCAGTCTGCTAAATGTTCCATCTCTGGAGAGGAGACGACAGCCGGGTCCACCATATTAATCACAGAGGCAAACTAGGCTGCTGCCTATGGTGGATGAGGCTGCTCTGGGGGGTGGGAGGGGTATGTATATGCCGGGGCAGGTCTGGGGGGAGGGGTGTGTATATGTCGGGGCAGGTCTGGGGGAGGGGTATGTATATGCCGGGGCAGGTCTTGAGGGGTCTACGCCAAGAATGGGTCTGGGGGGAATGTATAGGATGGACATGGTCAGCAATAATACTCAGGTAGGCCGTGGTGATTAAACCCCATCCCCCACACCATTACACCCCCACCACCAGCCTGAACCGGTGATACCCCATCCCCCACACCATTACACCCCCCACCACCAGCCTGAACCGGTGATACCCCATCCCCCACACACCATTACACCCCCACCACCAGCCTGAACCGGTGATATCTCATCCCCCACACCATTACACCCCCACCACCAGCCTGAACCGGTGATACCCCATCCCCCACACCATTACACCCCCACCACCAGCCTGAACCGGTGATAACCCCATCCCCCACACCATTACACCCCCCACCACCAGCCTGAACCGGTGATATCCCATCCCCCCACACCATTACACCCCCACCACCAGCCTGAACCGGTGATACCCCATCCCCCACACCATTACACCCCCACCACCAGCCTGAACCTGTGATACCCCATCCCCCACACCATTACACCCCCACCACCAGCCTGAACCGGTGATATCCCATCCCCCACACCATTACACCCCCACCACCAGCCTGAACCGGTGATATCCCATCCCCCACACCATTACACCCCCACCACCAGCCTGAACCGGTGATACCCCATCCCCCACACCATTACACCCCCCACCACCAGCCTGAACCGGTGATACCCCATCCCCCACACCATTACAACCCCACCACCAGCCTGAACCGGTGATATCCCATCCCCCACACCATTACACCCCCACCACCAGCCTGAACCGGTGATACCCCCATCCCCCACACCATTACAACCCCACCACCAGCCTGAACCGGTGATACCCCATCCCCCACACCATTACACCCCCACCACCAGCCTGAACCGGTGATATCCCATCCCCCACACCATTACAACCCCCACCACCAGCCTGAACCGGTGATATCCCATCCCCCACACCATTACACCCCCCACCACCAGCCTGAACCGGTGATATCCCATCCCCCACACCATTACAACCCCCACCACCAGCCTGAACCGGTGATATCCCATCCCCCCACACCATTACACCCCCACCACCAGCCTGAACCGGTGATAATCCCATCCCCCACACCATTACACCCCCACCACCAGCCTGAACCGGTGATATCCCATCCCCCACACCATTACACCCCCACCACCAGCCTGAACCGGTGATACCCCATCCCCCCCACACCATTACACCCCCACCACCAGCCTGAACCGGTGATACCCCATCCCCCACACCATTACAACCCCACCACCAGCCTGAACCGGTGATATCCCATCCCCACACCATTACACCCCCACCACCAGCCTGAACCGGTGATACCCCATCCCCCACACCATTACACCCCCACCACCAGCCTGAACCGGTGATACCCCATCCCCCACACCATTACACCCCCACCACCAGCCTGAACCGGTGATATCCCATCCCCCACACCATTACACCCCCCACCACCAGCCTGAACCGGTGATACTCCATCCCCCACACCATTACACCCCCACCACCAGTCTGAACCGGTGATATCCCATCCCCCACACCCCCCCCACCACCAGTCTGAACCGGTGATATCCCATCCCCCACACCATTACACCCCCACCACCAGCCTGAACCGGTGATATCCCATCCCCCACACCATTACACCCCCCCACCACCAGCCTGAACCGGTGATATCCCATCCCCCCCCACACCATTACACACCCCCACCACCAGCCTGAACCGGTGATACCCCATCCCCCACACCATTACACCCCCACCACCAGCCTGAACCGGTGATATCCCATCCCCCACACCATTACACCCCCCCACCACCAGCCTGAACCGGTGATATCCCACCCCCACACCATTACAACCCCCACCACCAGCCTGAACCGGTGATATCCCATCCCCCACACCATTACACCCCCACCACCAGCCTGAACCGGTGATACCCCATCCCCCACACCATTACAACCCCCACCACCAGCCTGAACCGGTGATACCCCATCCCCCACACCATTACACCCCCCACCACCAGCCTGAACCGGTGATATCCCCATCCCCCACACCATTACACCCCACCACCAGCCTGAACCGTGATATCCCATCCCCCACACCATTACACCCCCACCACCAGCCTGAACCGGTGATACCCATCCCCCACACCATTACACCCCCACCACCAGCCTGAACCGGTGATACCCCATCCCCCACACCATTACACCCCCACCACCAGCCTGAACCGGTGATATCCCATCCCCCACACCATTACACCCCCACCACCAGCCTGAACCGGTGATACCCCATCCCCCCACACCATTACACCCCCACCACCAGCCTGAACCGGTGATACCCCATCCCCCACACCATTACACCCACCCCCACCACCAGCCTGAACCGTGATATCCCATCCCCCACACCATTACACCCCCACCACCAGCCTGAACCGGTGATACCCCATCCCCCCCACACCATTACACCCCCACCACCAGCCTGAACCGGTGATACCCCATCCCCCACACCATTACACCCCCACCACCAGCCTGAACCGTGATACCCCATCCCCCACACCATTACACCCCCACCACCAGCCTGAACCGGTGATACCCCATCCCCCACACCATTACACCCCCACCACCAGCCTGAACCGGTGATATCCCATCCCCCACACCATTACACCCCCACCACCAGCCTGAACCGGTGATACCCCATCCCCCACACCATTACACCCCCACCACCAGCCTGAACCGGTGATACCCCATCCCCACACCATTACACCCCACCACCAGCCTGAACCGGTGATAATCCCATCCCCCACACCATTACACCCCCCACCACCAGCCTGAACCGGTGATATCCCATCCCCCACACCATTACACCCCCACCACCAGCCTGAACCGGTGATACCCATCCCCCACACCATTACAACCCCCACCACCAGCCTGAACCGGTGATATCCCATCCCCCACACCATTACACCCCCACCCCCAGCCTGAACCGGTGATATCCCATCCCCCCACACCATTACACCCCCACCACCAGCCTGAACCGGTGATATCCCATCCCCCACACCATTACACCCCCCACCACCAGCCTGAACCGGTGATACCCCATCCCCCACACCATTACACCCCCACCACCAGCCTGAACCGGTGATATCCCATCCCCCACACCATTACACCCCCACCACCAGCCTGAACCGGTGATATCCCATCCCCCACACCATTACACCCCCACCACCAGCCTGAACCGGTGATATCCCATCCCCCACACCATTACACCCCCACCACCAGCCTGAACCGGTGATATCCCATCCCCCACACCATTACACCCCCACCACCAGCCTGAACCGGTGATACCCCATCCCCCACACCATTACACCCCCACCACCAGCCTGAACCGGTGATACCCCATCCCCCACACCATTACACCCCCCACCACCAGCCTGAACCGGTGATACCCCATCCCCCACACCATTACACCCCCACCACCAGCCTGAACCGGTGATATCCCATCCCCCACACCATTACACCCCCACCACCAGCCTGAACCGGTGATACCCCCATCCCCCACACCATTACACCCCCCACCACCAGCCTGAACCGGTGATATCCCCATCCCCCACACCATTACACCCCCCCACCAGCCTGAACCGGTGATACCCCATCCCCCACACCATTACACCCCCACCACCAGCCTGAACCGGTGATATCCCATCCCCCCACACCATTACACCCCCACCACCAGCCTGAACCCGGTGATACCCCATCCCCCACCCCACACCATTTACACCCCCACCACCAGCCTGAACCGGTGATACCCCATCCCCCACACCATTACACCCCCACCACCAGCCTGAACCGGTGATACCCCATCCCCCCACACCATTACACCCCCACCACCAGCCTGAACCGGTGATATCCCATCCCCCACACCATTACACCCCCACCACCAGCCTGAACCGGTGATACCCATCCCCCACACCATTACACCCCCACCACCAGCCTGAAACGGTGATATCCCATCCCCCACACCATTACACACCCCCACCACCAGCCTGAACCGGTGATACCCATCCCCCCACACCATTACACCCCCACCACCAGCCTGAACCGGTGATACCCCATCCCCCACACCATTACACCCCCACCACCAGCCTGAACCGGTGATACCCCATCCCCCCCACACCATTACCCCCCACCACCAGCCTGAACCGGTGATATCCCCATCCCCCACACCATTACAACCCCCACCACCAGCCTGAACCGGTGATACCCCATCCCCCACACCATACACCCCCCACCCACCAGCCTGAACCGGTGATACCCCATCCCCCACACCATTACACCCCCACCACCAGCCTGAACCGGTGATAATCCATCCCCCACACCATTACACCCCCACCACCAGCCTGAACCGGTGATACCCCATCCCCCACCACCATTACACCCCCACCACCAGCCTGAACCGGTGATAACCCATCCCCCACACCATTACACCCCCACCACCAGCCTGAACCGGTGATATCCCATCCCCCACACCATTACACCCCCACCACCAGCCTGAACCGGTGATACCCCATCCCCCACACCATTACACCCCCACCACCAGCCTGAACCGGTGATACCCCATCCCCCACACCATTACACCCCCCACCACCAGCCTGAACCGGTGATATCCCATCCCCCACACCATTACACCCCCACCACCAGCCTTTACCGGTGATACCCCATCCCCCACACCATTACACCCCCACCACCAGCCTGAACCGGTGATACCCCATCCCCCACACCATTACACCCCCCACCACCAGCCTGAACCGGTGATACCCATCCCCCACACCATTACACACCCCCACCACCAGCCTGAACCGGTGATATCCCATCCCCCACACCAT